>JAKSZU010000010.1:74061962-74544462 GCA_026018925.1 Tupaia tana | reverse complement strand
GAGACCTCACTCCCAGTAGCCCAGCCTCAGCCAGCCTGGGTCATGAACATGGGAGCGAGCGCCTGGCTGCCCGGGCAGGTCCCTAGATGCAGACCCAGAACCTGCCAATGTGGTCAGCCATATAGAGGGTTGTGTATACCGCGGCATCAAATCCCGCCCCCTTTTACAATTTTCTGTTAATAGTTACGTCTTTATTTATTTAATTTAATTTTATTTGTAGTTACTATTTTTTTAATTTGACCAGAGAGAGATAGACAAATAGAAAGTGAGAAAGCAAGCCTCCAGGCCTGGGACTCGAACAGCAATTGGCCATGTGGAAGTCCAGTGCCCTTAACTGCCACACTGCCTGCTGGCCCCAATAGTTACTTCTTAATATAACATGCTTATCTTAAAGATAGTGTAGTAGTGCTTTGGCTTAAAGTTTTAAGTATAAAAAAAAGTTAGCACTAATAACAATTAATTTATGCCCTGACTCTCAAGTGAGGTGGTAAGCTTTTTCCTCCTGTACATACTTACCTGAATTTATGCATTTTACTTACATAACTGCAGCAATAATTACATTACGAACGTGGATTTGGAAAACAGACCTCGGAATCCCCCACGTTCTGGCGTGGTCATTCCTGGCTCTGTGACCTTGGACAAATACTGTGCCTCATTTTCCATTTGGCAACTGGATGACAGCAGTCTCAGAATCTTCTTGAGAATTTAAATAAAAGTCTACGTACAGCCCATAGAGTACCAGGCATATTAGCAGGTGTACAGTCAATGGTAGATATAATAATAACTGCACAAAAGTAAGTGCTGTTTTGTTGAGCCATTTCGATCCATAATTTATTATTGAAATTTTTTATGTATTATGCCTTTTCTTATCCCCCCCACTCTACCTCTCATCCCGTATTAGTATTGCTCTCAGATTCTAATATATTCTCTCTCTTTTTTTTTTACAACTTCCTCTACTTGTTTGGAAGTTACACATTCTCTTTCTAACCTTACTGATATCCTTAAAATTTTTTGACATAGATACATGAAGTCTAATAATGTCTGTGCCTCTTTCCAATGCTGTAGTTGTAAGCCCTGCCCTGTGGCCCCATGTTTAAGGAAGATGGACCTCACATGGCCAACCACAGTTTGAATCCTGGCCCTGGTGGTGTGAAAAACATGCTGCGCTGGGAACCAGCAGTTAGCGTAATGGCTATGTCGCTGGACTCCCACGTAGTCGACCGCGGTTCGCGTCCTGGACCCGGTGGTTTAAAACTCACGCCGGGCGCGTGTGCGTGCGTGCCCAAGATCCCGAGAGGAGAATGGAGGAGAAGGGATTGCGGCGTGACCAACCCCTGGGGGGTGATTTCTCGCTTTCTGTCTCTATGTCTCTCTGCCTGTCTGGCGAGCGCACGCGCCCTATAGTGAAAACCTCTCCAAAAACAAAAAAACAAAAAACAAAACAAAACAAAACAAAACATGCTGGGCACGTGTATGCATCCCCAAATCCAGACAGGATGGAGAAGTGGAGAAGGGAATTACGGCATGACCATGCCCCTGGGGAGGTGCTGTCTTGCTCTCTCTCTTTTCCTCTTTGTCTTTCAGTCTCTTGGGCGAGCACACAGCCTCTGGTAATTTAAGCAACGACAACAAAACAATGCTATATGTAACACAAGGCCTCAGAGTGCCTCAGTGCATGTGTCTCCTCTCCTACATGTTATTGTCTAGCTTCGAGTTCCCCCTGCTTCTGCACCTGCGGGCTCATGATTCTTACTACTGTTTATATAACTGAAATTTGTGTTGCTGTCTGCATCACTCCCGTGTTCTGTGTTCAGTTTTCTCTTTATCAAAGGATACATCATTTAGTTCCCTTTATTTAACTCCGCACAGGCAAGAATGAGAGCACTGTCATGTGACGTCAGTGAAAGTGCTGGCAATGGATTCCAGGATGGCTCTGGTCTTTGTGCTCTTGCTTAAATACTGAGTATCTTACAGATCAAAATGGGAACTTAGTAACTAATAGGGCAGCATTTCAAGTCACTGGGGGAAAGTAACTGTTAAGAGAGGTGGTGTGGTTAGCTGTAGGGGAGAAATACAGTTGGTCTTCTACTATCAATACAGAGAGTCCACATCCTGGCTCTGACCTTGTAACCTCTTCATGTCTCATGATTCTTACCCCAAAATACAATAAAAATGATATTTACCTGACACGATTAAATGAGAACAATTCATATACTGGGTGGTCGGGAAAGTCATGATGGATTTTTGCATAGGAAAACAGAAGACTATATCATGACTTTCCCGACAACCTAAGAGACTGCTCAGTACGGTGGATGAGACATAGAATCACTTAAGGGAGAGTGGTCAGAAATACATCTTTTTCTTGCTCATTTTCTTTTAATCACATAAATTTATTGTGAAGATTATATTATCCTAAGCCTGTTCTGTGACTCAGATGATCACTTAATTGGCCTGACTATAAGCTTAGAGCAAAACTATCAGTGCTGTCTTGATGTTGAGGTGGCAGAACACCACAGCATTACAGTTAAAAGGAATATTAAGTGGAGTATGTTTCTTAGTCATGGACTCTGGACTTAGTCATGCAGATTATTGGTGAGTATGTTGAATATATATACTATAGAAAAATGAGAACTTGTTGGGACCAGCAGGTGGCGTGGTGGTTAAGGCTCTGGACACTACCACATGGCTGACCACGGTTCAAGTCCTGGACCTGGTGGCTTGCTTTCTCACCCCCCCCCCCCCCCTGTGTTTCTGGTTATATTAAAATAAATGAATGAATAAATAAAAAAAATTAGAAAAAATTTTGTTAAAATCTTGTTACCTTCTTGAGAGTTACCAAAGTGAATCTAACAGTGTTTGAATGTCTGTTCTTCCCTATCACTGCATTGTATCTAGTAAGACTTCTATTTTAGTGATAATGACAAATAATGAAAATTAGATACTAAATTTCTAAGCCTTCATTGATTAAAATAATTCCAGCAGCTGAGAAGTATTCATTTATTTCTTTCATGAGAAATACAGGCAGAGGCAGGACCCCCAGTGGGGTCTTCCTGCCATGATCCACGCCCAGTATCAGCCAACCTGGGTCGTGGACACACACACACTCGGCGTGTTCAGGGAGGTCCCCGGTACAACCCAGTACCTTTTCTATGTGGGTCCAGGGCATTGCTGCTGTCCCTCCACCTGGCCCCTGTACACACTTTTTAATGTTCAGATGCCTAACTTGCTTTAAGAGGAATGTTTGAAATATCCTTTGCAGTATGTTTTGTATTTGTTTTAAAGCGTATTTCATATTTCTTTAAGGTGGATAGGCATGTAGACCTGCTAGAAGTTGCCCAGGAAACTGATGGGTTTTCAGGAAGTGACCTAAAAGAGATGTGTCGAGATGCTGCCCTCCTCTGTGTCAGGGAGTATGTGAACTCTGCATCAGGAGAAAGGTACGTGTGTTTAGACTTCATTTCTGATACTTGTTGGAAAATTTTAGAACTTTGATTTTGCTTTATCAATCCGGTTTATAGAATAAAATATAAATTTGAATTAGCGACTCCCTAGCTTATTTATTGTCATTTTTCTAAAGGGGAGTCCTAAAAATAAGTGGCGAAAGGGTTGTGGGAATGATTTAGAATGAAAGAAAAAAAAAAAAAAAACTCGATTCTATTAATAATCCATGGAATGGGTCACAGAAACTGACAGAAACCTAGGCTTGTTCCCCTCTGTCAGGAAAGCAGGGTTCTCTAATCCCCCTCAATTGCATCTACTTCTTAGACTCCGTTTCGTGTAGCAATGAGTGCCTGTTCTTCCAGAATGCACATGTTAGGGGCACAGAGGCACGAGGATGAGACTTCAGCCTGTTAGCAGTAGTGTATTTTCTAAAAAAGAAAGCATTTGTCAGCAGCAGAATGTCCTTGAAAGCAGTATCCAAGTGTGGTGTACTGGAGAAATCAGTTCTCTACCAGCCTCATTCCAGCAAAGATACAAATGAACTGGAATGATTGATCCCTAATGAACCACGTCCTTTAAGGGAGTTTCTCAAAAGGACCCTTGCCCTGCACCAGTATTATACTGCATTTCTTCTTAGACCGTCAACCTGCTACTGAAGAATTCTGGTGACTCCCAGTGGCTTTTGGAGGGTTGCGTTGAATAAATTCTTCAATAATCTTGCCCCTTCGTTTCTTGGTCTTCCTTCTTTAGCTCTCTGAGGTTTTGTCTCCAAGTAACCATGACTTACCTATGGTATTTAGCAACTTCACCAAAGCAAACTCACTTTTTAGTATAGAAAGGTCATTGTGAAAGCAACACCGTCAGCCTGAAGCTGCGTATGCAGCTCTGGGTCCCCGTTCCTGCTCTCTTAGGCCTCACTCAGGTTTACTCCATTTATTTGTTGCCAGATTAATGCAGCTACTTTATCAGTTGGGAAGATTTTTTACCTCTGTAGATACAATCTACCTAACAGAGTCATATATACATATATAATTAAGAGGACACGTAACCACAAGACCAGCAGACGGCGTAATGGTTACGTCACTGGACTCCCACATAGTTAACCACAGCTTAAGTCCTGGACCTAGTAGCTTAGAACTGATGCCCAGGCACGTGTGCATGCATGCCCAAAATCCTGAGAGGAAAATGGAGGAGAAGTGATTGCAGCATGGTCATCCCCCCAGGGGGTGATTTCTTGCCAACTGTCTCTGGCGAGTGCACGCGCCCTGTAACAAAAATCTCTCAAAAAAAAAATAATAATAAAAGACATACTAACCTGTAAATGAATTTTGCTGAAATAAATTACATTAATAATGAAAAACAGGTTTTTCTGCTGCTTAAAACTCAGAAAATTTTATATTTTATTATGAAAAATTGGTTAATTTAATACTTTATATTGAATTTTATTTTATAGTTTTATATTTGAACATGAATAATAGGGAGACTTGGGTTATCATAACTTTTCCCTGAATGTTTTTCCATAAGTGTCTGTAGATTACAAAGTAGGCATAATACATTGGATTTTGTTTTTCTTGTTGTGGGGAAAACTTAGATTAGTTGGTTGTCCTTGATAGCAAAAAATTTTACTTTTACTAATAAAAAGCTAAACATGTACCTGAATATATACCTAGGAAATGATACTTTTAAACGCTAGCTTCATGGGAATAATTTTGGATTTCTTGACTGGCCCTCTGTTTCCATTTGGATTAGCTGATACACATTTATATAGTTTTCACCTTAGGCTAGTAACTGTGTACTTGTATTCTTGGTGGGAAACGTTGCCTGTAGCAGCCATTTTGGCTTCCTTCCCTGTAGCAGTCAGTGCTTCTTGAAAGTCTCTCATGACACGTGTGTGCCTAGATGATTCCCAGAAGAATTTGCACGAAGCTGTCAGTCATGGTTGTCTTTTGGGTCTTGAATGGAAAAGAAAATTCATTGTTACATCCTTTCATACAGTTGAAGACGTTTATTTTTACTACATACATTTTTAGGTGTATTCTAAAATTATTTGAATATTTGGTGGTTTTATTTGCATTATAGCCATGATGAAGATGAAATCCGGCCTGTGCAACAGCAGGACCTGCATCGGGCAATTGAAAAAATGAAGAAATCAAAGGATGCAGCGTTTCAGAATGTTCTGACCCATGTGTGTTTAGATTAAGAGTAAAGATGATTTGTACCGTTGGGTGATCTCATCGGTGTGCACTCTTACCAGTCAGTGGAGATAGAATGCAACGACCGCTCTTTAAACGAAGGAGTTCGATGTTTATGGTTTTATACTCTGAATCCTAAGTTATTGAGATATAGTTGTTATATAAATGGTATTACCACTTGTCAGAAATCATGAGGAGGAACAATGTAACAGCCTGAGTGTGGGTGCTTGTGTTTGACCTCTTTAGCCATATGTTACAGCCTTATAGAATCTAAGCTGGTCTTAAAGTAATAAATGTTCATTGGCTCGTTAGTGAGACATGGGGATGTGGTTAGGTGCCGGTTCCTAGACATGTTGAGAGTGAGAGAGAGAGAGAGAGAGTGAGTGTGTGTGTGTGTGTGTGTGTGTGTGAGTCAAGTGTATATATCCACACATTTTATATCGACATTCTGTAGATATGTTTGAATACGGAAACTTTTTTTTAACCCCAACTACTGAATCCAAAAGTACCAAATAGTATATAGTTGAAACTAAGATTTAAGGTTGGATTAAAAGGTACCGCGATTCAGCCATTTCCTGCTGTCACTTGTTTCGGCCGTTTTCTCCGTCTGCAGTTGGGTAGTTGGATGAACCACACTTGGGGGTAGACCTGTGGCTCAGTTACAGTAGGCAGGATGGTCAGATAGGAATACTCGTTCAGTGGTCATTGTTCGGTGATCATCGTTGAATGGTGGTTAGTCATGTGATCAAGACTGACTACCTCTCTGTGAGCTCACTGAGGAGAAACGTTTTTTAAAATTTTAAGTTGATTTACATGAAGGTGGATTAAAAGCCTTTAAGGAATGAGTTTGAAAACCTCAGTTCCCATCAGTGTGTGTATATGACTTTCCTTTTATCGCTCAGTGTAAACAGTACTGTGGTAACTATGTTTTTTTTAATGTTAAAGTTGTATATTCTTTAATTATGGTCAAATATAATTCAGTCACCCACAATAAAATAGTTGTTACTAAATGTGCTAAAAATACTCATTTTGTAACTTTAATTTTTAAAGTTTTTAGCATATTACATAGTATGTCCTAGTTTGGTACAAATGCACACATCACAATTCCCATATTGTATCTGTAGTCCTCTGATGTTTTGTGCGCACATTTGAAACACTGTTTTTCAAAATTCCACTGGCCAGAATTCTGTTATAGGCACTTAGACACAGCATGAGGAAAATGGCACAACACAATCTTGAGGTGCCTTCTGAATCATCAGAAAGGTTAAATTATGCTTCATGTGTTTTTGTTGTATTTCTTTGAAAACACTCAATCTTTATACATGAGTTGTTGGGTTAATTTCTCTGATAATGTCTCTTGAGAACCTTTCGGGGATTTATTCTTTAATTGTACTTTGAATGGTAAGGTAGAGATTGCAGAAGACATGGGTAACAAAAGAGCAAGTTATGAAACATGATGGAAAAATTTAATGCAAATACAATATACCAAAAATAAAAAACTTGTCCCATTTTTAATAATTTATGTTATTATTTTATAAATGTAATAAAGGGATCCCTCTATTGATTTTTCTCCACTTAATCTTTGGTCATTTTCAGTTATTTGAAATGTTCTGGCTTTTGTTTAGTTGTTTATGTTTGTGTATAAAACTTGTGTTTGGACTGTTTTATCTTGCCATGTAACTTTCACACTTTTATAGCATATATTTCAGTGTCTAATTATTCCATTATTTGAATTTCAGTAATCATTTAATTTTAATCTGATGACCTACTGATCAAAAATAAGGGGTGATGTAGCTCTCCCTCAAGTCCTTTCTTTTAAATTCAGAATACCCCATAGTAGTTGTTAACTAACTGTGTTGTGCTTTTAATCATTGAATGAAGCTGGAAAAATATACTGATCTCAGCAACCATGACTCATCTAGGCCATAAAATTAAGGCCATAAAATATAATTAAGGGAACCTTATTTTCCTGTGATTTTAAAGGCCTCTTGGTGTTAGCTAATAGCTGTCCTTGTGTTTTAGACATGCATTTCACAGATGTAGTTGAATTCTAAGTTCTAAGAGATTTCACTCTGGGTAACACTTGAAGAGTACTGGATTTAGAATAAGGCTGCCTGAGTTTAAAGTCCAGGCTCCCTATTAACTATGTGTCCTTGGACTAGTTACCTTTTTTCTCTGAGCCTCAGTTTCTCATCTATAACATGGGGTAAGAATGACACTCTCTTAAAGGGTCAGGTGAGATAATGCACGTGATGCACTCAGCACACTGCCCAAGTGTTAGCCATCATGTCGCCAGTATTAGTACTTTACACACTGCTGCACGTGTCCTCGTAACCAGGCCTGTACTCCCGAATTGAGGCGGAAAGAGCCACCTTTGTGATGTTCATTTACCGCCTTATTGTTGGATGGGACTTTTAGTAAGTCTGGTGTGTTTCAGACTATTCCCCGTCCCTTTTTTCATGGTTTAGAGACTCAGTATTTGAACCCAGTATCTTCTTTACTATTTCTTTTCTCTGTCATCAAAACCCCCACCTTCATGTAGACTCAAAATCCCTGGCTTGGGGTAACCTAATGTTCTCTATGGACCATAATAACCTAACCTTATTCACTAGCTATATTTTACAGATTTGGTGCTCAGTGAGACTGTCTTAACTTTGTGTGTGCTTGTGTAAAAACAGCATCATCTCGTTGGTAGTAATTTTTTACCAGAATTGCACTGTTTGTGGACAAATACTATAGCATTCTTCTGGATAAAGAAAATAAATGGGATGATGTATATTTTACAATCTGTTTTCGGTTTCTCTTAAAATCAAAATATTGAGTAGACTATACTGAGCATATATCGTCCATAAGAAAACTCTAGCACTGGGACCAGCAGATGGCATAATGGTTACGTCACTGGACTCCCACATAGTTGACCACAGTTCAAGTCCTGGACGTGGTGGCTTAAAGCTCACGCAGGACACGTGTGCGTACGTGCCCAGGATCCTGAGAGGAGATTGGAGGAGAAGGGATTGCGGAGTGGCCATATAACTCCTGAGGGTGATTTCTCACCACCTATCTCTGTCTCCAGTGAGCACATGTGCCCTAGAGCAAAAAATCTCTCTCATAAAACAAACTCTAGCACCAACTGGATGCCTCAAAGCCTTAAAATCATTCCATTTAGAGGTAAAAGAAACCTTAATAATTAAAATTGTTATAGTCATCAAAGATAGAATTTTCTAATATTTTCAAAAGTGAACTTTTTACGTAGATTGGAAAAACTTCTGGTCACATCATTACGTTCTTGAAGTTGTGTTGAGGAGAACCTGAACCTTGTTAAATATGTTCTCCTAACCAAATGAACTAAAATATTACTGGCTTGTATAGCACTGATGCTATATGTAAATGGATTAGACTTAAACCATTTAGCAATGTGACTAAAGCCAGAAAACATTCTAGTAACATTGGTGTAAATCTTATACTATTAATATTAAACTACCCAAGAGAGTCTCATCCCTAAAATACTGAAGCGGGAATGTATTTTGTAATTGTGCATGTATGCCCAAAATCCCAAGAGGAGAAGGGATTGCTGTATGGCCATCCCCTTGGGAGTGATTTCTCACTTTCTGTCTGTCTGTCTCTCTCTCCGGCAAGCGCATGCACCATAGAGTAAAAAAATCTCTCTTTAAAATAAAAAGTAACCAAGATACTCAAATATAGGCTATCATCCAGTTAAAAAAAAGGCCTCTGTGGCGGGGCCAGCAGGTGGCATGGTAGCTTCCTACATGGCCTACCACCGTTTGAGTCTGGTTCCTGGTGACTTGCAAATCATGCTGGGGGCCAGCAGATGGCATAGCGGTTACGTCACTGGACTCCATGTGCCTGACCACAGTTTGAGTCCTGGACCTAGTGGCTTGCTGTGTGTGTGTGTGTGTGTGTGTGTGTGTGCCCAACATCTCAAGAGAATAGGAGAAAAGGGGGATTATGGTGTGGCGACTTCCTGGGAGGGTGATTTCTCACTTTTTCTCTCACTGTGTGTCTCCCCCCTTCCACAACACCACCCCTGTGAGCACATGCATCCTAAAGTGAAAACCTCTTAAAATAAAAGAAAAAGCAAAGCCAGTAGGTGGCATGGTGGTAAAGGTCGCTGGACTCCCACATTGCTGACTACGGTTCAAGTCCCAGACCTGGTGACTGGCTTTCTCACTTTCTCTCTCTCACACTATCCCTCTCTGTTAAAATAAATAAAGTTAAATAATTCTAAAAAAAAAAAAAAGAAAAAGAAAAAATCACTCTGGACACGTGTGCATAGGTGCCCAAAATCCTAAGAGGAAAAGGGATTGTGGTGTGGCCATCCCCCTGGGGGTTGATTTTTCACTTTCCCTCTCGCTGTCTCTGTCTCTGTCCAGTGAGCACATGCACCCTATGGAAACACCTAAAAAAATTCCTTTGTGGGCACATAGTGAGTGTTAGGGTTATTTACTGAGCCATAGTCTTAGACGTATGAAGAATATCGGTAGGATTCTGTTGGAAGCAATCCACTCTAGCTAACCTAAGAATTTATTTGAAGGACATGAGAAGCTGATGAGATCAAAGGGGAGTTAAAGAACCCAACTTAGTTCCAGAAGGTTTTTTTTTAAGAAATTGCTCAATAATCATGCTTTTATTCCTCCACTACATTAAATGAAACCCAGTTGTTTAAATTGTCCATTCAAGAATTAAAATCCTAGATATAAGTGTGCAAACCTAGGTAAAAAATATATCACTCCCAGTAGAATTGGAGCTTTGAGAGAAGGGGTCTCAAGAAATTCTTTTGGCTTAAATGGTTAAGTGGTTTGAGAGCAAAGTATCTGGATTTACCAAGTCATCAAAGCTAAATGCAAAAGGAAAGGATGTTCATTCAAAGGAAAGTGTCTCGTGGGGAAGATGCCAGTCAGAGAATGACAGATGGCCAGCTGATTCATGAAGTCATACATGCTAAATGCAGGGCAGTATTACAAGTGGGCATGCTTGTGATGTGAGCTACATGTGCACTTTGGATGGACAGACCATCAGGGACTGCTAAGTCGGATCCCAAAAACTCAGTTTCTGCTGGGTGATGGAGGGTTACTTGGGCATGCTCAACTGTCTAGCCTTTTCAATTTGTAATTTTTAAGTTTTGTTGCAGAGAGTGGGTATAATAAAAGACAGTGGAAATTGAAGTATAACATTGTCTTGGTTTTATTTCCACGAATTATAACAAATTGCACTCTTTCTATAAAAGTGCGAGGAGCTGATCATTCTGTTCCCTCTGGTGTCTAGTTACGCAGGATCTGTGCTGTGCCTGTAATTAGACTGAGGTGACCAGGTGGAGCCTAACCCTTCCCACCCATGCGGCATCCCTTTGATCTGTTTATGTCGCAGCCAGGAAGAATGTGGGTTACAGGTTCAGGTGTTTCTGTTTTCCTTTGTTTGGTTCTGACAGTTTGGAATCCAGTCACTTGGAGCATGTATAAGACTTCCAGCCCCTCTTCTGCCATCTTCTTGCCAAAAGCCAGAGAAAGAGGATTGTCTAGCCTAGCCATTTGCTTTTTTTTTTTTTTTTTTTTGGAGAGGTTTTCGCTATAGGGTGCGTTCGCTCGCCAGACAGAGAAATAAATAGAGACAGAAAGCGAGAAATCACCCCCCAGGGGGGATGGTCACGCCGCAATCCCTTCTCCTCCATTCTCCTCTCGGGATCTTGGGCATGCACGCACACGCGCCTGGCGTGAGTTTTAAGCCACCAGGTCCAGGACGCGAACCGTGGTCGACTACGTGGGAGTCCAGCGACACAGCCATTACGCTAACTGCTGGTTCCCTTGCTTTTGTAGGCAGTGCGTTTTCAGATTTCAGTCTGTCCCAATAGTACACCATCGCGTGAAAAGTGCTAATTCTCACGCCTGCAGTCTGTCTAGGGCAAGCCCACTCTGACACATACTGTATCCAGACCCCTGCGCGCACCCTCAGTATAAAAACTGCCAAGGCCCTCTGCTCACCCTGATGGCCGTGTTTCTCTCAGGAAGTTAATGAAGAATTTCTTGCATTCATTTTCTTTGCTAGTCTCATAGAAAAATACTGTTTTTATTTCCTGTAGGTTTTTGTTGTATCAGACTAAAATGTCTTTAACCAGTGACATTTTTAATAATTCCAATAAAAATTATAAGCAAAAAGCAGGCAGTCCTTTGGAACACATATTGTAATTTGCTTATATATCATTTTTATCCCTTGGTCAATGTGTATTGTGAGTGACCCGGTAATAGTTAATATTCATGAAAGAACTAAGCATGCACTAGGGGAAAGCTAAGCGGTTACTCTCAATACCTGTGCAGAGCTGGTTCTCAGTCATTTCAGCTCATTAGGAGGTGATTGAGACCTGATCATTCACAAATCTTGGACAAAAGCTGCACTACTGTTTCATTGAGGCTTTAGAAATGAGAATAGTTGATTAATTTGTTTTTCCATCTGATTTCCTGCCTATAAAGGAAGTGAAGCTGAAGATCAATGCTAGACCTAAATGTTATGTAATAGGAAAGAGGAAGATGAGGAGAAAATGAATTCGCTGTGCTCAACAAGATTTGTTTCTTCTTGCAGGGAAGATGGGTTGGAAAGACATGTTCTGGCCTGATAAAAGTTGATCTATTTGTAAGGCCCTCCGTTATCTGACCAAATGATTTACATAGGCCTTTTCAGGACCTTTTCACCCCCTCCCTGAACAACTAGACACCCTCCCTCAGCACCGCCCACATCTTGGTGGATCTGTGCACACATTTCCTGCCCTACCTACGGATTGGCACCAGGGGCCACCAAGCAAGATCTGGGGAGGGACAGGGAGGGACTACAAGTGGCCGCTTTGAGCTGGTTACTGCACCAGTTTTCTTTGGGGTGAGGATCAGCAGCAGAACCCTGAAGGGAAGCAGGGACTCAGAGAAGAGTTGGAAAAGCTGTGGGTCTGAAGGCTGCTGAAAGTACTTATGGAAACGGCTGTCCTTTCTGCCTATGGAAGTGGCAGCTACTGAGTTACTGACACTCTGGCGGATGCTGAGAGAGAAACCCAACTGCTGCCAACCAACCTACTGGTGAACCTTCGTGGGGGCTCTTTGAGATCATGAGCTGTTCCCTTAAGAAAAAGGGAGCAAGTAAGGTTGCATTTTCCTCTTCAAATGGAAACACAAAGAACAGGTCAGATCCTCCTGCAGTGAAATTCTGGGCTGAGGCCCCTTTGCAACCCAGTGCCCTCTGAAAATACCACTGACCGTCCTTGGCTTGAGACCATGTGTCCTTCACATCATCCACAGGGCAGTTTAGAAAATTACAAGAATGGGTCAGCAGGTGGTGTGGTGATTAAGGTGCTGGATTCCCACATGGCCGACCGAGGTTTGAGTCTCAGACCCAGCAGCTTGAAAATCACAATAAATAAATAAATGAATTTAAAAAGGAAGAAAGAAAAAAAATGAGATGAACAAGGGCCTCAGATCCTCTTAGTTATGGTTTGGAGTGGCTACTGCTGTTATTCTAGTTATCCAGAGTCACAAAGCCCTAGCCGGTCTGTGGTCACCTCACACCAGGTGTTACAGGCAGAAAAGACTCAGCCTTCATTTTGAAGAATTTATTAAAATAAGCATCCGTTGTACATAGAAATAGTCATTTGCACTACATGTGGTGGGAGAGCAGAAGTTTAAATACATTTTCAAAAATCACAAAATATACTCAGCATTACAATCTTGTGTTTTCAATAAATACGCTGTTTCTTAGAAGGCTGAAGTGAATGCCTCGTTACAGTGAGTATAGGCACTACAGAAGTCAAACATTGCTATGGCTGTTGTATCCATTTTTTTCTCAAAACTGGTGAGCTAAGGTTAGTATTTTTTTTAAATATGAAAAAAGGTCACAGTTTTCTCTTTTCAGTTTAAGTCTCTTCCAGAGAGACCTGTGTATAATATAAAAGGTACTATTTCTTCATCTACTCCTTGGCAGCAGTAAATTGTGCATGAACTACAAAAGGTCGCCTCTCGGGAAATAAAGCCAGCAGAGGATGTCCCTGAACGGCTTGAGTCTATGGAAAAGGTTCCCCCACCCCAACTACACAAAAGAACCAAGGTTAGAAAACTCTGGATCCCGAAGTACCCAAGAAGGCGGCTCTGTGAGCTCTCTGTTCCACAGCTGTGATAAACAGCGAGGAACTGACCCTGGCGGGGTGTTGTCTGCACAGACAGAGCACAGGCAGGGAGCCAAGTGACCTGGCGGCTCGCTCAGCGCCACCAGTGCCACCAGGTCAGGCCCACCGTGCGCTTTCAGCAGCTCACGGAGCATCTCTGTTCACCTGAAAGATGGAAGAGCTGGGTTCCGTGTTTCCTGGTCTTTTCCAATTCGAGCACTTCTTTAGACTGTGGCTGTGAATTATCTGGGGTTACAGTTGATGCAGCTGCGGTCAGATAGGCTCAGCCTCGGACCCAGTGACCACAGCCAAGGGGAGAAAGTAACCCCATGGCCAGAACCCCTGGGTACAAATCCTTCCCTCAGAGGACTCTCCACTACAAGTCACCATTTGAGTAGGGTTACATTATTCACAACAGACTCCTTTTTTTTTTTTTCTTTTTGAGTGGTTTTTGCTATAGGGCACGTGCGCTCGCCAGACAGACAGAGACATAGAGACAGAAAGCGAGAAATCACCCCCCAGGGGGAATGGTCATGCCGCAATCCCTCCTCCTCCATTCTCCTCTCGGGATCTTGGGCATGCACGCACACGTGCCCGGCGTGAGTTTTAAGCCACCGGGTCCGGGACGCGAACCACGGTCGACTACGTGGGAGTCCAGCGACATAGCCATTACGCTAACTGCTGGTTCCCACAACAGACTCCTAAGATATCTTGTCTTTTTCTTTTTTTGGAGAGGTTTTGTTTTGTTTTTGTTATAGGGCACGTGCGCTCATCAGAAAGAGAGAGAAACAGAGAGACAGAAGTGAGAAATCACCCTCCAGGGGGGATGGCCACACCACAACCCCTTCTCCTCCAGGGATCTTGGGCGTACACACACACGTGCCAGGAGTGAGTTTAAGCCACCAGGTCCAGGACTCGAACTGCAGTGGACCACATGGGAGTCCAGCGACATAGCCATTAGGCCAACTGCTGGTTCCCAAGATGTCTTTTCTTAGACAATGAAACCTCTGCGGCCGAAGTAGGTGGCATAGATTCCTAAGATTGAAATCACATTACAACACCTTCAGATTTTCCAGTCTGATGTTCCATGCGAAAGACTGATCAGTGAGGCTGTAAACAGGCATGAGGTAAAATAAAATAGGCGTCTTAATGTGAGCCATACCTCGTTGAGGGTGAGACATCTTTTTCTGGCCAGTTGTACAGAACAGGCTGCTCATCAGATTGCTGGCATAGGCCAATGGGAGTGAAGGATGGCAAGACTTAAGCTGGAAAATTCTTTCACTTTTTGGCAAGCAACTAGACTCATGGTCAAAGCTCTAAGAAATCTAGGCTCGACCTATCCCAGTGCAATAGAAGAGAGAGCAAATTTCATTCTGAAATGTATCACAATGCTGCTTTCACCTGCTAAGATTTGATCTTCAGTTTGACTTTATGTATTGAAGTTGAATTTAAATTATAGATACCATTTTTATAAATCTCTGTATAAAATATTTTAAAATCAGTCATTGAGAAACAATTGGATACAAAGCATCTAATCACAAAAATAGAAAAGGTAATCAAAGGGCACTTCAGTAAGAAACTCCAGAGCCAAAGGCCACTTAGTTGCTCTTCTCGAGGGACCTGTAATAATCTGTCAGGACTTTCCATGCTTTGGGAGCCATGAAGCCATCGGGGGGGTTTTCTCCTTCTCGGGCCAGCTTCCTCATACGAGTTCCAGAGATGAAGTCAAACTCGTTGTGCCTGTCACAGGGGAGCCACAAAGAACTCAGTGAAGATAAACAACATTGGCCTTACCCAGTCCTGCCGTAGATTATGGGTTCTTAGACAAACATTTTTTTTTCTTTTGTCACTTGCTGTATCTTTGTACGTGGACAGTTCACTAAATCTTCAGGAAGTCACAGACAAAGCGGGAAATAATGGCAGCTGACCACTCAGTAGTTGCTCTGCACCTGTTTTGTTCATGGGAACTGTCTTGAGACCTGACCTGAGACTGTCTTCTGTTTCTCCGTCTACTGTGGGCTCTCAGCGTGGAGAGTACGTACACTGTAAGCATTCATTGAAATCTTGTAGAATTTCCTTTCACTTAAAGTGCCAGGTACACGAGCCAGCAGGTGCTGTGGCAGCTAAGGCGCTGGGTCCCACATGCCAAACTGTGCAGTTTGAGTCTCAGACCAGCTGCTAGAAAGACATGCGTGTGATGGGGACCAGTAGTTGGCGTAATGGCTATGCCACTGGACTCCCATGTAGTCGACTGCAGTGAGTTTAAGCCACCGGGTCAAGTCCTGGACCCGGTGGCTTAAACTCACGCCGGGCGCGTGTGCGTACATGGCCAAGATCCTGAGAGGAGAATGGAGGAGAAGGGATTGTGGCATGGCCATCCCTCCAGGGGGTGATTTCTCGCTTTCCGTCTCTCTGTCTCTGTCTTTCTGGTAAGCGCACACACCCTATAAGAAAAACCTCTCCAAGAAAATAAAAGAAAGAAAGACAGGCCAGATGCATGTGCATGAGTTCCCAAAATACCAAGAAGAGAATGAGGAGAAAGGATCATGGCATGGCTACCACCCCCACCCCCCCGGAGTGATTTCTCACTTTCTCTATCTCCCTCTGGTGAGTACAGACAACCTATGGCAAAAATCTAAAAAAAAATATAAAGTGCTCGGCACTCAGTGTGTGCTCCAGGCATGTGTGTTGAAAAAAAAACATCTATATATGCAAGAGACTATATTACAATTTTAGAAAACTCAGAATGTTTAAGACTAGTTTCTTGACTTTGGTTCCAGGCTGAGAAACACAGAAATGCAATGGAGAGTTTTCCAAAAGGCCAAAATTCTGCCATTACAATTGTACAAATGTTAATTAAATAATTTTTTTCTGGATACTTACCTTGTTGGATCATAGAAGTCCATGGCTTTTTTGGCTTTGTTGTAGGCAGCCACTCGGAATGGAATAATTTCCACAGACATGAGGCCAGGAGCCATGCTTAAGACCTTGCCCCCATGAGTGGGTTCATACAGGTCCTTCTTGGTCTCAGGGTGGGGCATTCCTGCAGGGTCCCTGCCAACAATGTAGAAATTGGCCCCTGCAATCATCCGGGACCTGCAGTGCCACTGGACCTAGGACACAGCACATAAGGCGCGTCAGGAGCCAACTCCTTGTGGGTCCTTGTTCTACTTTAAAATTAATACAGGGGCCAGCCTGTGACCTGGTGGTTAAGGCGGCCAGATCCGACATGACCAACTGCATGATGCAAGTCCCACACCTGACAGCTTGAGAAACACACTGGGCCCACACGTGTGTGCCCAAAGCCCTGACAGAATGGAGAAATGGAGAAGAAGGGATTGTGGTGTGAACACTATCCCTCCTGGGGTGCTTTCTCCCTCTTCCCCTCTGGTGAGCACACGTGCTCTCTGGCAAATTGAAAAAAAGGTTGCAAGAAACTGAAGTTCTTAAGACTGTGCTCTCTTCATGCTTGGTCAGATTAAGGAGGAGATAGCTTTACGTATATGAATATGTTGAATATATTAATTAATGAATATATGAATCCTCAGGGCCAGCAGGTGAAGTGGAGGTTAAGGTGACTGGATCCCACATGGCTGACTGGGCAGTTCGAGTACTGGACACAGAGGACTGAAAAATCATGCCAGGTGCCTGTGTGCATGCATGCTGCTCCCTACTCAGAATAAGGAAATTTCAGAGTCCAACATCTCATTATCTAACTCCTCGTGATGAGCTAATTACCTTTCACGTGCAGGTATTGATTACAGTTCAACACCCTTTAAAACTCAGATAGAAAACAAAAGATGGCAAGGAGAGCTAGGGGCCCAGGACTTTGATCCGATGAAGAGAATTTAAGTCATTGAACTCGGTTTGGGGCATTCCAAGGAGTTGAGACCTTCAACAATTCATCCTACTTCCTACAGATGTGTTCAAGTCTACTGTGGTGGAGGTGCAGTGGGACAAAGAATTCCTCTATTTGCTGGCCTCATTGTGTTACAATGAAAGGGAGACATAATACATAAGTTTAATCTTTTAAAGACATCCTCTCCCATCCAATGAAGCAAACAGGGCTTGGTGAATCACAGAGTAGGAACTTCTGAAATCAAATATTAGGATTGGCTGCAACTTCTCCTGTGGCCTAGTTAAGCCTCATTATCCACTTCACTCACCTGAGCTCCGTGCTCTCAAAGGCAACGTATAATAGGTGTGCACTGATGCGTCTAGCATTTTTACAAATACTAAGTGGAAACATATTTAGGCTGGGTAAAGAAGAAAGATCAGAAGATTCCAGAATATGCTCATGAGGAGGAAGGGTGGACTCAAGAGTACAGGAGGGTCCCAGTTTCTGAGTAAACTCTGAGCCTGCACTCCCGAGTCTCAGCCCAGCTCGGAATGGCTCACCTCTGTGGGGCCGGCATATAACATCGGAGATGGAAAGATGGCAACGATAGTGGACTTGGGGTCCAGGACCCCTTCCTCAAGCACAGCGGCATGCTGCTTCATCCGCCAGTCCAGAGGCACGTCGTCATCCTTGGTCCAGCCACCCAGAGGGTGCAGCAGGAGGACTGGGTGCTTGTAGCCCCTGTCCAGGAGCCGGCGGCGCGTATCCTGCATCAACAGAGCGTGGCCATTGTGGACGGGATTGCGCAACTGGAATGCAAACACGGCGTCTGGGTAAGGAGACAGAAGAGCCAAAGTCAAGGAGAGGTGTGTGCCAGGACAAAAAGACAATGCTGTGTTTCTCTTCCCATGTATCCACTAAATCCACTTGCTTTTAATAATAATCAGCTGGTAAATACACCTGGGCTTTGAGGGATGTTAATCCAACAGCATTTACCAATGCCGGATCAGTCAGACCAGGGTAGCCTGAAGAGGCAGGATGCTGTGAAAAGAAATGGAATGAAAACATTTGTTTCCAGTACCTTCTCTGCCAACCATGGTCCAGGCAGGCCAGCGGTAAACAGTCCACTTGGACCCTGCTTGTCTCATTTCTCCAGGGGCGTGAACAACCATGAGGAATGTTTTCTGGGACCCGTGCAAGGAGCAGCAATACAAAAACATGGTAGGCCTGGCCGCAGTGGGACCACAATGCCCTGCAGTGCCGGGAGCCACATGGGAGGCTGGGGTTCTGTTTGGTTCACTCTGTACACACTGAGTGTGGGTGTGTGTCTGTGATCCTGGCTGCCAGAAAAAGAATATAGAAATCACCAATATGGGCCACTCAGTGGTGTGGTGGTAAGGCAGCTGGATCCCCATGACTGAAAGCACAGTTCAGATCCCAGACCCGGCAGCTTGAAAAACACGCCAGGTGTGTGTGCATGTGCGCCCAAAACCCTGAGAGGAAAAATGAAACAGATGGGATTGTGGTGTGACCATCTCCCATGGTGAGTACTTTCTTACTCTGCCCCCCTCTGTCTCTCCAGGTGAGTGCATGTGTCCTCTAGCAAATATTTAAAAAAATCAATAATCTTGCCATTATGTTTTTGTCCCTTTTTTGCAAACTGTGGAGAAAAGGCAACCCTTGTGGACTGCTGGTGAGAATACAAATTAGTACAGCCACTGTGGAAAACAACATGGAGAGTTCTCAAAAATAAAATTACCATTAGACCCATTCATCCTACTTTTGGGTATATACCCAAATCACATTTGCATATCCATGTTTATTGCAGCATTATTCACGATTGCTAAGACATGGAGCCAACCCAAATGTACACAAACAGATGAATGGATTGAAAAATTGTGGCACATATACTCTATAGAATACTATTTAGCTATAAAAAACAACAAAGCCCTGGAATTTGATAGAAAGTGGATGGATATGGAAGATTTGTTGCTGAGTGAAGCAAGTCAGGCTATGAAAGAGAGATAATGTATATCTCCACTTAACATATACCGTCTGCACCTATGGTTGAGACTGAAAGACTGGAGAACATAAAAGCATTAAAAATTGTAATGGACACTAGAGACAAAGTGGAAAGAGAATGTGGGAGGGGAAGAGTGTAGGAAAGGAAATTTGGGGAAAAAACAGAGAGGTAAGACACTTGTAGGACACAGATATGGTTTATTATCTGTTGATGAGGATGTGTATATGTTTTCAACTGGTCTGGACTGAGGTGTACACTATGCTTGGTAAAGTCTCTTTACAATATAAATGATGTATAGCAATTGACTATATGAATAATAATACTAATAATAAAAAAGAAAAGAAAAGAATAAAAGAAAAAAAGAAAGTGTGTCATACATACACAATGGAATAGAACTCAGTCATAAAGAGTGATCTTCTATCATGTGAGACAAAGTGAATGGACCTAGCAGATGCAGAGCTAAGTGAACTCAGCCAGGCTGTATGTCCCTGCTTAACAGACATGGAGTGTCTTCACTGCCATTGAAGCTAAAGGACTTCATAGCATAAAAGTAGAATGATTATATTGGGTCTTCATGATGTATTTTTATATAGAAAAACATGAAACGTTATGACTTCTCTGATGACCCAACAGACACTAGAAGTTGCACAGGAGGGTAGGGATGAGGGTTGGGAAAAATTGATAAACACAAAGACGAGTGTATCCTTGATTTGATTATTATACACCTTATGCCTGCTTTGAAAAACCATACTATCCCCCACAAAGATGTACAATTATATGTAAGCCAAAAATGACAATTAAAATGAAATAACGAAAGGTGGAACTCTTCCTTGTCCCTGGGTCTAACTCCATCACCTACTGTTATCTGCTCTTTGTGGCACGAGCTGCTAGAGACTTCTGCTTCTACACACAGAAGGAGGTTAGGGCTTTCAAAACTATTATATTTTATTTTGTTTTCCAAAACATGATTACACTATATGTTATTGCTCTGCAGTTTGCTTTTTCATTTAATAAATAAACTTTAGGTATCTTTCCCCATCAGCGTATATTTAACTGCCATACGGTGTCCTACTATGTGCACCTATTGGGTTGTTGGAAAAGTCATGATGGGTTTTTCTTTCTTTCTTTCTTTTTTTTTTTTTTTTTTTGAGAGATTTTTACTATAGGACACATGTGCTTGCCGGAGAGACAGAATCAGAAAGCAAGAAATCACCCCACAGGGGTTGGGGGTGACCATGCTGCAATCCCTTCTCCTCCATTCTCCGCTCAGGATTTCAGGCACACACATGCATGCACCCCATGTGAGTTTTAAGTTGCTGGGTCTGGGATTCGAACCGCGGTTGACTCCATGGGAGTCCAGCAACATAACCATTATATCACCTGCTGGTCCTATCTGCTGGTTTCTATGCAAAAACATCTCATGACTTTTCTGACAACCCAATAGTACAACTTTATAAAATGGTCTATATTACAGACAAACCAACAGAAGATTTTTTTTCCCCATTTTTGTAAACTAGAAAAATGTTGATTCCTGATACTCTTAATTTTTAAGTTAGAGGGTGGCAGGGAGTATTAAGGGTGCGCTAAAGCCGGCCTACATACCAGCATTCATCTCTTTACATTTCTGTTTGAGCTCCAGAGGTGTCAGGCGGTACTGGTCCAGCCCATCGTTCCATTTTATTCTCTCCAGCACCTGAAGGTCTCCACCAACCAGCCAGTCCCCACTTTCCATCACCATCTAGAAAAACATTATTACAGTAGTTAATGATTAATATTGATCTATATTTTAGCTGAAAACTTTTCCTCTGAACCAATCTCAGTTAACTGTTGCAGAACTGCCTTCCATTCTTCAGAATTTGTCTTTTTTTAAAAGAGAGATTTTTGCCATAGTATGCGTGCACTCGCTAGAGAGACAAAGAGACAGAGAGCCAGAAAGCGAGAAATCATCCCCTGGGGGGATGGCCAAGCCACAATCTCTTCTCTTCCATTCTCCTCTCAGGATTTTGGGCATGCATGCACACGTAACCAGAGTGTTTTAAGTGACCAGGTTCAGGATTCGAACTGCGGTCGACTATGTGGGAGGCCAGCAATATAACCATTACGCCATCTGCTGGTCCCCCATTCTTCAGAATTTGTAGCAAAACATGTCTCATACTGTTTAGTCTAATGGAATATGATTCTGCCTCAAATCCTGTATCATGTTCTGATGTGGATAAACTTTGGGGATGTGAGGCTAAGTGAAATAATCCAGTCACAAAAGGACACATATGATATGTGGTTCCACCTATATGAGGTATCTAAAGTAGTCAAATTCCTAGAGACAGCGGAATGGTAGTTACTAGGATCTAGGGGGAGGAGGAAAAGAATTGTTTAATGGCTATAGTATTTCAGTTTTACAAAATGAAAAAGTTCTAGAGGTCTGATTCACAATGCTACGAACATACTCCACACTACTGAGCTGTACCCTTAGCAAAGCGTTAAGATGGTAAATTTTATGTTATGTTATGCGTTTTTTACCACAATAAAAAATAAATTAGGGCCTGCCCTCTACCCTGTGGCCTCGTGGTTAAGGGAACTGGATCCCACATGTGACTGCAGTTTGAATCTCAGCCCTGGCAGCTTGAAAAACATGCCAGGTACATGTATGTGTGTGTGTGTGTGTGTGTGTGTGTGTGTGACTAACATCCTGACAGGATGGAGAAATGGACGAGAAGGGACTGTGGCATGACCATGCCCCATCGTGGGCTGCTTTCTCCTACTTTCTCTCTCTCTAGCTTTCTCTCTCTGGAGAACACTACACACTCCCTCTAGAAATGAAAAATAATACTACTAATTAAAGGCCACCTTGGCAGGACAGTGGTAATGCGCTGTTGAGGCAGGACTGGATACATTGGGAGATGGTGGGTTCTCCAGTTGGTCAGTACAGGCGGGGTGCACACACACACGTGATACTGGCTGGCCAGAAAGGCTGGGAGGTGGGGGGGGGAGATAGTGGTCCAACCCTCTGTTGAGGGTGCCTGTCTTCTCTTTCTCACACACATGCTCCCGTGAAAGACATAACTAAACTTTTTTAAAAGAATATTTTTGAATATCCATACCTATATATACACTTCCTCCTCATTGCTCAGAGCTGAACTACAAATACAATCTTAAGATTTAGGACCCCAATCCCTGGGGCCTGCAGTTACTTATTCTAGACACTAGGGGTCCACCCTAGATTGTTCCATCCATTGGCGAAGCCAGCACAGAAACAACTTCGTTCACAACCCAGCCTAAAAATGAGCCTGTCTGAAAAGCACTGGGGCCAGCGGGTCGCCTAGTGGTTAAGGTAGCTGGATACCACGTGGCCCACAGCACTATTCGAGTCCAGCACTGGGAGGCTTGAGAAACACACCGGGTGCATATGCGTGTGTGTCTGTAATCCCTGGGGGAGAGCTGAGAATTGCACTTCCTCACTCTCCACCCCCACCCTGTTTCTCTCCAGTGCACGCAGGAGCCCTGTAGGAAGCTAAAAACAAAACAAAACAAAAAGCAGCACTGGAAGTAGATCTGGCATTTCTGGGATGGGGAGGAACCAAGGGCATCTCTGCAGGATGATTCAGTTGTCCCCAGAAGTGTGTCCAGCTATCTGGAAGGGAGGTCCAGAGCTTCTGCTTTTTCTAGGGTTTTGTAGCCTAGAAGCTTCCTTCCCTTTCCAAGCCTCCTGCTGAAAGCAGAGGAGGGGCCACAGCTGTGCAGAACTGGATGCACCAACGGGGATGAGAAACAGGCGTAGGGACTCCAGTGAAGCAGTGGATGGGGAACTGGGCTCGGAGTCACAGACAAGAAAGCAAAAAGAAGACGAGCTCACACACTTCAACGAACACGAAAGAGCCATGTGAATCGGTCTAAGCGGGCCAGGAGAGGAAAGCCCAATGCTATCAGGACAAGATGAGGAACCGTGAATGCAAGGACGAGAGAAGCAGCTATGGGCGGGCGGGCGAGCAGTCAGAGTGAAGAAAGGGGGAGGAGAGAAGGGAAAGAAACCAGGAGGCAGGGAAGAAATAGTGGGTTCAAGGAAATAAGGTCATGAGGCAAGGGCTCAGAGAACAAGCTTGAGAAGAAAGACCAAGGTGACACAGATTCACTTCATTTCTGTGATATCAGCAACCGTCGTGGAAGCTGGAACTTGAAGGATCCTAGAGATCATGTGGACTCCATGTCCTCTCGGTCACATGTGAAAGCTCTTTTACAGAGGGGAAAGGCACACAGCTGTCTAACCGGAATCAGACCCCAAAGCTAGCACTCCTCCAAACCAGACTTCCCACTGCACAGCCCCGTCTCATCCGTGGTCCCCACGCTGATACTGCTGCATCACGTTCAGCATTACCCATCACAGGTGGGAACGGGACAAGTACAAACTGCTCTGGGAAGATGAAGGGGCACCAGGGCTTTATGAATCATGGGAGTTAGGGCTGCCTTTTTTTTTTTTAAGAGAGATTTTTGCTATAAGGCACATGCATTCCCCAGAGAGACAGAAAGTGAGAAATCACCCTCCAGGGGGGATGGTTATGCCACAATCCCTTCTCCTCCATTCTCCTCTTGGGATTTTGGACAGGCATGCACACACGCCTAGCATGAGTTTTATGAACTGTGGTCGACTACGTGGGAGTCCAGTGACATAACATTGCACCATGTGCTGGTCCCAGGGCTGCCTTCTTAAGGAAGGAAGTGGGGAATTACGGCGAGGAAACAGGCATGGAGGAAAGCAAGACCTAGGTGGAGGGAGGAGCACGTGCAAAAGTAAGAGCATGATTTCATGACCAGCTCCGGGACGACCGGAGGAGAGAATACGCCGAGTGGCGGTGGTGAGAGGCTAAGAGGTAAATTATATCTTTACACAGGGATTCATTCCTAATAAAGGTTGGACAATTCACTGTAGCTGAAGAACGGGGAAAGGATTAGAGAGGAGGGCAAGAGAGAGAAGAAACGAGATGTCTTGGCCCAAGCTGGGACAGAAGAGTGAACAGATTCAAATGAGACCTGAGAGCAGAACTGTCAGACTTGGTGACCGAATGAACAAGGGGGGACAAGAGAGGCACGGCTGGCATCTAGGTTTTAGTTATAGTTGGGATGTCACTGAGACGGGGACAGGTTTGGGGAGAGTTTGAGGTGCTGGCCGGGTATCCAGGCGGAGTCATTCAGGAAACAGCTCCAAATAGTGAGGTGACTCAGTGATTCTCACTGAAATCACAGGAAGCTTTAAAACACCCAGTGACTAGACTTCACCCTGAGCCAGTTACAGCAGAATCTGTGGGGGCAGGATCCTGCCATAGAATATTTTCTCCCCGTGTGTGTGTGTGTGTGTGTGTGTGTGTGTGTGTGCACATGTGGTGTTTAGACAAGGACTCCCCATATCAAGACCCTCCTGAGTAGCAGAGATTGCAGGTGTGAGCCACCACACCTGGCTTTAAGGTGGGCCAGAAATTAAACCTGGCTTCTGGTCAGGGGCACTTTTTTTTTTTTTTTTTTTTGTCAAAAGGCAGTGCACTTGTCAGAGAAAGCAACCTCCCAAGTGGAGTGTGGTCACACCACAATCCCTTCTCTATTTCTCCAACCATTGTAATTTTGGGCATGCACACAGAGGTACCTTAGCATGTTTTTAAAGCTGCCCGGGCCAAGATTCAAACCATGCAATTGACCATGTGGGATTTAGTTCCCTTAACCACCAAGCCCCAGGGCTGGCCAAGTCCAGGGTAAGTATTAAAGTTCTCCAGGTAGTTCTGTTGAACCAAGTGGCCGTCACTGTGGAGCCAAGGGATATAAAACCTCTCATTCCTGTCCTTGGTTGAGAAGTCATACTCTGATCTCATCTGTAAAATGGAGGTAATGATTCTTAGCTACTTCACAGGAGGACTGTGGGAAATAATTACTGCTTGCAAAGCTTTGTGGGCTGTGGATGAAAGGCAACGGGATTCCTCTACGCATTATTTTTACAAGTTTCACCTGCTCCTCGTGTCGTCTGCGATCATGTCACTCGGTTCTGTATTTAGTGATTGGAAGGAGCAGGGGGTTGCCCTGAGTGGAAGGCAGGCTGGCTTGGCTTCGGCGAGAAGCTGTGGAACACAGGCAGACAGTCCCTTGGTCACTGACCATTTTCCATGCGAGCATCACTCCCAGAGCCACGAGGAAATACACGAAGGCCCATGATTACTATTAGAAGTACTTTGGGAAGGCTTCGTGTTCTAAATAGTATGTTAAATTATTACTGTGGGTTTCAGAGTGCTAAAAAAACAAAACAAAACAAAAAAAAAACCTAAGCTAACTACAATGGGAAAGGTTCTTTTCCTAATAAAACTCATGTGCTGTGTCTCTGGGCGGTGCACTTTCAACAATCTAAGTGCATACGGGGTGAGCGGCTCGCTCGCTCTGGTTATCCATGGCCCATTTGTCACCATTAGCTCACTGGGAATGTTTACAGAGTCCCCCTAATGACCAAATGGGACAGAGTCACTGGCCACACGGTCATAGTCACAGGTTCCGCCACTTCTCACTCTGGCTTCTAAGACATTCTCAAGTGCTGAGCACAAACTGCTGACAGACTTTGCAAGACAAGATCAAAAGAGGTAATCATTTAAGAGCTTCCTCAGACTTTTTTTTTTTTTTTTCCTTCTTCCCAGTGCTAGTCATCTGTATGCGGATGTTAAATCCAAAGGGTAGAAATATCTAAGCCAGCATAATGAAAGGCCTTGATTCTTTGGCCTTTCTGAGGGAAGCTGAGTCCAACCCTATCTGATTATAATTGGGGAAGAAATTACCAGATATAATTAGAGCCAGAACACAATATTGCTCAAATATGTTCCACTGTCTAGCAATTTCAAGAACTGCCCACCAGCCCCTTTGAAAAAAGAAAAAAAAAAATGTTCATGGGCAAGCCTGGTGGTTAAGGTGGCTGGATCCCACATGGCTGACTATGCAGTTTAATCCCAGACACAGCAACTTTAGAAACACACCAGGTATGCATGCATATGTGCCCAAAACCCAAGAAGGGAGTCGCTTTCCTTGTCTTTCTCTTTCTGATAAGCGCATTGCCTTCTGGCAAACTTATAAGAAGGAAAAAAAAAAGCTGTTCGGATAACTTTGATTTGAATGTACATTAAGATTAAAGGTGCTTAGCTACAGGATGGGGTAGGGGAGTCATGTCCAATAAGTGAAAGAGCTGCTCTGCTTGGTCATTGACCTCAGTGTGCACATAAAGAGGGCCTCCAGAGGCCACTAACAGGGGCCTTGGAAAGGCTCTTCTTTCTTGGAAAGTTTCTCAACTGAAGACAAAAAAACAAATCCAGAAAAACAAAACAACTTTTTGCAGGGTCAAGGTTGGAAAAGACCTTCGAATTAATTTTAGTCAGGTCCCCTTTCTTTGGTAAATGAAGAAACTGAGGCCCAGAAAGAGAATGTACCTTGTACAATCACAAGGCTGCTGGGGGCTTCTGGCCTCTCTGTTTCCAAGAACTTGCTGAAAGTTTGTCCAGTGGGGGAATTTGCCAAGTCAAATTAGTAGTTTATGTCTTTTTTCATCCTCCTCGCAGTGCTCTCATCTCGGATGGGATGTTTTCACATTCAGATTCACATATTGGTCTTTATGGGAAATGAACCACACACAGCAATGCCACCGTACCCCCTCCAGCATTCCCACCCCCTTGCCAACAGCAATTAGAAGCTATGAAGGAATCAGAGGGAGGTTTTGTTCTATTTTGTCTTTAGGCAGTTTAGGCCCTAAATGACCTTAATCAGATGAACACATTTTTTTAATCTTAAAAACACACACTGTCGAAAACGCAGGATGTTCTCTCTGGAAATTCTGTCACTAACTACGTTCATTTTGTTGACTAAAAGGATGTCACTGACCCTTCCTTGGCCGTAGAACATGAACTCTGAGTTCTCTTTTCAGTGCCTGGTTGGGTTCATTCAGTACGAAGATACTTAATTCTCTTGTGTATTTTTAAAAAATAGTGATTTATTTAATTTTATTTATTATTATTATTATTAATTTGACCAGAGAGAGACAGAAAGCACCCCCTTTTAGGAGGTGTTCACACCACAATCCTTTCCTTCCATTTCTCCTTCCCATCAGGATTTTGGGCATGCATACACATGTGCCCAGTGTGTTTTTGAAGCTGCCAGGGCCAGGATTTGAACCATGGTCGGCCACATGAGATATGGCTCATTTAAACACTGAGCTTCAGGGCTGCCCCTAAAAATAATTATTTTTCTCCTAAACTGAAATAGATCAAGAAAGTTCTTCCAAAGGATTTGCAACTTACTTTGATATGGGGGTGTTTTGCACACGTCGTGCCCCACACACGGGAACAACGCTCCTCTTTCCGATGTTCGTAGAATTCGGGGTCTTGTAAGATAGCCACCTTCCGCCCGCCATACTCCAAAACAAACTTGCTGCACCCTTCCAGCCGTGTCTTGTCATCCGCGGAGACCGGCAGCACGATAGGGATGCTCAGGTTGATCACTCCATCTGCAGAAAGAGCCGTGTGCTGCGTGAATACCACAGGTAAGGCTGGCACCCTTCGGGGATGGCTCCACGCACTGGGCCCCTTCCAAACATCTCCTCCAAAAGGAATTTAGACCCAAACCCAACTTGGTTGTAGAGTGCACCAGGTTCTCTAGAGCCTATGAGGAGATGTCCTGGAGGGGCTTCCCAAAGCAGGGACTGGCATGAAAATGTGCCTGGGTTTCAGACCATAGAGGCACTTCAGTGAGGGATCTACCTGTGGGGGCGAGGACTGGATGTCTCCCTTCTGGGTAGTGGTGTTGATGTTTTAAAGACTTGGTCCTAACCTCAACACTGTAGGGAGCTTAAAGACTTTTTTTTTTTTAAAGAGAGCCTTTTGCTATAGGGCATGTGCACTCATTGAAGAGACAGAGAGACAAGAGACTGCAAGTGGGAAATCTTCCTTCAGGGGCAATGACCACACCACAATCCCTTCTCCTCTTGGGATTTTGGGCATGTACATGAAAGTGCCTGGCATGAGTTTCAAGCTTCTGGGTCCTGGACCCAAACCATGGTCAGCCATGTGGGAGTCCATTATGTCACCTACTGATTCCAGGAAGTTTAAAGTCTTTAAAAAAATTAAACAAAATGAAGATTGACAATACAAGCCCAAACCATAAATCTCTAGTCTTTCTTGGAAAAAATCCTTGTAATAATATCGGTGAATCTCTTGTTTTATTATTTATAGACTCTGCACTATCAACACACTGAGTTGAAAAGAGAAAAAGAATTACAAATTAACATTAATCAGCAGGACCTTGGACAAGCAGTCCCCTTATGCTGTTCTCTGTGGTCCAGGCAGAGCATCACCTTTACCTGTTTTTTAAGAGACTAGTAATCTGGTTTGCCTCTGGCCCACCAGGATCCTAGCTGGGTGTGTATGTGCCTGGAGTATTTTTAGGCCCACTGGTCTGGAGACTCAAACTATGGCTGGCCTATGGCTTCCAGTCCTGAGTCCAGTACACTACCAACTGTGCCCCAGAGGTTGGGCCAATATCTCATTTCTTAATAATGCCAGAGAATGTAAAAAAATGTACAAAACTCTGCCCTGTTCCTTTTATAATGATGCCCTAAACTTAACAGATACCTCAGTCTTTTGATTTACTTACAGGTGAGAAAATGATGGCCCAGAAGAAGAATATAACACAAAAAAAATTAGGGAAAATTTTGCAGGAGTTCCCAAGGTCAAGATTCAGAAAGAAGTGAAAGGATGGTGAACAAAGAAAACATTCAGCTTCAGAGAAAACAAATGCAGATGTTTATGGATTTGAAGATATGTAGCAATCTTTAACCCTAGTGTCCAGATCCGACACTGAGAATGCCTGACAGAGCTAAAGATTTTATTTCCATTCTTTCAGGGTATAAGACTGTTCCTAGTAGCTGTGAAACCAAACTTTCCAGGCATTTCACTTTGCACCTTTTAAACACTCTCCAAAAGTTACTGGGATCCAAAGAATGTCACAGTATATAAACAGCAACTGCTAGCAATAAAGAAAGGCAATGTACTGTAAAATCTAGCAACACGCTTTCGAATCCTTCAGAAACAGAAACCGCGTAATAGATACCATACACAGGAAGTCATTCCAGTAAGTCTTTGTTTCAAAGTTCAAGTGCAGTGAGAGCAACCAAGCCCTGGGCAGAGAACCCTAAACTCCAAGTCAGGCGTTCTCCCATTTACTACATGTGTCATTCAACTTCTCTGAGTTCAGTTTCCTCACTTGAAACCTGGGATAACAAACCATGTTTCTACCTGGGTTTCTATTGCTGGGAGTCGGGAGTATATTGTTACCCACTAGATCAATACATTAACTCTATTACTGAAATAGAATAAAATCCATTGCATAATCTAGTTGAGGAAAAGGAGAGAAGCTAACAAAAAAATAACACTTCAAGGATGCTGACGCTCTGAGTAGAAGTCATGCTTTCTGTGTATGGCTTAGGAGCACACTGCTTCGTGATATTTGACTATGCTCTTTAAGAGAGTCTTAACCAAAATAAAGTAGAAGGTAGAGCTGGCTTCTTGGGGAGGCCTGGCTCTGTCTGCAACCTCCCTGCAATGTTGTCAAGTATTAGGGTTGAAATCCAAGGGAGACTTCACGTTCCTGTTTTATTTGCATCCTTCGGCCCACTAGATTCCCACCCAACGTAGCCTCTGATCCACCTCCACCTTGGCCTTGAGTGATGCTGTGGTTAGAATGTGTCCCCCAGAAACTCATGTCTTGAAATGTAGTGAGTCATTGTAATGGTGTTGAGAGGGTAGAAGCTTACTCTATTATGGTGTTGAAGAGGGAACTTTGGAGGTGATTGGGATCAGAAGAAGTCACAGGGTGGCCCCTCACTATTGACTCCTGGCAGATTTGTAAGAGTGGACACCCGCTCTGTTCAAGATCTTGGCAAGCTTGTACTGCCTGAGGACTCTGTAGAGACTGCCACAACAAAAAGACCCTCACCAGATGCAGCCCCTTGACCTTGGGCCTCCACAACCATGAGATAATAAACCTGAGTTCTCTCTAAATGACCCAATGTGGTTTTCAATGGTTAGAGAGGAAAAACAGACTAAAACAAGTGAAGATCCAAAATGACAAACGGTACTTTCTCTCTGACAGGTTGTCACCAAAGGGAGCTCATGTGTGGGATGTTACGGAAAGGAGTTCTACCAAGGAATGAGGCCAACTGATCCCAAGTGCCTGAAACTACAAACTCCACACTTGAGCAGAGTTCCCGTGGTATCCCTACCATCCATATCAGTTTTCCATTTCATAAACTCATCCAATAAATTAACTGTTCAGAACCATGTTCTGTGGCTTTGAGCACAGACTCAGACTTTCAGCTTTTAGGAATTAGTGGATTATGGTATATCTAATTTTTTTGAGAGGTTTTTGCTATAGGGCATGTATACTTGCCAGAAAGACAGAGAGAGACAGAGAGACAGAAAGCAAGAAATCACCCCCCAGAGGAGATGGCCACGCCGCAATCCCTTCTCCTCCATTCTCCTCTCTGGACCTTGGGCATGCACGCACACGCGCCTGGTGTGAGTTTAAGCCACCAGGTCTGGGACTCAAACCACAGTCGACTACATGGGAGTCCAGTGACATGGCCATTACACTATCTGCTGGTCCCATGTATATCTAATTTTGAAAAAGAATATTGTAGGTTTTTTAAACCATAGTAAAGCCAACACTAACTTTCCATTCAATTGAATAACTTTTCTTTTGCTTTAGACAGTTTTCAAGCCTTCGGTTTTTGCTTTATGGATCTGATTATTATTATCGGTTGATTGAATTATTTCTATGCAATAACTAAATTACTCTTTATTGCTTTACTAGAGTTTTTTTTTTAAAGGAAAAACAATAATGATGAAAATAACATGAAAGATAAATAATATCTCTAGAACAGTAACTTTTCATTCTGGTATAATACATAAGTTTACAGTCACAAGGATGTTTATTCCCAGTTTCATAACTACTAATCATGATAGCTTGAAATTAAATTCATGCATAATCACACATCACAAATGAAGTACAATCATACACAATCCAACCAGGTGCATCCACTTTAAATTGCATCTAAAATGGATTTTTCCTTCAATTAAAAATGTTTTATAAACAGAATAATAAAAACCTGTTTTCCAGATTTGTCAAACTGAGCAAGAATCAACAGTCATTGAGAGAGAATCATAAATTTAAACAAGTTCAGGAATGAAACCTGGAACAATAATTTGGAAACAAGTTTACTTTCATCAGCCTAATACAACATTGTAAATAATGGGTGCATCTGACTCAGAAATTTCCTAATCAATAGAAAAGTATGGTATTATTCTTTGCATCTGATTCAGAAATTTCTTAATCAATAGAAAAAGTGTAGTATTTTTCTATTGACTTCCTAGTCAATAGAAAAAGTGTAGCATTATTAATGTAGTCGTATTCTAAAACTGGTTGGATCATGAGCTGATAGGATTCCAACTATTTAATTTAGATTTTTTTTTTAGTTATGTTCTTAGCCATTGCAAATTAATGTAACATATCTAGTTAACTACTTGGAAAATGAAAGTACATACCAGTAAGGACCAAGCCTGGAGAAATATAAACACAATTAAGAAACGTTTTCAGCTCTCCACAAAAATAATCTCAAAGCAACAATGTCAAGAAACAACTTCCTATGATAAATTCCCAGACATAATACACATCTATATGGGGCTCTTTGTTCTGCTATTTTTTTTTAAATTATTTATTTAATTTTTGTTTATTCATTCATTTATTTTTAATTTTACCAGAGAGACAGAGAGACAGAAAGAGTGAGAAAGCAAGCTGCCAGGTCCAGGACTTGAACCGTGGTCAGCCATGTGGGAGTGTCCAGCACCTTAACCACCACGCCACCTGCTGGTCCCTGTTCTGCTATTTTTAAAAATAGAGAATGTGACGGCAAAATGGTGAAATCGGAATTTGTATAGAATACTGTTCAAACTAATCTAAAAGTTATGTCTCAGATGACTATTTGTTTAAACTAATTATAACACATGTTAATAGCCTCTCCAACTTCAGCAACAAGTGGTCTCTTAGAAACATGTGAGATCATAACCACCATAGAATGGTTTTCAAACCATTTTCCAAAGATACAGCAAACTTCCCTGGAAATTCCTAGAATCTCAAATATTTATAGGACATGTGCAAACAAGTACAAATGTTAGAGCTGGGATAACGTGGATGTGAACTTAGGTTTTAAGTAAGTTATTTCCTCTTTCCCATACTTATTCCCTCATGTGGACAAGTGACCTCACAATGTTGTTATCCAGATTAAATGTGAAAACCTATTAGGTGTTGGAAACTCATGACATGTTCTATGCAAAAATGTGTTATGACTCTTCCAACAACCCAATATGTCAAATTTCAGTGTCAGAACACAGTTGTCACTCAACAAATGCTGGTGGTATATGTGAGCACTCTCAGACCCTGCCTTGGAAAGCCAGAGCTGTGGAAGACTTTCATTCAATGACAGTCTTACAAGGCTGCCAGGTCTTGACTGAGAAGCCATCAGTCAATATAAACTTAAGGTTCCATTTTTAAATTTAGATGTGACATTTATGATCAAGGGTCTGTGACAACCAGAGAACTATTGGGTTGTCGGGAAAGTCATGATGTATTTTTGCACAGAAAAATATGTCATGACTTGTCCAACAAACTAATATATTTACCATAAGAAATAAAGTTAAATAATACACTGATATGAACATAAATCCTTAGATAATATGTGGAATAACTACCACACAACCAATCATCATAAACACTAACAAATGACTTTTTTTTTTTTTTTCTGAGTAGACTGACCTATACAAGTATATTTATTTCTGTTTACTCTAGAATTTTCCTCCCCACTCTGATGTTCTAGCTTCCAGACTAAGAACCCTTGATTTCCATGAACATTGACCTGTGTAAGCACACCCACTGTCCTGGCATTTTTCATTATGAAACAAATCCTTGTCACAGGTCAAGAGTGCTGTTTGTAATGAGGTCCTCTCTTTCAGTGTCTATTGACCCAGCTCTGATTTGGATGCTCACAGTCAGCCATTTGTTCAAGGCTGGCTGCTGAGTCCAGCGACATTTACTTGATGTAGCATGTGCCAAAATAAAGACATTAAGGAAAACTGTTAGCCTCGCCTCCAGATTTGACTGGAAGGATACCAGAAGGGCAACCTTGTAGGGAAAGAGCACTGGACCAGGAGTCAGAGATCTTGGACTTTGGTCTTGGGCCCTCACTTATGAATGATATGAACTTGAGCAAGTAGTTGAACTGAGGTCAGTTTTCTCATCTATAAAATGAGATAATAATAGTAGCCTGTTTTCCAAGGCTTTTGAATATCAATGGAAATAATGCCTGAGAAAACACTTTGAAAATAGAAGTGCTATAAAGATGTGTGTTATTTTCATTGTTAAGGCAAGCTAGAAGTAAACCAAATCTCCGCACATCTTTCTGGCATGTTCTGTATGTGTGCAATGAAGGTCTCAGGTTCTTCATTATCAGTCACAGCAGAAGACTGAGGACGGAGGGCCCATTTTGATCAGATTTCAAGTTCTGGCTCTATACTCCATTTCTTAGGCAGAGGCACAAACTCAGAACTTGAACAATTTTCCCAAGAAAGAACATCTTACTTGCCTTTTCTTCCTACAAGGTTTGGAGCCCTGCTCAGCATTACAAATTCAGAGGGAGTCGACCACCCCCCTTCTCCCACTTAGCATTTTCCCCCAAGTCAAAATATTGAGTGGTCAGAAAAGTCATGACACATTTCTGCATAGGAAAGCATAGAAAAATACATGATGACTTTTCCAACAACCTAATAGATAAGTTCTATGGATAAACTCAGGCAATTTGGGGAAAGAAATTATTATAGAAGGATCCAGAAATCTTCTGAATAACACATGCTTCCAACCTTGACCAGCTTTCTTTTTTTTTTTTTTTTTTTTTGGAGAGGTTTTTTTTCGCTATAGGGCGCGTGTGCTCGCCAGACAGACAGAGAGAGACATAGAGACAGAAAGCGAGAAATCACCCCCCAGGGGGGATGGTCACGCCGCAATCCCTTCTCCTCCATTCTCCTCTCGGGATCTTGGGAACGCATGCACATGCGCCCTGTGTGAGTTGTAAGCCACCGGGTCCGAGACGCGAACCGTGGTCGACTACGTGGGAGTCCAGCGACATAGCCATTACGCTAACTGCGGTTCCCTCTTTCTTTCTTTTTTTTTTTTTGGAGAGGTTTTTTGCTTTAGGGCACGTGCGCTCGCCAGACAGACAGAGAGAGACATAGAGACAGAAAGCGAGAAATCACCCCCTAGAGGGTATGGCCACGCCGCAATCCCTTCTCCTCCATTCTCCTCTTGGGATCTTGGGCACGCACACACACGCACCCGGCGTGAGTTTTAAGCCACCGGGTCCAGGACGCGAACCACGGTCGACTACGTGGGAGTCCAGTGACATAGCCATTACGCTAACTGCTGGTTCCCTTTGACCAGCTTTCTAAAAGTCACTCAGCCTGTTCCTAGAAGACTGCCTTATTGCTTTCCTGTTGGAATTTAGTGGATGAAGTCATCCTAATATGAGGCAACTTCTAAAAGTTCATGGAAAATGTAAAGTATGAAAAAATAAAGTATTTATTTTTAAAAAAATTGCACCAAAAAAATCCATGTACATTCATTGTACTTTCTTCCAACGTTTTGAAATCCCCTCATACTTTTCATGCATGGACCTTCCAGCATCTTCCAAGGAAAACAAGTGCTGCAATAATGCTTGACAAGAACAACCTACAGGATGGGAAGTATCGTGGGATCAGCAACACCACTGTCCTAGCAATGGTGCTTCTGTTTGCTGCCTTCTGAATACCCAGACCAGCAAAGAGCAGGTGCAAACAGCAGGTGAAACAGACATAACCCACTCTTGGCTTTGTGTGCTAGTAAAACCTTCATTTCCCATTTCTTAGTTTTAAGTAATCAATAATCTTTGTGAGCAACCAAAAATAAAAAATCCTAAGAATGGAAGCTTATACATAAGACACTTGGGCACACTGTAAATAATCTAAATACTTCAAAAGAAGAATGGCAAACCAAACATTAGCATTTTCTGTTCCAGAAGAAGTTCCAAACTTCTTATAAAGACTTTTTCCTTTAATAACAAAGAGAAAACAAAAACATACCATCTAGCAGGGTATCAAAGTGTATAACCTGCAAGTATTCCTTCTCCCGCATAAAACCCTTGAGGGGAGTGGCCCAGCCTTCACTCAAAACTTGGACCCATTGGAGATCCAGCTGCAAAACACAAAAAGCAGACAAACATTTCCATAAGTTCTGTTTTTCAGGCATCTGGGCCCAGGACAGTTCTTTCTTACTCAGTGGACAAAGAGGATGAGGGCAACATATTTTATATTTTAAATATATCTACACGTTATGCTGACCAGTGATCTGAGGGTCAAATTAGGTAAGTCTAGAACTTCCCTGTGGAAGAGTGGTGAAAAGATTTCAAAATTAAGGCGACCAGCAGATAGCTTAGCAGTTATGTCGCTAGTCTCCCACATGGCTGACTGCAGCCTGAGTCCTGGACCGGGTGGCTTGTAACTCACACTAAGTTCATGTGTGCTCAAGATCCCAGTTGGAGAACGGAGGAGAAGTGATTGCAGTGTGACCATCCCGCCTGGGGAGTGATTTCTCATGTTCCCTCTCACTGTTTCTCTCTCTAGAGAGCACACATGCCCTAAGGCAAAACCTCTACCAAAAAAGAGAAAAGATTTCAAATTAAGATGATTTAGGCTTTGGTTGGCCAACTAGGGACATGATAGTTGAGACAGCTGGATCCCACATGGCTGACCACCCTGGCTTTGAGTTCCAGACCCAGTGGCCAATATTTGGCATGTGTGCCCCAAATCCTGACAGGATGGAGGAAGGAAGGAGATGGTATTGTGGCACAGCTATCTCCTGAGGGTGCTTTCTCACTTTCTCGCTCTCTGACCAGTACACATACCCTCTGACCTCTGACCCCCTCCCCCCCAAAAAAAAGGTTTAGGCTGTATCTATTCCTATGATGTACAACTGAGCTGAATGAGCTGAACACTCACTGTTCATTCATTCTTTTCTGGCTTGGCTCTATTTTTTTTTTTTTTCACTTGATGTATTTACTGACCATATGACTAACTTGAACCAACTATTGACTAAGCTAAAACCCAAAATTATTAACACATTACGAAAACCCCTGGCCTGAGGCTCATCTAGGGCTTTCCATCTCCAGTCACTCCCAGATTGGGGGCCTATTTGCCAACAGTGCTAGTCAGACAATGTGTAATCTAAGCACACATGCGGTCTCAGGTCTGTGTTTACCCATTCTTCTCCCTACCTGGAATTCCCACTCATCCTTTAGCATCTAGTTCCTAGGGCATTTCTCTGAAATCTTTCCTGTCATTCCTGTGACAAAAAGATTTCCACATTAGAGTATTTGAAGTTCTGAACCTTGGAGATAATTCTTTTATTGAAACTGTCACACAATGAACACTGTCATTATAATTACGTTTTTATTCATCTACCTGGTGTGTTGGGAGGCTCCGGATTTAATTTACAAAGTCAGGGGTTCTGTTTATAAAAGTAGTCATTACTTCTTTTTTTTTTTTTTTTTCTTTTTTTGGAGAGGTTTTTCCTATAGGGCGCGTGCGCTCGCCAGACAGACAGAGAGAGACAGAGAGATAGAAAGCAGGAAATCACCCCCCAGGGGGGATGGCCACGCCGCAATCCCTTCTCCTCCATTCTCCTCTCGGGATCTTGGGCACGCACGCACACGCGCCCGGCGTGAGTTTAAGCCGCCGGGTCCGGGACTCGAACCACGGTCGACTACGTGGGAGTCCAGCGACATAGCCATTACGCTAACTGCTGGTCCCAAAAGTAGTCATTACTTCTTAAGAGAATAGGGTCTTCATGAGCTAAAGCAAGTTCCCTATTTACCCTGACTCTTAAGAAATTTCAAAGTTTTAAAAGATGATGAAAAGTAACAATGATGACTTGATCACCTCGTGTGGATCAACTAATGCTGACGCATGGAAAGGCTAACACTGACCCATGTGCAGGGCAATTTGCTGGGCTTGCATCTTCCATCTTCCAGGGAGGAAAACCAGTGCAGCCAAAGATATCTCCCTCTCTCCTCTGGCTAGACTCTCCCTAATTAAGACAGAATGTGATTTGCCGAATAGAAAATATCAAGGCATTTGTATTGCTTTAAGTCAAGGTTACTTTTTGTTAAAAAAAAAAATTGGCAAGAATAAAATATTTTTTCATTTTTTAAAGTATTTTTCTTTTTTTAGGTTTTTGCCATAGAGCGTGTGTGCTTACTGGAGAGAGACATAGAGAGGGAAAGTGAGAAATCAGCTCCTAGGGGGGATGGCCATGCTACAAACTTTCTCTTCTCAGAATTTTTGGGACACACATGCACATGCACCTGGCATGATTTTCAAGCCACCAGGTCCAGAGCTCGAAATGCCATCAGGCATGTGGGAGTTCAGTGTTTTAACCTCCGTGCTACCTGCTGGCCTAAAATGTTTTCCTGAAAGACATTACAAGTCTCTTATCCATTCCTTCCTTATTAGGAGTAATTTTAAGTGGATTATAATGACTAAAATTAAGCCTGATTCTTGTTTGACCAGTCAGTTACCTTGGTAATTGATAAGGAAGGAAGAGTTTCAGCCTCAGCTCGGACTTGGTCAAGTTTGTTTTCCGGCACGAAGAGTTCGTGGGTGCCTTTGATTATAGTATGGGGTACGATGTTCTGAAATGAAACAGAATTGGTAACAATTTAAAAGAAAAACTGAAAAAAGAAGTTCCAAGAAGAAGCACAGATAATCTTTCATGATGGTATTAGGGCAAAAAGAGAGAGAGAGAAAAAGACAACCAATCCACACACCTGCTCTTGCAGCAACTCTACTACTTGCTGGACACAGTCACTCACTGAGGATAAGTTGGTTTTAAGCACCAGCTCCGGAGTCTCAGGTTTCTCATAATCAGAATCAATACCTGTGAATCCTGCAAGGTGTAAAGGCCAAAATCGCATCATGAACTGAAGCAAATTCCCTGTTTACCTGCCTCTATAAACTCTCCCAAGTCTTCATGGATAATGAAAAATAACAATGAAGATTTAATCATCTACCACTGACCCATAGAAAGGCTCACAGTGACCCACACGCAGGGCAGTTTCCTGGGGTTGCAGAACAATTTTTTTTTTTTTTTTTTGAGAGGTTTGTCACTATAGGACGCGTGCGCTTGCCAGACAGACAGACAGAGACATAGAGACAGAAAGCGAGAAATCACCCCCCAGGGGGGATGGTCACGCCGCAATCCCTTCTCCTCCATTCTCCTCTCAGGATCTTGGGCATACACGCACACGCGCCCGGCGTGAGTTTTAAGCCACTGGGTCCGGGACGCGAACCGCGGTCGACCACGTGGGAGTCCAGCGACATAGCCATTCCGCTAACTGCTGGTTCACCAGAACAATTTTTTTAATCAACAAGGCATAGCACATGTTGACGTCACATGTTCAACTGAGAACTCAAATTACAACGGGCAAGGCCAAACGGCCATCTTCACTTTCTAGTCAGGGCTAAGAAAGTATACAGCTATGTTTTCAATATGGAAATCTCTTGGGAACCAGCAGTTAGCGTAATGGCTATGTCGCTGGACTCCCACATAGTCGACCGCGGTTCGCGTCCTGGACCTGGTGGCTCAAAACTCACACCGGGCACGTGTGCGTGCGTACCCGAGATCCCGAGAGGAGAATGGAGGAGAAGGGACTGCGGCGTGACCGTCCCCCCTGGGGGGTGATTTCTCGCTTTCTATCTCGCTGTCTCTCTCTGTCTGTCTGGCGAGCGCACGCGCCCTATAGCGAAAACTTCTCCAAAAAAAAAAAAAAAATATGGAAATCTCCAAATTATCAGCAAAAACTGGTTAACTAAGTCAGAGCCCATTGCAGCTGATTTAAATTGAAAAGGAAGAATAAGTGAAAACAGAGACACAGCCCTACATACACACGCACATATACATAGCCAATTTTGCTCTCTGAACTTTATTGCTTATGGCTGGGGTGACAGCCCTTGAAAAATGAAACCCTACATCTTAATAAGCCCATGAACATATTGAATATATTAAGATTTGATTTTTGAAAGTTGTGAATTTTATATAGAATTTTGGAGAACAGTGTCTGAAACCTCAGATATATTTCTGAGGATAGACTAGGAAGGACTGGGGTAGGCTAAGTAACTGGAAAAGGTGCTGCTAGCTAAGCCTCATACCTTTAATCTCCCCAGCTCGGGCCCGTTTGTAGAGGCCTTTGACATCTCTGCTCTCACAGATATTTAGAGGTGCATCTACAAATATTTCAAAGAATGGTAGTCCTGTTGATTCATGGATTTTACGGGCATTCTCACGATCCTGAAAAGCAATATGTTTAAGAATGTAAGAAGATGGGACCAGCAGATAGCGTAACAATTATGTTGTTGGACCTCACATAGTCGACTGTTGTTCAAGTCCCAGATCCAGTGGTCTAAATCTCATGCCAGGTGCACATGCCCAAGATGCCCAGAGAATGGAGGAGAAGGGATTGCGGCATGGCCATTTCCCCTGGAGGGTGCTTTCTGTCTCTGTCTCTCTGTCTCTCTGGAGAGAGCATGTGCCCTATAGCAAAAATCTCTCTTAAAAAAAAAAAAAAAGAATGGAAGAAGAGGTTTCACAATGAAATTCTTAGGTGCAAAGTTCTTAAACACAAAATTGTGTGCTTGAACTTAACCCTGGGGTCTGTGACATATGAATCCTCAAGAGAAAGTCCAGAATTTTCACTCTGATAAAACACCACCACTTTCTCAAGAACCTTCAGAGAAATCTTCAGAAAACAGTCCCATTAGCAGGACAGCACTGGCGATATGGAAACATTTCATTCAAAGGATGTGTTCAAAATACACAGCATATTAATTGTAGCTTATAGAAAGTTCCTGTTTTAAAACAAGAAGAACGACACTCCAGCCTAGCAGTGTGAACATGAAACGATACCCATAACCTGATGCTTTGGCAGCAAGTCCATCTTTTCTTTAGTGAGCCGAACTCATTCTTTCTGAGACAAGTGAAATTGCAGAGTTTCAGAGTTTTTCTTCAGTAACTTTTCCTTCCTTTTGACTCTAACCAAATGTTCCTTTTAACTGCAAACAGGCAAGTGTTTATGTCAACCAGTGCCCTGGTGTCTGGAAAGGAAGGGACTCTCTTTGTGTAACCAATGTGAAGCAGAGGAAATGAGGGGTCATGTGAGAAGAGGAAATGACAGTGGGGGAAATCTGCGTGGACATTTTAGGCTGGCCCCATAGTGCAATGGTTAAGGGCTGTGCATTGGGAGCCAGATCCCACATGGCTGACCACATTGTAGGATCTGGTCCCAGCAGCTTGACAGACATGCCATGAGTGCCCAAAATCTTGACAGGAAGGAAAAATGGAAGTAAAAGGATTATAGTATGACCATGCTGTGTTGTGGGGCGCTCTCTCTCTCTGGCAAGTGCATGTGCCCTCTCACAATTAAAAAAAAGAAAGAAAGCTGGAGTCAGCAGGTGGTATGGTGGTTGAGGAGCTGGAATCCCACGTGGCGGACCACAGTTTGAGTCCCAGACCTGGTGGCTTGCTTTCTCGCTTTCTCTCTTTCTCTGTCTTTTTTCTGGTCAAATTAAAAAATAATGGGACCAGCAGTTAGTGTAATGGCTATGTTGCTGGACTCCCATGTAGTCAACCGTGGTTCCAGTCCCGGAACCGGTGGCTTAAACTCATGCTGTGCATGCGTGCCCAACATCCCCCCATGGGGAGGGTGATTTCTCGCTTTCTGTCCCTCTGTCTTTCTCTGTCTTTCTGGCAAGCACATGTGCCCTATAGCAAAAAAACTCTCCAAAAAACAAAAACAAATGAAATTAAAGAAACAAATAACTTTTTAAAAAGAAAGAAAGTACACATTCCTTGGTGCTCTCCTTCCGCCCAAGTCCTTTACCTAGCGCTTCGAGAGCACGTACCCTGTGTGTGGGGATTGCATGTGGTGCTGATCTCTTTTTCTCTTTCTCTCATGATAGAGAGTGTGCACACATGAAAGTGAGAGAGAAGCACCCTCAACAGATCTCATCATACCATGATCCCCTTTCCCCTGCTCTCGAGCTCCCAGGATTTTTGGTCCCTGTGTGTACCTGCATGTTTTCAGACCAACCCTGGGGTCTAAACCCGTGGCTGACTGCATGGCTTCCAGCCTCACAGGGCACTTGTGTTACAGCTGCACCACAGTGACTGGGCTACCAAATCTTTTACCTTTGCAAAAGGAGAAATGAAGCTAGTAATGCAGACCAGACCAGCATCGGCAAACAGCTTAGCCACCTCGGCAATCCGGCGGATATTTTCTTCTCTATCCCCAGCAGAGAATCCAAGGTTTTTGTTGAGACCATGACGGACATTGTCTCCATCCAAGGAGTAACAAGGGATGGCATGGGAGACGAGGTACTCTTCCAGAGCAAAACTGATGGTTGTTTTTCCGGCGCCGGAGAGACCTGTTCAGAACAGGCAAGACAGACTGGCATTGTGTAGAATGCTTATTGGGATAAACCGTCATCTGATCTAGCACTCTGAAGTGTAACTAGACCCTCATTATAATCATCTGACTGATCTCAAATCAAAACCATTAAAATCCAGAAAAAGAGAGCCAGCCAGTGGCATGGCGGTTGAGGCAGCTGGATCCCACATGGCCAACCATGCAGTTTTAAGTTCCACACCCGAAGGCTTGAGAAACACACCAGCTATGTGCGCGTGCAAAATCCCAAAAGGAGAAAGGAGGAGAAGGGATTGAGGCATGGCTATTCCTCATGGAGGATGCTTTCTCATTCCCCCCCTCTCTGTCTCTCTCTAGCAAACGCACATGCCATCTGGAAAAAAAAATCTAGCAAAAGCATAGCTTACTTCAAGTCAAGTACTTACATTTCTTTCAAATTTTGAAATAACATTTATTTATTCCCTATTATTATTGATAGACTATAGTCTTTCAAAGCAAGCAGGATCCATACACAGGGAGACCTGGGGGCCACCTGTAGTCCTTCGTGTGCTCTATTTTGCCTGTAGACTATTTCAAAAACTAGAAATTTCTGCATATAAATCCAGATTAGGGCTTCTCTTGAAAAATCAAAGAGATGGTACAGTGATCTCAGATCCCGTCCTAAGACAGCAACCAGTTGGAGTGGAGCACGCAGCCCCTTGGCAGCCAGCAAGTCGACTTCCCTTGTGGATGCCTCTGAACAACCAACCTGACTACAGAGCCTGCAAGTTTTCCCTTTTGCATCAAAATATTTCCAAAATGACTGTCAAGAAACAAAGACAGAGGGGCTGGTAGGTGGCATGGTGGTTAAGGGTGCTAGATTCCCACATGGCTGACCATGGTTTGGGTCCTGGACCCAGCAGCTTGCTTTCTCACTTTCTCTTTTTCTCTCGTCAAACAAACAAACAAACAAACAAAGACAGAGGCCCGGCTGTGGTACTGTATACTGGCTGATGCTAGGGCCAGCTGGGGGAACTCGGATTGATTCCCAACCCACCCTAAAAGCCGGGCATGGTGGTGCACACCTGTAGTCCCAGCTACTCAGGAGGCTGAGGCAGGAGGATCACAACATAGCAAGACTCTGTCTAAATAAAAATAAAAACAAAGGCAGCGAATCATCCTGAACTAGGCTGTAGATATATTTGGAGCTGCCATACACTCTTAGGTCTCAGGCTGGCTCCATGGTACAGTGGTAACGCATCAATCCAGAGAAGCTGGATCCCACGTGGTGACCACGATGCAAATCCCCAGACTGGTCAGCCTGAAACACACCAGGAACACACTCAGGCGCCCAAGATCTGATGGCTGGAGGACTGGAGGGAGGGGATCACGGCATGAGCAGACCCTGTGGAGGGCGCTTCTCCCTCTCATGTGCCCATGCATGGGCACACACACTCTATCAGGAATAAGGAAAACAGGCTTTAAATAAATAAATAAATCAGAATACATAGTTATCATGTGCCTCCCATCATGGTTTAAAGGCACAATTGCTGGGAACATGTTTATCATTTCTATATGAGGGAGAACACAAGGACACAGGGAAAGGAAGGTAACCTGCCAAAATGACTTCAGAGCTCAAATTCTGAACTGCCCTGGGAAGCTAGCACTCTGGCAATTCAGCTGTCCCTGGCCCAGCCATGGTAGTGCACAGGTAGTGCCACCAGTTGGGAGGCTAGAGGCCAAACCACCTGACCACGCTGCGCACAGCTGCACAAGCTATAGTCCTAGACTGCTCACTGGGAGGGTGGGGGGGAAGGATTGTAAGGCGGCAAGACCCTGTCAAAATACCTGTCCCTGTCTCTCTCTCTTCTTCTCTTTTTCTTCCTCTCTCACTTTATATATCTCTCTCTCAGAAAGAAAAGCTAAACAAATCCAGTAGTCTCAAAGATCTCTGAAACTGAAGAACATTCCATGGTACCAAGCCACTGACAAACAGCACCTGGCACAGAAATGGAAAAGTTGGGCAAGGAGAGGGAGAAAAAAAGCCAAGAGGTTAATACAGAGAAGGCAGTGTGAGGTGGCCCAGCTCCATGGCCTGGTGGTTAAGACAACAGGTCCCACATGGCCAATAGCCCGTTCAAGTCTCAGACCAGTGGCTTGAGAAACATACCAGAGGAACATGTGTTTCCAAAATCCCAAAAGGAGGGAGAGATGGAGAAGGGATTGCTGGATGACCACTCTCCATGGAAAATGCTTTCTCTTCTCCCTCTTTCTCTGTTTCTCTGTCTCTCTTTGGTGAATGCACATACTCTCTGGCTCCAAAATAAAAAAGAAAAGACAGCAGGAGGAAAGATGAAAAAGTAAGAGAAAAGCAGGGACAAAGGACAAAGAGGAAAGGACACCTGGGAGGAAAAAAAAAAAAAGGATATCTACAAGGGATAGTTCCCATATTTTTATTATGGTTTATAGACATGCCCTTGGCCTAACAGAGGATCATCAGTTGACACAGTTATATGAAGAATGTGTTGGTGATTTTTGCTGAATCATTCTTGAAGATATTGTCTATATATTTTTCTATTTCATTTGAATACAGAACATGAGAAATCCCTCTCAGAATTTATGTGGTTATAGGTTAGGAAAAAATGGGAATCTTGAATCTCTGATATGTTCTCTTGCATCAGAAAATACAAAAAATAATAGAAAATTTCATCATTTTGCTTCAGGTCTCAGGAAACTGAGAGCTAAATCACAGTAACTGTATTTAATTAGATTGTTGGCATATTTATCTAAGTACATTAGGGTAACACTAAGCACACTGACTGAGAACATTACCATGGGCCAGGTATTGGGTTAAGAGCATCTGTGTTATATTTCATTTAGTTCTATCTACAGATCCATGAGGCAGGTCTTCTCCTTTTACAAATAAGGAAACGGAGGCTTAGAGAGATCAATTGGCTTGTCTAAGTCATACTCCATGTAGGTGAGGCTGGGGCTCAAATCTAAGACTCTGGATTTAAAAGATTTGGTTTAGGAGCCAGCAGGTGGAATGAAGGTTAAAGTGCTGGATCTCACATGGCTGACTGTGCAGTTTGAGTCCTGGAACTGGAAGTTTGAAAAACATGGCTGGATGTGTGTGCATGCATGCCCCAAATCCCAAGAAAATGGAAGAGGAGAGATTGTGGTGTCACTATCCTTCTTGGTGGATGATTTCTCATTTTCCTGCTCTTTCTGTCTCCTTTCAGTGAGCGCACATGCTCTATAGCAAACAAACAAACAAAAACCCTTAAAAATATTTGGTTTGTTCTAGTCTGCCTGGTCAACATCCTACTTTGGTAAGATAAGAATAAAAATTAAATTAGGAAAAGATCATTTTTTAAAATGATAGAGGAAGTAACTCTTCAGATGTTTTTCCTTTTCTATCAGTTCTCTTTTTCTTTTGGACGGAGTGCTATGTTAGAGAAAATGGACTTTGTGTCTATGATCCAAAACAAAAGTTGTTTTCACAAGGAGATATCTCACAAAGGCGAAGCTATAAACAGAGGGAAATGCCTGGAACACAGTGGATCCTACTGCTACAAATCATATTTCTCAGAGGGAATTGGGGTGAACATTTTGGGAATAGTGACAGGTGAATATTGCCTATTTGAAGATAGCAGGCTCCTTGCCAACTGTCAGTCCTCACCCTGGAGCCTGGAATAAGTTACTCTGATATAAATAAAACCTGGAAGCCAAAGGCACTAGGAGAAATCTTGAAAATGAAAAGAACGAGGCTGATTTGAACAGGAAAAGGAAAGACTTAGAACAGTAAGAAAAGATGCAAGGCAGGTCCCTGCCTGCTATATTCTTTTTTTTTTTTTTTTTTTTTTTTTTGGAGAGGTTTATTCGCTATAGGGCGCGTGCGCTCGCCAGACAGACAGAGAGAGACATAGAGACAGAAAACGAGAAATCACCCCCCAGGGGGGATGGTCACGCCGCAATCCCTTCTCCTCCATTCTCCTCTCGGGATCCTGGGCACGCACGCACACGCGCCCGGCATGAGTTGTAAGCCACCGGGTCCGAGACGTGAACCATGGTCGACTACGTGGGAGTCCAGCGACATAGCCATTATGCTAACTGCTGGTTCCCACCTGCTATGTTCTTTAGAATCATCTTCATGTCTCACTATTAGAATATTTCAGCATTTTGAGCAGATAGTGTCACATAATTGATTTCATAATTTGAATAAACATACTTGTACATCAGGCTCATCTCCATTTGAAAAGTTGTGGCTATGAAATGCACTTCAATTTTCTCTTGAGCCCAGGCTCTGTTAAACTCACAATCCCAGTCAACAATTTCTTCTACCTTACACTCAGAGTACACTAGGTGTTGGAAACCAGGTCCTGATTGTGGTTTGTTTGTTCGTTCTCTCTCTTTCTTTCTTTCTTTTAAGAAAAGTTAGAGATCAGCAGGTGGGGTACTGGTTAAGGTGCTGAACTCCCATGTGGTCCAAGTCCTGGACTCAATAGCTTCAAACTCACACTGGGTGCATGTGTGTGCATACCCAAAATCCCAAGAGGAGAGTGGAGGAGAAGAAACTGCAGCATGGCCATCCCCTCCGGGGGATGACTTCTTGCTTTCTGTCTCTGTCTCTCTAGTGAGTACACATGCCCTATATCAAAAATCTCTCAAAAAAAAAGTTAACTTTTTTTCATAAGAGAGTCACAGAAAAAGGGAGAGATGGACAAATACCCTCAACATTGATTCATGCTACAATCCCACCCCACCCATACCCTCAGTCTTCCCAGTCAGCTAGGCTCATGGGTGGAAACACCTGGTATATATAGGCTGACCAAGGGCCTGATCCCATAACCTTTCATATGGATTCACCATTGCTCTATCAGAGCATTACTGCTGCACCACCAAACTGGTGGTTCTTATTCTAGTTCTGTCACTAAGCCCAGGCTTTGTCATTCTGCCACAACAAAATCACAAGAAAAGCGAATTCAAAGGGTTAACTCAATGGGAGCAAAGTATTTTTATATTACAAAGGTCAATCCTTAGTCAAAGTGAAATCATTATTTTTTTCTTGAATAGATTCTTAGGTTTGTTGGTTTACAGTAAGCGAAATAGTCCCCTGGAATGTCAAATCATCAGAAAACAATAAAGAGAATTTCTAAACATCCAAAACCTTATGGAGAACCAAATACTTTATGTCAAATTAGGAATGTCCCATTCATCACTTCCAGTTCACATGTTTAGGGCTGAACATGAGAACTACTGAATTCCTTAAAGCTGAAAGCGGATGTCATAGCCAACTTTTCCTACGTTTCCTGTCGAAGAGGAGAAAACTGGTAATGACTATCAGACTCTATTTCTCAGGATGGCAGAGTTAGGACTAATGCCCAGACTACCACTCTTGGCTCCCCCCTAATGTTAAAATAAGCATGTCATATGTGTAATATGTTACACTAATTTCCTTAAAGTTGTGTGTCATACACCAATTTTCAATTAAAAATACACACATATATCAACATACCTGTTAGCCACACGGTACATCCTCGGAAGCCACCCCTCGTTCCAACCACCTGCCCTCTCTTATTCCTGCTCACGTGGTGGGCCTGATAGACCACATTGGTGGATTTCTGCTGGTTCTCCTATAAAACAAGAGAAGATCGAGCACAGTGTTTTATTAATAAAATGTATATTCTTCACTGGTGTAGTATAAATCCACTTTAACTTTTAAATACAAAGCTATATATAACAACTTCATGAAAGATATTTTGAAAAACAAAGACTCACCTTATTCCTCTTGCCACAAATTCTTTTTGCATTTCTACAGACTACCCTGAGCCATTATCTATGTGTATATATTTTCATAGCTGTGAGTATATGTATTTATTCATTCCACTCCGTTCACTTACTGCTATTTGTAAGAATTTTTGTTTCCACAAAATACTAGTTTTCACATTATTGCATAACATTGCATTGGTTCATGCAAAACAATCTGCTAAATAACTAATAAAATTATAATGCAATAACTGATCACATTAATAGTCTTTCCTGACAGTATATCCTCATATATAATTGACCAACAGAGTAATATTTATTAAGTCTACTAATTTAGAAACAATGCTACCTTTAGAATATCCATCATGGTCCTATGAGAATATAATTCAAAATAGACAAAGTACGATATTATGTAATAGCTCTGGTTCTATGACATTTTAAAATCTGTACCTTAGGTAATGAATAGTAAGTATGTGTTCACCCCAAGTCCTATGGCCTTGAACTAAGAGCAAATTAAATACTCCAGCAGCTGAGAAATTACTAGGGTACAGATGCTTCAACCCCAATCTCTCTAGTCATGGAGAGGCCCAGATCACAGAGGAAAGAAAGGGTCAGTCATACCGCCATCACTCCCACCTAGACATCAGTGACAAGAAAAGAGTTAGTCCCTGAGCACACAGGACTACCTTCTTCCTCATAAGAACTAAACTTGCTTCCATTTTTCCAAGGGTTGATGTAGAACTTTGTAATCTTCCAAAAAGCCCAGCAGAAATGGAACTGTATCAGTTATTAGGCTCAGCAGCTAATTCAAATAGCCAATGTTTTTATTTTGGCTATCACAAAATCAGCCTAATGAGATAACAGACTATGACCTTGATTCTAAGCTCTAATTGGGAGATATGTCTTATGAATAAAAAAGATAAGACAAGCCAATAAATAGAAGTTATGGGCAAAATTAACATGTGATCCAAAGGTGAAAACAAGCATAATGATGGTTGAATTAAAAGATTGGGAGGACCAGGTAAATGGCATAGCAGTTACGTCGCTAGACTTCCACATGGCCAACTGAGGTTTGAATCCCAGACCTAATGGCTTGAAAATCATGCCAGGTGTGTGTGTGTGTGTGTGTGTGTGTGTGTGTGTGCACGCGCACACGCGCGCCCAAAATCCCAGGAGGAGAATGAAGGAGAAGGGATTGTGGTGTGGCCATCCTCTCTGGGAGGTAATCTCCCACTTTCCCTCTTAACTGTGTCTTTCTCTCTCTGGGAAGCACACATGCCCTAAGACAAACCCCTCTTTCCCAAAAGAAGAAAAGATTGGGAACTCTACGTCTGTGGTATGGTAATTAAATTTCTAATGGATGTAACCCAGGTTTCTGAACTGTAAAAGTCTTGTGACCTCTTAAAGACCACACATGTATATCCGTTGCAGCTAAGATAGCACCAATATTTCAACATTTTTTCTGAACAAAACCCAGAGGATCTTAGAAAACTCTGGACAACACAGAGGCAGATTAAATCACCTCTTTTACAGCCTCCTTTGGTGGCCAAAAACAAACAAATAAACAAACAAATAAACCAAAACAAGAGGGCCACAACTAGGACCGTTCAGGAGTTCACATGACATAATGGCCATGAACATGCTCTGTAAGTGGTGACATTCTCTGCAAATGTGGATGCTGCTGATCGTTATTCACTACACACCCCCAACAAGAGAGGCTGGTGCCAGCTGGATTAGGACCAGGAAATGGCTCCAAGATCTCAGGAAAAGGAGCAGGTATTTGGTGGAGGAGGGTAAGGACATTTGAGCTCAGCTTGGAAGTAGACCTTTAGGGGAAGAGGCAGAGAGTAGGAGATGGGCATTCTTAGTGTCAGAGAAACCCAGAGAAGAGAGCTGCCCACAGTTGGATCAGCTGGGTGGCGTTACTTAAAACCCTCCAAAGCAAAATGTTCAGATCACCCATTAAGTAAACCTGGTCAGAACTCATAACTGATGCCAGAATGTGGCAGCCAAGACAACAGCAGTGGCTTGCACTAAAGGGTTTATATTTGGGGACCACTTATGTCTAGAAAGTATTCTGCATCTTCTGTGCCAAGTATATCTTATGACTCCAGGAAAACTTTTAAATTTCCCTTTAATCTGTTTTAGTGCTAGTCAATACCACTGACTTCAAGAACATCATCTCTGAATATCAGGCCAAAAGCCAGTTCATCTGTTCATTCATTAATTCTTTCCAGTAAATTTATCTAATCCTTCTATGTACCGGAGGGTCTGGAAAATATATCTGTATACTATATGAAGATTACATAAAGAACATCTGACTCAGTAGTAAGAAGACAATCCAATGTTTATTTCATTTTGTAGTTTGCCAGAAGGCATGTGCACTCACCAGGAAGAGAGAGAGAGAGAGAGAGAGAGAGAGAGAGAGAGAGAGAGAGAGAGGAACAAAGCATCCTCCATGGGGCATGGTCATACCACAGTCTTTAATTTGTTTCTCCATTCTGTCAGGATTAAGGGCATGCATGCACAAGCACTGAGTGTATTTTCAAGCTGCCAGGTCTGGGACTTGAACCATGTGGTCATCCATGTGAGACCCGGTTCCCTTAACCACTCGGTGATGCAGTCAACCCAACCCAATTTTTAAAAATGGGCAAAATATTGGGTTGTCAGAAAAGTCATGATGCATTTTTTGCATAGAAAAATATGTCATGACTTTTCCAACGACCCAATATCTCACTTCACAAGGAAGATATACGCATAACCAGTACAGAATCTTTAAAGTACCCAAGGTCATTATCATCAGAGAAAAGCAAGTTAAAACTGAAATAAGATGCCATTGATAACATCAATGGCAGCAAGGCTGTGCTCTCATATATTAACGTTGGTGGTGAAAAGTGGTATAATCATCCTAAAAAAAAAGAACAAAACCTGACAGTTTCTGGGTTGGACCCATAGCCTAGTAGTTAAGGGAGCTGGGTCCCAAATGGCTGACTATGATTCAAATCCTGGCCAGACTGACTTGAAATACATGCTGGTTGTGTGTGTGTGTGTGTGTGTGTGTGTGTGTGTGTGTGCGTGCATGTGCCAACAGGATAGAGAAATGAAGAAGAGACTGTAATGTGACCCACATGTCCCATAGTGGGAGGACTTTCTCTTTTTATCTCTTTGTCCATCTCTGGCAAACACACATGTCCTCTGGCAATTAAAAAAAACAACGAAAGTGTTTTTTCTTTCTTTTCCTAAGCTGATCTCTACCATCTCCTGCTATCCATCACCATCCTATACAATCTCTGGTAACTACATTTGCTCTCCCCACTATGATGTCTTTGGATCTTTCCATTTCAAATATATTGAGCAGGGATATACATTTGGGATATACAGTGTTCATCTTTCATAGTCTGGTTTATTTTGCTTAGTATTAAATCCTCTAATTCATCCATTTTGTTACGAATGACAGTGTCTCACTGTTCTTTATGGCTGCATAGTATTCTTTTAAAAAATTAATTAACTAATTTACATTCATTCACTGAGCATTGTCACAGCATACAAGATGTGACTTCCCATCCACTGCATAGTGGCTTAATTGTATATGTTGTCATCGATAATTTTCCATTTCTAGTTTCTAATTTTCCATTTCCATTTCTAGGATGGATACACACACACACACACACACACACACACACCCCTATTTCTCATTCTCTGCCATTTCCCACCCTCCTCCCACACTAACTCTGGTGTCTACAGTTGTTTTCCATTCCTTTTTTCGCCCACATTTCATTCTTTTGGGCAGTTTTCTCAGTCTTCATGGTGGATTTTTCTAGGCCAGCGATTCTATCTTCTACAGCTTAGATTTGATTTTTTGTATGATCCAGTCTGCTTTTAATACTTTAAAGGGAGGTTTTCACTTCCTGTATTGTAGCCTTCATCTCTAACAGGTCTATTTGATTCTTTTTTATGGTGTGTATTTCCTCTTTCAGATCTTGCAAGAATTTCCTTGCCTCCTGGAACTCATCAGCTCCTTTCTCCTGCTTCTTCTACAGTTTGTTGTCTTTCCTCTTCCATCTCCATTAGCTTTGTCACTATGAATATTCTAAATTCTTTATCTGACATTTCCATGAGTTTCATTATACTGTCTGAGGTTGAAGAGGAGTTTCTCTTTTCCTTTGGAGGAAAGGTATTTTCTTGTTTTCCCATTTTTCTTGTGACTCTGCAGTGATTTCTGGTCATCTGATGGATGATGCGTTTCTTCCTAATTCTTTTTTTTTTGGAGAGGTTTTGGCTATAGGGCGTGTGCGCTCACCAGACAGAGAGACAGAGAGACAGAAAGCGAGAAATCACCCCCCAGGGGGGATGGCCACTCTGCAATCCCTTCTCCTCCATTCTCCTCTCGGGATTTTGGGCACGCACGCACACGCGTCTGGTGTGAGTTTTAAGCCACCGGGTCCGGGACGCGAACTGTGGTCAACTACGTGGGAGTCCAGCGACATAGCCATTACGCTAACTGCTGGTCCCCGTTTCTTCCTAATTCTTGAAATTCTGTCTGAGCATTCAGAGGCGTGCAGGAGGAGGAGATCTGCAATCTCTCTTCGGTTCTGTTTTTCACTCTTTGTGCATCAGATTCAGTGGGAATTGAGTAATATTCTGACCCTGATCTTATTCAGATGTTTAGATTCTGTTCACCTGGACCTGTCTAGACACTCAGTGTGTAGAGGTTGAGCAACTAAGGAATAAAGATAAAGAAAAAAGAAAAAGAATTACAGAAGACAAAAGAAGAAGAAAAAAAATAAAATAAAAAAGGAGAAAAAAAGATAAAAAAACTTTAGATTTTAATTTTAAAAAGTGAAATGGGTGATTTTTCTACCTCTATTTCTCTCTCTCTATCTCTCTCAACAAAATCTTTAAAAAAAAGAAAAAAAGAAAAAGAAAAAGAAAAATTGTAGAATTCAGAAGTGAAACCATGGGAACCCAGGCTTTTTCTTGTTCAAAGACTTTATTATTGATTAAATCTCATTGCTTGTGTATTCAGGCCTTCTTATTTATCCTGGTTCAATCTACATAATTTATGTAATTTCCAGAAATTTGCTCATCTCATCTAGGTTTTCTTATTTGCTGGTGTATAGTTGGCTCATAGTACTCTCTCATAATCTTTTGTGTTTCTGTTGTAATGTTGCCTTTCCCATTACTAATTTTATCTTTCTCATTCCTTTCTCTGTTTTTCTTGATTAGTCTAGCTAACGGTTTGTGGATTTTGCTTATTCTCTCAAAAACCTAGCTTTTTGTTTCATTAATTTTTGGGCATAGTTTATTTAGTCTCTGTTTTGTTTATTTCTGCTCCAATCTTTATTATTTCCTTTCGTCTGGTATTTTGGGAATTTTTTTGTTGTTGATTTTCCAGTTCCTTGAGATGCATCAAAAGGTTATTTCCCACTGTTATATATTTTTCTTGTGAGCATTAATTGCTATGAACTTTTCTTTCGTGACTGCTCTTGCTGCATCCCAAAGATTACGGAGAATCATGTATTCATTACTCTTGGTTTCAATGAATCTTTCTATGTTAGTCTTAATTTATTCAGTAGTTTTGAAGTCATTTAGGATTAAATTGCTTAGTTTCCATGTTTTTTTTTTTTGTATTTGGGAAGACTCTATTGTTGACTTAAAGTTTAATTCCATTCTGTTTGGAAAAGATGCCAGATATAGTTTCTATACTTTTAAATGTGTAAAAGCTTGTTTTGTGCCCTATTGTGTGGTTAATTTTTGAAAATGTTCCATGAAAGGATAAGCAACTGTGTATTTTGCAGTTGTTGGGTGACATGTTCTATAAATGTCTTTCAGGTCCATTTGGATCACTTTGTTTATTTTTTGTCTAGGTGACATGTCCAGTGGGGTATTGAAATCCCCAGCAACTAGTATGTTGCAGATTATTTCACTCTTTAGATCCAGCAGTCTTTCTTTTACATATTTGGGTATCCAGAGTTGGAACATAAATATTTATAATTGTTTTTTTTTTTTTTGGTGAATTAATCTTTTAGCACTATAATCTTTCTTTCCTTTTGTAGTTTCTGTCTTGAAGTCTATTTTGTCTGATAACAGTATCATGATTCCTTTTGTTTGTTTGTGTCTGTTTACATGAAATGACTTTTTCCAGTTCTTCACTTTCAGCCCATGTATATCTTTATCAGTGAGGTATGTTTCTTGTAAGCAGCATACAGAAGGCGGATTATTTTATTTAACTTTATTTATTTATTTAAATTTGACCAGAAATGGACAGAGTGAGAGCGAGTGAGGGAAAGTGAGAAAGCAAGCTGCCAGGTCCGGGATTCGAACTGTGGGCAGCCATGTGGGAGTCCAGCACCCTTAACCACCATGCCACCTGTCAACCCTAGCTCCTGTTTTGTTAATTCATTCATCTAATCTGTGTCCTTTAACTGAAGAATTTAATCCATTAATATTCAGCATTATTATCAATATGTGTGGACTTATCCCTGCCATTTTGTTAGAAATTTTCTTGATTATTTTGTGTTTTTCATATTTCTGTTTGTCTTTTTTTTTTAGTTTTCCTGGTATAGTAGTCCCTTTGGTATTTCTTGAAGAGCTGGTCTACTATTGGTAAATTCCTTCCATTTCTATTTACCTGGGAACGATTTTATTTATCCTCCCTATTGAAGAATAATCTTGCTAGGTAGAGTATTCTTGACTGAAAATTTTGTTTTTCCTTTTGGAGTTTTAAATTTGTCTTTCCTTGCCTCCATTATTTCAGGTGAGAGGTCTGAGATTAGTCTGATGGGATAATCTTTGTAGGTAACTTTTTTTTTTTTTTTTTTTTTTTGAGAGGTGCTATAGGGCGCGTGCGCTCGCCAGACAGACAGAGAGAGACATAGAGACAGAAAGCGAGAAATCACCCCCCAGGGGGGATGGTCACGCCGCAATCCCTTCTCCTCCATTCTCCTCTCGGGATCTTGGACACGCACGCACACGCGCCCGGCGTGAGTTGTAAGCCACCGGGTCCGAGACGCGAACCGCGGTCGACTACGTGGGAGTCCAGCGACATAGCCATTACGCTAACTGCTGGTTCCCTGTGTAACTTGATGTTTTTCTCTGGCCATTTAAAAAATACTGTCTTTATACCATTTTGACTATGCTGTGCCTTGGAGAGGATCTTATGTTGATTCTATTTGGTTTCCTTAGTATTTCCTGGATTTTGATGTCTGTATGTATCTCTGAATTTGGAAAGTTTGCAGAAAGTACTTCATGAAAGACGTTTTCTATACCTTTACCCATATCTTCACCTCTGGAATAACCAATAGATGGATATTTGATCACTTAATGGTATCTAGAATTTCCTTTACAGTGTTCTCATTTATTTATTTTTATTCTTTTTTTTTTTTTTTTTTTTTTTTTTTTGCTTGGACTAAGAAATTTTTGTCTTCATGGTCAGAGATTCTTTCTTCATGTGGTCTGATATGCTGTTAATATTTTTAAGGGCGATTTTAATTTCCTATATTGCATTCTTCATATCTAGAAGTTCTGTTTGATTCTGTTTTAGGGTATCTCTTTATGAACTTCCTCCTTCATGCCATGGAATGATTTTCTCATCTCCTGGAATTTATTATTTCCTCTTGCACCTCACTGCATTTTGTTATGATGAATATTCTGAATGCTTTTTCTTTTTACTTATTTATTTTCTTAAGAGAGATTTTTGCTATAGGGTACGTGCACTTGCCAGAAAGACAAAGACAGACAGACAGACAAAAAACAAGAAATCACCGCCCCCCCCCCCCCCCCCACACACACACACCACCACCACGGGGGGATGGCCACACCACAATCCCTTCTCCTCTATTCTCTCAGGATTTTGGGCGTGCACGTACACATGCTGACATGAGTTTCAAGCTTCAGGTCTGGGACTCAAACCACGGTCAACCAAATGGGAGTCTGGCGACGTAACCATTATGCCATCTGTTGGTCCCCTGGATGTTTTTTTCTGACAGCTCTGATTTCTTGAATTTTAGCCATTGTTGATGAGGAGTGATTGTGCTGCTTTAGGGGAGAGGTATCTGCTTGTTTTCTTGATTTTTTGTGTCTCTGCTTTGATTTTTAGGTATCTAATAAAGAATTGACTTATTTCTCCCTAATTTTTGGAGTAGGTTCTGTAGTCCCAGAGGTGAGGAACAGCCTAGGTCCCAGGTGGGACTCTGGCAAAGCGGTTCAGGAGGGGCCAGGGACCAGTTGTACCTCCCAGATCAGAGTGGGGCTCATGTAGCCTATACAAGAGACAGTTGGGGAGGTCCAGAAAAGCTGAATTGTGGGTGGTGTCTATTGGAGCAGGTAACTATTCCCCTGGACTTGAGTCTGATGGGAGGGAGAGTGCAGGCCTGCTCTGCCTGCCAGACAAGGGTAGTTCAAATTCTTCAGTTTTTCTTGGTGTGAGGGTGTTCACTTTTGCATCCTTTGCTCCCTTTAAGCTGTGGGTACTTTATGATAAACAGAGCTCTACCTGCCGACTAGCTCACAGGACACTGCATCTCTGTTAGCAGCTCCAGGTGGGGGTGAGGTAAAAGATCCAACTTTTTTTTCCCTCAAGTTGTTTGCTCTTGCACTTCTCCGTGATATACTTTAGCTCCATTCCAGTTTCCTTGTTCAGTGGGTAGGAATGCTGGGATACAAATAGGAGCCTGGGGTTGAGTTTCAGAGGAGAGTTCCTCTCAGTTTTCTCCTCCAGAGGGAGTGTAGGAGGTGGGGAATTCCTCCAGAGCAGCACTGGCTTCAGGTAATTGACTCCTCTCTGCTTTTGAAAGTAGAAACCAAGAAAACTAAAAGTTCCTTCTGATTCCCTCCTGTCCCCTAACAATCTCACTTAATTCCTCTCTCTGAGGGTTACTCATCAGCAGTGGCTGTGGTCCAAGTTCTTGTGGGTTGCAGCAGGGATCAGGCCTCACCTCAGTCAGCAGCTATGCTACCCTGACTTAGCCCACCTCCCTGGTGTCAATGTGGCTAAGCACTGAGCTGGGGCAGAGGGTGGAGGGGAGGCGTTGAGCCAGGGAGGTGGGATGTGAAGTGGCAGCCACACTGCTGGCAGGTGGTGTGAGCAGCATGCCAGTGTGGGAGGGTGATGGTGGAGGCCCTGACAGTTTCTTATAAAACTAAACAATTTACCTTCCCTATGACTCAGCAGTTTCATTTATTGGTATCTATTCAAGAGAAATGAAAATGTGTGTCTACAAAAAAACTTGTACAAGAATGTTCTCAGCACCTTTATTTGGCTCAAAACCAGAGTCAAATGTTCCTCATATAACGGAATACTATTCAGCAATCAAAAGGAACATGCAACACATGGTTAATAAATTTAAAAAAAAAAATAAAAGTATATGCTGAATCAGGGGAACCTTATAGAAAATAAGTCCCCAAACAGGAAAATCTAATCTACTAAGCCAGAACAGACATTGCCTCTGGAGTGGTAGCAAAGTTGAAAGGGTTTGATGTACACAGGTGTTTACTTTTGTTGAAACTCACTGAATGTACTCTTCAGATATGTGCCTATTTCATAATATGTATATTTTTTGTTTTCTTTTCTTACTTTTATTGCCAGAGGTATATCCACTAGCCAAAGAGAGACAGAGAGAAAGAAGGAGAGGAAGAGATAGCAACCCCTTAAAACCTCCACTGAATCCTACTGCGAGTCACCCAGCACCAACGACAGCCCTCCCAAGGACACACCTGGGTACCTTCTCAGCAATCTGCCTCTGGCCCTGCTCTCCCATCTAGGTCAGAGAAGGCAAGAGTTCCATGATTCCCTAATAGGTAGGGTCAATGCCCGTTTCTAACATGAAGCAGTTACAGAAGACAGACCATTCACCTTCAACTCCCCAAAAAGATTTATGGGGATCATGCCTCTCAGGGGGAAAAGGAGGAGGATAAAGCTAGCAGATGGAAGTGGGTAAGGTGGCTGGAGCATCTGTCCATGTGGCTAGATAGGAAACAAACAAACAAACAAAATCAAGGCAGAAAATTCATTGTCCAAGGAAATGTAAGCAGTAGATTAGTGGGGAATGTCTAGCTGATTAAGCAACATTTGATACAGCCAATGAGATAAATCAGTGGGCCCAGCCACATCTGATAGAGCCAATGAGAACAATCAGTGGACCCAGTCGATGATCAACCTACACGACCTAGGTTTAAAATGATAAATTTGGCAGAGTGCAACTGCTGGGGCCTTTTGAGTCACTCTTTCTCTGTCTGCTCAGGCCTGCTCCTACCTCTCAGGAGTGTACTTTTACTTAATAAACTACCTTTTACTTACACTAAGAAAAGGAAAAAAAAAAAAAGGAAAGGGAGAAAGCACCCCCCTGCTCCACTGCAATCCTTTCTCCTCCCTTTCTACATCCTATTGGGATTTGGGGCACACCTACACATATGCCTAGCTGTTTTTTAAGCCACTAGGGCCAGGATTCAAACCAAGGATGATCATGTTAGATCTGGCTCCCTTAACCACTAGGCTATGAGGGAAAGAGACAGAAAAAGAGCAACAAAGTGAGAGCGTCCCCAACAGGGCCTTGACTTCTAGATGTTCCCCCTTTCCTTCAACTTCAGCCAGCCCTGGATCATAGGTATGCGCATGCCTGCCTGAGAGAGGTCTCAAGATGCAAATCTGGGGACCAGCAGTTGGCATAATGGCTATGTCGCTGGACTCCCACCTAGTCGACCGCAGTTCGAGTCCCGGACCCGGTGGCTTAAACTCACGCTGGGCGCGTGTGCGTGCGTGCCCAAGATCCGGAGAGGAGAATGGAGGAGAAGGGATTGCGGCGTGACCATCCCCCCTTGGGGGTGATTTCTTGCTTTCTGTCTCTCTATCTATATCTCTGTCTGTCTGGTGAGTGCACACGCCCTATAGCGAAAACCTCTCAAAAAAAAAAAGATGCAAATCTGGAACCTTCCCATGCGGGTCAATGGCACAGAGTGTAGCTTTTTACACCACACCACCATCTGTCCCCCTTATCATATATAAGTTTTACCAAATACACAAAAAGAGCAATGAAAAAAGTAAGCAAGTAAGAAAATATACAATAAGATTTTACGTGGGAAAATCCTATTATTCAACAATGCTGCATTTCTGTAAAAGGACTCTGATCCCAATCACAGCATATAAGATAAAAGTGCCCAGCTGTGCTCACCAAAATCTTATTTTGTCTACATGGACATATTTTTTTCTCCTGTGGCCATATATATTTTATTTTTTTTCTATACAGGCAGAGATCCAGAATAAACTTCAGGCTCTGTTCTTCTGTGGGAGCTTTGTTATGATCTTAATGACTTCCCAAAGAATTCGTTGTCAGAATTCACCAGAAGGGACTACTCTAATATTGTATTTAATTTGTTTAATTTCTGAGCTTTTGGTCTTTGTTAGCCACATATTAATCATGGGTTTTGTACAATTTTCTATTACTCCAGTAATGTTTAAACAAACAAAATGTTTTCAGCTAACCAGGTACTGGGCACCACTGGTTCAGCAAGATCTTTTGCTTCTCATTTATTTCATCCTTGATATTTTGTAAAAGGCCAACAAATAAAATAGAAGCAAAATGCTCTGAACAATATTTGAACTCCAAAAGGGCAGGGCAGCCAAAATTTTTTCTTTTCCTTGCGGAAAGCGTTCGTCGTCTAGCGAGCATATGGTGTTCTAGGCTTTGGAAAGAAAGTGGCTGTCAGAAGAATGATTCTTCTATGGAAAACAAAACACATGCTGAAGGAATAAAAGGCTTGTCACCCTGTGTGTGGAGAGAGAGCATACAGACATCCTCGGCACCTAGTCTAACACTGTCACTGACAAGGAAGTGGCCCAGAAACCACAAAATTGATGGCATGTTTCTATTCTGGGTCTCTAAGAAAAATTTTGCAGAAGCCCCTCCCTTCTTCCAGGCCTAGGAAAATACCCTGTGGCGTGCACAGGCCTAGCATGAGTATGGGTTTTAAAGTCAAGCAAATCTGGATTTGAAACCTGCTTCTCAATCTATCTCCTGTGTGACCTGGGGAAAGGTATCGACATCTCTGAATCTCCATTTCTTTTTCCACAAAATGAGAATAAAGATATTTTTTTCTCATAGAGTTCTTGAAAGGATGATATAAAATAACTACCTATATAAAATAACAGAGAAAATGCCACACATGTGCACAGCTGGATGTTAAATCTAATGAGTTCCAGGCGGCATTTAATCTAGTCTGGAGGAATGATGGTAGTTTGAGGCTGAATCACCCAGGTTTAGGAGGGTTTTGAGGATTTGGGTCCACTCTAAGGCAGGTCTGTAGGGGTAGGGTTCATGATCATATCAGATGGTGGATAGGACAGCACTCTGTGGAGTTAACAGTTTTACACACACACACACACACACACACGTACACACACATGCACATGCATGCATGCACACATTGACTGATTATTAAAGCCCAGCCAAAAAGTACCCCACGCTGAGGTAAACCAGTTTGAAGCCTCCTCATCCTACTCCCCACTTACTGCTCTCATGGGGCCCTCTCAGCATCATGAAAACATTTTTTTTTTTAAATCAAGACAGAGGGTGACCTTTGCGCCAGGTAGGCCTTGTGAGCTCATTAGAGTCTGTCTGGTCACAATGCCCAGGTTTGCAGTATGTGTCTCTGCCAGGCCCACTCCTCACTCCCATTGGTGGTACAGAAAGGGATGTGCCAAAGTGACTTTTGAAACCTGGGATGCAGTGCTTTCTCACCCACCCCGGCCCCCGTCTCTCTCTGGTGAGTGCACATGCCCTGCTGTGAAAAAGGAACAACAATCAACAAATGGCTTAGAGTTATATAAGAAATCCTTTCATAGGCACTTCACGGAGTAAAGTACAAGAGACAGAAAAATGAATGGAAAAACCATAACAAGTGGGGACACATATAATAAGTATGGACGTATCTACAATATTTGTGGACCCCATTTAAGAATATTACATGTGCGGGCCCAGCCACCATGGTGCATAAGTGAAGTCACTGCTTTGGAGGCTGGAGGCCACATGGGAGGCCTGGATTCAGTTCCCAGGCTAACCTGACCATGCTGGGCATGGTTGTGTGTAACTGCAATCCTAGCTAATAGGAGTATCACAAAGCACAATCCTGTTGAAAATATTTATCTGTCTCTCTCCACTCCTCCATTAAAGAAAAACAGTATTACAAGTAAGATTTGGGTTGAGAGAAAACTGATGAGACCTAACAGTGCTTTCTCCTGAGTTCCTTTTGTTCTTCTGAGTTCCTTTTGTTCTTCTGAAATGGAGATGAGATTAATCTTCCTCTGTCCCTCTCCATGTCCCAAACCTCCCAGTATGACCTATACATCCTTTAATTTACCATGTAGAGGGATCTGAGGAAAGCAAGAGAAAGGAGAAGGAAAAAGGAGATTGGAAACTTCTTACAGGAGAAAAACTAAAAAGGGCTATGGTTTTGCAGAAGAAATAGGACAGTGACAGAGAAGCAGATAGAACTTATTACAAGGCAGATAAGAGTGAATACTGGACCAACAGATGGCATAGTGGTTACGTTGCTAAACTCCCACATGGTCGACCGCAGTTCAAGTCCTGGACCTGGCAACTTAAAACTCATGCCAAGGTGCATGTGTGTGTGTATACCCAACATCTTTAGAGGAGAATGAGAAGGGGTTGTGTTATGGCCATTGCCCTATGAGGCAATTTCTCACTTTCTATGTCTCTCAGTCTCTCTGGCAAGCACACACAACCTATAGCAAAAATCTCTCTATTAAAAAAAGAGTGAATACCTCTGGGTCAAACAATCCTAAAATTGCATCTTGTCCTAGAATAGACCCAAGATGGAGAATTACATAGCTGGAAGTTGGGGGTGTGGGCAGTCTACATGGGTGGCGTTACTTCCCAGAACCACCAGGAGCAGACTGACAGTTCCACACACCAGGACTCAATTCAGATTTGTATGGACACAGCTCACACTCATGCCGATAGGCAAGCAGAAAGATCATGAGGGCAAGAGCAGTTTAGAGTCCATGGTTACACGGAGGTGGCCATATTCCTGAGATGTAGAACTGATTTTGAAAACATTTCCTTGTGTAAAAAGCCTCTTAATGATGAAAATTTCTTGAAGCCCAAATAACTGATTTCCAAATGAACATTTAGAACAGGGCTTATTCTTCAAATGACTATAAGGGCTTATAAGACCACAGCTCTCCTTCCTCTCTGATTACGTATCGTAGATCTATAAGCCCTGTCATGTCTTTCTTTGTGAGCGCTCTCATATGATAAAGATCTTTCTTCTGATATCCACTGTGACTTAGAGCTTTCATATCTTGGTTCCTCTGACTTCTAGTTCAGTGTCAGGGCTAGCTCCCTCCATAGTGTGTGGTGAGCAGGCCGCCAGAGGGTATTCAGCCATGGTCTCGAACCAGTTGTCCTCAGTCTATGTGAAGTTCTGCAAAAGAACTTGTTCCAGGTCCTCTCACTGCCCTCCCCCAGTTTTTATTAATAGGCTGCTATGGTCTAAATCTTGTGCTCTCCACCTCCCTTCACATCCATATGTTGAAAATCTGATCCCCAAAGTAATGGTATTGGGTGGGGCCTCTGGAGGGGATTAGGTCATGAGGAAGGAGGCCTCATGAGCAAAATCAATGCACTTATAAAGAGGCCCCACAGAGCTGCTGGCCTTTTATTTTTTCACTTATAAAGAGGCCCCACAGAGCTGCTGGCCTTTTATTTTTTTTCCTTTATTTTTAAATTTATTTATTTATTTATTTATTTATTTATTTTTTTTGGAAGAGGTTTTTGCTATAGGGAGCATGCACTCACCAGACAGACAGAGAGAGACAGAGAGACAGAAAGCAAGAAATCACCCCCCCCCCCCCCCCCCCGGGGGGGAGGATGGCCATGCCACAATCCCTTCTCCTCCATTCTCCTCTCGGGATCTTGGGCACGCACGCACATGCACCTGGTGTGAGTTTAAGCCACCGGGTCCAGGACTTGAGTCACGGTCTACTACATGGGAGTCCAGCGACATAGCCATTATGCTAACTGCTTGGTCCCCTGGCCCTTTTCTTACCATGTAAGGTTACAGGAAGAAGGTCCTTCATCAGACACCAGATGTTCTGGTGACCGGATCTTGGACTTTCCAGACTCCAGAACTGTGAGAAATAAGCTTCTGTTTTTGTTTTTGTTTTTTTTTTTTTTTTGAGAGGATTTTTTTGCTATAGGGCACGTGCACTTGCCAGACAGAGAGAGACAGAGAGACAGAAAGCAGGAAATCACCCCCCAGGGGGGATGGCCATGCCACAATCCCTTCTCCTCCATTCTCCTCTTGGGATCTTGGGCATGCACGCACATGCGCCCGTCTTGAATTTAAGCCACTGGGTCCAGGACTCGAACCGCGGGCGACTACGTGGAAGTCCAGCGACATAGCCATTACGCTAACTGCTGGTCCCTAAGCTTCTGTTCTTTAAAGCCAGTCAGCCTCTGATATTTTGCTATAGTTACCTAAATGGACTAGGACAGTTGCTAGTGCTCCTAGATCCATCTGATGCTATGAATGGCTTCTCCAGATCTAATCTCGGCTTCCCTTCTTGACCACATTTGCAGTTTCCTTCTGGCAGCCCCAGCCTCTGCAACTGTGATTAAATGCCCCCTTGGTCTGGCCTTACTTTTGGACCTTATTCTTGGGCACAGTATCTCAGGGCCTGACTCCTTCTAGGTCTCTTCAAAGTTATAAACATCGATCGTGTGTTATTTCCACCCAGGCCCAGAGTCCTTCCAGTTCTACTGCTTCATTTTCCAGTTGACATTCAGGTGAATTTCCTAAAATACTCTCAAGTCATGTTACTTTATATTCAAAACTTGAAATAGCTTCCTATTAACCACAGAATAAAGTCCAACTTCTTCACCTAGAATTCAGGGCCCTCCACTAACAGGCTCCAGTTTCCTTTTCAACAACATTTTCTACTCTGGGGTACAGAATGTTTGCTCTAGGAAGCAGGTCTATTCATGATTTCTTGAACATTGCTTGCTCATTTAGGCTTTGCACCTTTTTTCATCAGCTCTTATCATCTGAACGCATCTCTGCATGCCCTCAACCATCCACATTACCTGCTCTTCAAGCAACACAAACCCTATAGACTCAAGCTGCCTGCCTTGACGTCTCTCCCCTAAATTCCCATAGTTATTGGATCTTATCGCACTTGCTTAAATGTTTTTGACCAATGTCTTATGTTTTATAGACTTACGGATATAAGTCTTATGTTTTAGACTTCATCTTAAACTTTGCATGGTAGGGACTATAGCTTATAAAGCTTTGATTTCCTGACAGGTCCTGGCCAAGAAGAAATGATATGGATTTTAAGGTTGAACAGTTTAGAGTCAATTGAGATCCTGGCTCCCTTAGAACCTTAAACAAGCCTAACCTCTCTAAATCTCTAACCTCTGTAAGTCTCAGAAATGGTGGGATTATAATCCTTGTTAATTCTTGCAAGGATTAAAAAGAGGTGGTAAATGTGGAGTATTTGGACTTTATTAGATGTTCTGTAAGTATTTATTGAATGACTAATGGAACTTTAATACATATTTTGTTGGTTGATTAACTAACGAGGCTTTTCATAAAGTTTGGTACTCAACAGCACACATACTTTAATAGAGAAATACCACTCCAGCAAACAGTCTTCAGGAGAGCCTAAATGAGTACTCAATAAAACACGTTCCAAACTTCAGTTATAGTTACCTAAATGGTATAGGCCAAAGTCTTCTTAACATGGGATTTACTGTGTCTGTCCTGTCCTCTCACAGACCTCACTACAGAATACAAACGAAGTCTGTGTTAAAAGTCTAAATGTTAAAAGAACAGAACTCCCAGGGCCAGCCAGTGGTGAGGTGGTTAAGGCAACTGGATCTCACATGGCCCACTGTGTGGTTCAAGTCCCAGACCCAGTTGCTTGAAAGACATGCCAGAAATGTGTGTGTGTGCTCAAAATCCTGAAAGGAGAGAAAAATGAAGACAGGATTGTGGCATGTCCATCCCATGGGGGCGGGGGGTGCTTTCTCACTCCCCCCTCCTCTTTTTCATTTTACAATGAGCTTATTACAGAATGTTCTTAGGTAGGCAACAACTTTTGATTTATTATTTAAAAAAGTTATGCTTCCTCATGCTGTATAGTAAAGGTAAGAGGCTATAGAATTTTAAGCTTCTTTCTACTGGAATTCTCTGATAGTATAGCACAGTGTTATCATTTCTGCAATGCTAGGATAAATTTAAAAAGCCTCTTCTATGCTTCTCTTCAAGAAGCGATGAATAATGACAGAAGATGGCATAAAAAATCATTTTTTTCTATTCATTCTGTAGTATTGGAGCCTGTGTTTTTACCATCACAGGCTACAATTTCCACTTTGTCCACTTTAATAAGTCTGTCACCTCTCTGAATTCAACATCATTCAATACAAAAGTCCACACATTATTGCAGAATCTGTACATACTGAGAGAGCCTCTGAAATTAACTCTGTTCCTGACCCTGTGAGCCAATGCTGAATTTATAGCTTTATCAAACTGAAGTAGAACTTGAAGGGCAAGTTGGGGGTAATCTGTTGAGACTGTATGAGCTCACTTAGGCTCTCCTGAAGACTGTTTGCCGGAGTGGTATTTCTCTATAGCTGCTATGCCATGGCTTAGGAGGAAGATACCGTTTTCCTTACTCAGGCCTGCACTGATGTCCTGTGGCACAGGCGCTTCCCACCATGAGCAGACACCAGTGGCCAGGAACGGGGTAGGAGGTGCCGCTCCCCTGACCCTCTCTATCTCTATCTGTCTCCCTCTATCTCTCTCCTGTAAGTGTGCACACCCTCTAGGAAATTAAAAATAATAATAACAATAAAAAGAAAAACAGAACTCCCATTAACAAATACGTTAATAAAATATTCTTTGAAATCTGCACTGAAGAACCATGTATGATTCGTGATGATAATTTGGTGATATCCCTATATTCTATGATAATCAATTAAGCTAATGTGAGCCAATGCCCTTCGGTTAGTGCTGAAATCAAAGTTACCCCCTAAATTCACTGATTGAGCACACTGCTTGAATGTGTCAAATACGCCACAAACTCTCTGAACCCACCCTCTCATAGATCTTCCTCCACAAATGAAAACAATCCAAAGAGAACCAACTAAAATATATATTATTGTGAACTAAAAATCCTTCAGGTTTAAATGGCCTGAAATCACCATTCTGAAATGTTTACATGAAAAAGCTGGCACACACAAAGGTTGATCACTCTTTGCTCAGACACAAATTAAAATTTTATTCATTCCACTATCTATACGTCATACACAGTGAGATGGGATCCAAAGGAGAAGAAAGACCATTATACTCTTAGGTATGCAAAATTGGAGGACTTTGGTGTGGCCATTCTGGTCCAGTTCAGAGTTCTCATTTTATCTATAATATGTTCATTATCCAATTAAGAGAACCCAGGAAAGGGACACTCCATCAGAAGGCATGGTCTCCCACTCAGTCGTCAAGAGTGGACCCAGACTTTATCTACCATTGAGATGCTATGGGCTCCCAAATTTATTTCTTCAAATATCCAGATGCCCAGTGAGAGGATCCCCCAGAGCCTCTGAAATACAACATGATCAAGATGGAATTCATTTGCCTGTTGTGACCTCAGACTCTCTCCATATTTCTCATTACCGTCAACGGCCCACACTTCTCCCCATCACCTAGGCTGGGAGTCAGGATACTACGCCCCCCCCCCCTCACTTTTCTTAAATCAATCTATCTCCAAGTCCTGTTGATTTTAGCTCAGCCCTTCTCACCACTGCCATTAGCTAACAGCTACTAGAACTTCTCTGACTGCTTTCAGACTGTACTCCCTGTCTCTCTGCCATCAGGCCATTCTTCCCTTTGGCAGAAGAGTAACATTCCCATGCTAAGATTCTGCAGTTATCCCTGAGTGGCTTTTAAGGTTGAGTTTTTCAGTTTTACCTACTGCCCTTCTTGGCGGTCACAAAAACCCAATGTACCAGCCCAGAGCAAAGCATTGCTTTTCTGTTCCTAGGCATTCTCCCAGATCTTCTTTGTTTGGGAAGTCCTTTCTCTTGTCTGCTCACTCACTTGATAAGGTGTGGCCTCAACATTGCTGTGAGGCTTTGACTAATGAGACAGACTCAGCAGCTTCCTCTTCTGACCCCATAGTATCCTGTTTTTACTGATATCTTACTTCCTAGCTCACTCTTATCATTACATTCTCATTAGGCACTTCTTTACAGATTCCCAGGACCCTCTCCAAGAAATTCTGATTCAATTGGTCTAGGGAAAGACCCAAGAAATTGTAGGAGTTTTTGTTTGCTTTTTCTTCTTTCTCTCTCTCTTTTTTTTTTTAAGTACCTGAGATAATTTTAATACTTAGGCAAATCTAGGGAACACTAGAGAACAATATCTAGTATTATACAATACAGTAGGGAGAATATAGATGGAAGGCCTTGTTATGTATCTAAAATAATGAAAATGGAGGATTTTGAATGTTCCCCACATGCGTAATGACAAATAGTTGAGATGATGAGTGTGCTGATTATCCTGATTTAATTATTATGCATTTTATTCTTATACTGAAAAGTCACATTGTATACCCACAAATGTGTACAATTACCATATGGTTATTTTAAAAGAGTTATTTATTTGTTATTATTATTATAATTTTTAAGATTTGACCAGAGAGAGAGAGAGAAAGGGAAACTGATAAAGCAAGACACCAGGTCTGGGACTTGAACCATGGTTGGTCATGTGGAAGTTCAGTGAATTAATCACAATGCCACCTGCTGGCCTACAATTATTATATGTTAATAAAAAGAGGAAGAATGTAGGTTAATTATAGTTATTTGCTGATGTGTCTTTCTGCTTTACCAGATGGGAGCTCTGGAGGGGCTACTCTACTCACATTTGTCCTTGAATTCTCATGACCTGGGATAGTGTAGGGATTTGACATTTACACAATGAACGTGAAGTATTTTCACTTAAACTAATTTACCATGCCCGTAATAGTTCATAAATTTGGGCAGTCAGTCAACTGTCTGTTGGGGGTCAAAGGTGGTGCCAGGTGCTGAGATAGTCTTAGAAGAACAACAGTGCCAAAGTGATCGGATTGGGCTATACGAACAGCAGAGATGTTTTTTAAAACCTCAGCTGAGTTAGATCTGGGGGCAGGCACCCTAGTTTGTCCTGTAAGATGAATCCAACAATATTGATACCAATGACTGTAGAGATAGACAAATGTTCTCACCTCTTACCATCCCTATTAAATGTATGTCCCCTTGAAGAAGCCAATGACCTGTGTGACCCTGGACAAATAGAGATGTTAAGGAGCTGAGGAGCAGGGTAGAGTAACACCATGCATCCTGGTTCCACCAGCTGCCAACTCTGTGCCCTAGAGCAAATGTCTTAACCTCTCAGTCCCTGCATTTGTAATATGATTTTAATACCAGTGGCTGCCTTACATGACTCTTATGAGAATTAAATGAAAACATGTATGTGAAACAGCACAAGGTCTGGCCATGAGGTAAACTCTTAATAAATGTCAGCCAGAATAAATTTTGTATTAGTGATAATTAAAATGGTTATTATTATTAATAAGAAATTATAATAGCACTAATTAAGCTAATGATATTAGTTAAGGTTGTTTAGGCAGCCTTAGTGTGTCCTACTCAGCCTTCTCCTGCCAAAGCACATGTAGTGTAGAAGTAAATCTAATGATTTCTATCAAAAGTCAGGGGCTTTTGCCAACTATGATGTTTCCTCATGCCCCGCTACTTCTCCCTCTGTGGAGAGTAAACAATGCAGGGCCTTCTCATCCATGGGCAGAACATGCATTCATGGCTACTGACTAGTATACGTGCGAAACTGCCACAGCGTCAGCCCCTTCACCTGTCACAGAAGCTTACAGTTTCCAGAGCCACACCTGAGCCTCGCTAAAGTCAGTGATGTATAGCAGACCTCATTTTGCCTATTTCGCAGACAGCAAAACGGAAGTTAAAGATATTAAATGTTGGGACACCTGGTGGCCTGCTGGTTAAGACACCTGAAGCCCGCCTGGCCAACTGTGCAGCTGGAGTGGAGGAGTCTGACCCAGCGGGGCTCCAGGACCCATCTGAGCCCTTTGACCTTTGAGCTCCACTTCCGGTTGGTTCAGTATGTTGGCAAGGCCACTACTGTGCGCCCCCCAACCTTGGAACAATGCTTGGGTCAATCATCATGTCGACAAGGCCATTGGCTACCCGCTCCGGGAACTGTAGTAGCCTTGCTGGGAAGTGACCCCCCTCTGACTCCCTGATATACTACTATAAAAGAATTACATAGCTCCCTCATACATCTTAAGTGTGTGGTAAGATTTCCCAAAAGTCCCCCGACCGCTCCCCTTTACCCTGACCACCTACTGTTAATTACAATGCTTCATCCTGCGATCATAATGGAGGGTGTGCTGAAGTTCTATCTAGGCAGAAATCATCTTGATGTTTGGAAGGCCCTTCAAGACAAATTTAATATAAATAATCTTTTTACATACAATAGGACTAGGCCAAAACTGGCCCAGGACACTCTCGTCCCATGGTAACTAATGTTCTAACAAAATACACAACAGTGATGACATCGGCTACACAAGTGAATCCACAACACCATAAACCCATTCTAAAGTTTTTCATTAACTTATTAGTCACTTTACCACCAGTTGAAAAGGCTGTCCCTGCCCTCACCAAGTGAACAGTAACTTCACCCCTTCAGGATAGACAAATGTATTAGGATTCCTTAAGTTTTAGATCCCTATAGAATTATATAAGCATCATTCTTTATGAAAATCCATAAGAACTAATATCTATACTTGAGATTTTCTTTTAGTAATCATAAGAAGGCTGCTGCTGAACATCGGCTGATAATTAACTCTACTTGCTGGAATTGTTTCCTGAAACTGCACTGCTTGAAGTTACCAGAAACCTGCTTTCATCAATCAAACAATTGTTGAACTGTATCGATGGTTAATAGACCTGCCCTTAATCAAACCCTGAATAGTCTCTATTGTTAAAACTTTATGAATCGATAATTAGAACACGTAGCCCCTCTCCCGTTCACTTGCATGTATCAAATTTTCAATAAAAAGGCACGATGATTCCTAGCAGTTGTCACTCTACAGAGAGCAATCTCTGGGGAGTGTCCGGCTGAGGACATGCATGAAAAGGCACCGAGACCTTCGTCTTCCTTTCCTTCACCGCCTCCGTCGAGTCAACCCACCCCCGCCGAGGCTGGTCCCTGGCATTGGAGTCCCCATCAGGATGCTCAAAGAACATGCCGTGTGTGTGTGTGTGTGTGTGTGTGTGTGTGTGTCCGAAATCCTAAAGAAAGGGAGAGAGGAGGAGAAAGATTATGGTGTGGCCACCCCCCATAAAGGTGCTTCCTCACATTCCCTCTCCCTCCCTCTCTCTGTCGCTGTCTGGTGAGTACAACATGCCCTCTGGAAAATCAAAAATAATGATACTAAGTGTTTTGGACCAAAATCACATAGTTGTTCACAGGATAACAAATCCAAGCCTTGTTACTCCAAATTGAGTAATTTTGGGGGATCTTAAAAGCTCTGTTTAGAAATAAGATTTCTGGGGACAAATAAGTTGTAGGAAGTGACTACTACTTCCTAAAAAAGATGTGTTAGGTGGTGTGGTGGTTAAGGTGCTGGGCACTCCCCACATGGCCGACCATGGTTCAAGTCCCAAACCTGGTGGTTGCTTTCTCACTTTCACTCTCTCTCTCTCTGCATGTGTCTCTCTGGTCAAATTAAAATAAGTGAGTAAAATGAAATAATTATTAAAAAAAAAAGATGTGTTAGGAGATGGAGGACAAAGCACAGGGTGAAATAAGTTGGATGAAGGAAGCCATGTTGCATTTCACTTTGTTTTATCTAGAGAATGCAGTCTGGGTTCTAGAAAATGTGTATCTTGCTTATTCCATGATGTTTCTTTATTCTGACCTCTTTCTGCCTACTTGGACCTGGCTTCTGAATATTACCCCAGCTCTACCCCTGGGTTGCACACAGCCCACTCTCCTCTTCCTCTGAAGGATTTTTGTGGCAGTGGTTGCTCATTTTAAGACTTGGAGAATAATCATCCCTGTTTACCTGGCTTGACTCCTCCCCCTGGCCAGCTCCTGAGCCACTCAGTGGTCAGCAGGTGTCTTTGCATCTCCTCTCTCACCCCTCCCTATCTTAAAGTTCTACACACCTGGCAGTCTGATCCCAGAAAGCCTCCCAAAAGTTCAAGCTCCGTCTTGCTTCTGTATGGAGGCACATGCCAGTCTTCTTTTTTCACTATTTAATTAACAAATAGGCAAAACCCAGAGGGCTGAAAAAATACATACACAAGCGAAACGTATATGAAAGAATCCTGCTTCCTCTCTCAGTCCTTATCACTCTCAAGTCTCCATCCTCTCCACCTCTGAAAACAGGTATTAAAAAAGAAAAGCAGGGCCAGCAGGTGGCACAGTGGTTAAGATGCAGAACTCCCACATGGGCCGAGTCCTGGACTTGGCAGCTTGAAAATTACACGGGGCATGTGTGTGTGCATTGCCCAAAATCCCAGGAGGAGAATGGAGGAAAAAGTGATTGTGGTGCAGTCATTCACCCTGAGGTATGATTTCTCACTTTCCCTCTCACCTCTCTTTCTCTCTGACAAGCACACATGCCCTATGGCAAAGAGTTTAAAAACATAAAGAAAGAAGAAAACCATTTCTGTTAGTTTCTGTTAGTTTCTGGTATGTCCTGTCAGGTTCTTTATACCAGTAGAAGTAAATTTCTATCTTTTTTTTTTTCTTTTTTGGAGAGTTTTTTTTTTTTTTTTTTTTTTTGCTATAGGGCACGTGCGTTCGCCAGACAGAGAGAGACAGAGAGACAGAAAGCGAGAAATCACCCCCCCCAGGGGGGATGGTCACGCCGCAATCGCAATCCCTTCTCCTCCATTCTCCTCTCGGGATCTTGGGCATGCACGCACACACGCCCGGCGTGAGTTCTAAGCCACCAGGTCTGGGACGCGAACCACGGTCGACTACGTGGGAGTCCAGCAACATAGCCATTACGCTAACTGCTGGTCCCCAGTAGAAGTAAATTTCTAAATATGTATATTTTTATTTAATCCTCCCTTCCACACTATTAGACACCTTGTCTTTTCAAGTTTTTCTTGGCAAACCCAATCAGTAGAGTTTTCTTATTTATTTCAACCTTGCAAAAATGTTCCATTGTATGGATACTATAATGTAAATGTTCAACTAGTTTTGTTTTGATGGGTATTTGGATGGTTTCCAATATTTTACTACTACAAACCAAATGGTGCAGCAATGAATAAGCTGAGACTTAATTTCTTGCTTGTGACAATGTGTCTGTGAGATTATTTTCTAGAATTGAATGACTAGGTCAACCAGTATGGCATTTGTGATACTGACAAACATGACCGAATTGCCCTCCAGAGATGATTCCAGCAGCCTATACTCCCACAAGCAGGAAATGGGAGTTCCAGGTTCTTGGGAACATTGCCACAGCATGTGCTATCAAAACATACGGATTTCCGCCAAGCTGATAGATACAAAGGGGTATTTCAATGTGATATTCTGTTTTGTTTTGAATTTCTCTTATGCGTGATATTATACAGCTTTCATTATGTTTAGGACTGCTTGCCTTTCCTCTTTTTAAAAAATTCCCATTAGTGCTCTTTATCTTTTCCTATTGTATAGTTGGTCTTTCACTTTATAGAAGCTCTTTACATAGGAGGCCTCTTCCTATCAGTTCTGTGTCCCTTAACACTGTGAATCATGTCATTTATGACTTTGTTTATGGTGTTGCTTGCCACACAGTTTGTGTGTATGTGTGTTTTATGTTGGTTTTGTGTGTGTGTGCATCTGTGTGTGTGTAGTCAAATTTATTGATCTTTTCTTTTTCTTGGGACTTCAATTCTTCTGGCTATACTACTGCCTGGAGACAACTTACTAAGATTGAATGGTACTGAGTAGCACTTCAAGCAAGTCAGAAAAATGAGAGGGTTGTTTTAGTCAGTGTTACAAAGAAAAAGAAAGAATGATTGGGTTTTTAGTCAGTGTTACAAAGAATAAGAAAGAATGATTGGGTTTTTGTTTTTTAGAAATTTCTATCATTATGGAACCACCAGATGGCTTAACTATATCGTTGGACTCCCACAAAATCGACCGTGGTTCAAGCATCAGACCCGGCAGCTAAAACTCACTCCGGGTGCATGTGTGTGTGTGTTCAAGATCCTGGGAGGAGACTGGAGGAGAAGGGATTATGGTGTAGCTATCCCCCCCTCGGGTGTGTGTGTGTGTGTGTGTGTGTGTGATTCTTGCTTTCTGTCTTTCTGTCTCTGCCTTTCCAGCAAGTGCATGCACCCTATAGCAAAAACCTCTCTTCAAAACAAACAAAAAAATTTCTATCCTTACTCAGGTTTTCCCTCTGAAGAAGAAAGAATATATCATCTTCAATATATATGCTATTTAAGGTCTTACAATCCTGAGATTTGATGAATTCATGATTGTATTACATTTATTTGCCTGGTTTGGAGGTTGATATTTTTCAGTTTTTTCTTCCCCTTTACTCATGATAGAGCGTGTGTGTACATGCACGTGCATGTGAGAGAGATGAGCACCCCCATCTGTCTGACTGCATCGCAATCCTCTGCCTCCAGCCCTCCAGCCTGCTGGGTCCTGAGTACTCACGCGTATGTCTGCTATGAATCCCAGACTGGGCTGGGATTCAATCCACAGTCAAAGTGCGATCTGGCTTTTCTCCTCAGCAGCACACGACCACTGTGCCATGCAGTCAGCTTTGTTGGTTTTCTCATTATATTTTGAAAAAAAAATAAAATAAAACAAATTCTAACCATGACAAATTCTGTATGCCTAATTTTTATACTCTGAACAATATTATATATAATAATTAGCTTTTGTATTGACTGCTATTATAAATGAAGAATTATAATGAGTTATAATTTCCTTAAAAGCAAAATGCAGATCAAACCTACAATAATTTCTACTTTATAGGAAGCCCTCATGTGATACCTGGCCAGTTAGTGCACAACTATTTTCCCCTTGATCAAATTCAACCCTATCAAAAATAAGGGTCTTAAAAATACATGACTTAGGGTTAGGGTTAGGGTTAAGGGTTAGGGTTAAGGGTTAGGGTTAGGGTTAGGGTTAGGGGTTAGGGTTAGGGGTTAGGGTTAGGGCTAGGGCTAGGGGTTAGGGTTAGGGTTAGGGTTAGGGGTTAGGGTTAGGATTAGGGTTAGGAAAAAAAAAAATATATATATATATATGACTTGGAGCTGGCAGGTCCCAGACCTGGTGGCTTGCTTTCTCACGTTCCCTCTCTCTCTCTTGCTCTGTGCCTCTCTGGTCAAATTAAAATAAGTAAGTAAATAAATAAAGTTCAATAAAAGAATTCTTTTTTAAAAAATACATGGCTTATTTGACTAGAACATTAGAACGGATGAATGTGATAGAAGGTAGGCTGGGCCGGCCCCGCTGCCTAATGGCTGAGGCAGCCAGATCCCACGTGGCTAACTGTGGTTTGAAATTGGTGATGGTGGCTTGAAAAACACAGGAGACACATGTGCACGCATGTCCCGAATCCTGACGGGACAGAGAAATGGAGAAGGGCTTGCGGTGTGACCATGCTCCATTGCGGTGCTTTCTTCCCCCCTTTCTCTTTGTCTGTCTCTCTCTCTCTCTCTCTGGTGAATGCATGTGCCCTCTGACAATTAAAAAAATCTTTTTAAAAAGAAGGTAGGTGACAGTTTGTTTAGTAGGGCAGTTTTAAATCAGATAAATTAAAAGATTACATCAAATTCAAAAAGACTATTGTTCAATTTCCTGTTTACTCTTAATATTCTTTAAGTGGGTATAACCTCTCACATATTTAGAATTTAAATTCTTTCTATAAATAGGCTAATCTATGAAGTAAATTTAACCATTAAAAATCCAAGATGAGATAGGTCTAATCACAATGTCTTTTTCTACAGCAGAGCTTGCGTTCCCACCTAGGTTATAAGCATCAGAAGTTCACCATATTCCACACTTGTTGTACGTCTTTGATTAACTTGCAAAAAGTATTTATTGAGCACAGTTGTGAAACTGTGCTGGGGCTCTGGGGACAATGATGAAAAAGACCCACACAAGGTCTTGTCCTGCAGCTTCTGAGGCTGTTTTTGAGCCTAACCTTAGTGCAGGAAGTTCTCAGCAAATATTAACTAGCTGGAATTATGCTGCAACTATCCTGAGAACCTAATTAGGCTGCCAGATTTGACAAATAGAATTACATATGTCCCATATAATATTCAGAAAATACTTACACCAAAAATATTACTCACTGTTTGTTTGAAATCCAAACTTATCTGGGGTCCTGTGTTTTATCTAACAAGGGGTCTACTTTTCAGAAAAAAAAGCCTTAACCTTGCTTTTATTACATGCACAAACCACCTGAACACTACAGATGTGTCTTTCTGGGCCTCATTCTTATTACTCCATTTATAAAATTCTCTCCTTAGGAATTCTTGTCAAAAGAATGCCTGTCTCTAGTGTTGATCAGTGGGGATGGTTTAAAAGTCTCGGTTACAAACTGTTAGCTGCTAAAAACAATGACCTTATGAGAGAACAGTATGTGCTTTTTCTAGAGTCCACAGTTTCATCTAAATGAGATCATTTTTCCATCAAGTCCTAATACCCTATATTGAAAACATTCAGGGGCCAGCTTGTGATATGGTGGTTAGGTGACTGGATCCCACATGGCCAACTGCATGGTTTGAATCCCAGGCCCAGTGGCTTGAAAAACACTCGTGCATTTGCATGTGCGCCCAAAATCCCAAAAGGAGAAATGACGGGATTATGGTGTGGCCACCCCACCCACTGTGGGGATACTTTCTCATTTTTCTTCTCTTCCTCTCTCTTTCTCTTGCTGTCTCTCTCCAGTGAGTGTATACCGCTCTGGCAAATTTAAAAAGTAATAAAGAACATTAAGTTTTCACGCACTACCTTGAAATTAGCTGTGAGCTGGTTCATTGGCTAGGAGGTGGTTGAATGGGCATGTGTCAAGAATCACATGCAGACATTAGGGGGAAGAGAAGGCAAGGTCAAACCCCATAAGACTGAATCCAAATGTTCCTAAGCAGCTGTACACTCCTCCTCTATTAACCAATGAGTAAATGGGTCTTTTTTTTTTTTTTTTTCTTCTCTTTTTGGAAAACTGCCACTTTCCTCCTGGCTGGCACAACTAACAGATTCCTCAGTGGGAAGGGGTGCTGGGAGAAAAGGGTGAAGTTCCACAGAGAATAATCTGGCATTTAACGTTTACAATATGCTTTTACAGAAAAAAGAAAACATTTAAACCTATCTGTAAATACATAGGCAACCACCTTTGTTATTTAAAACAAAACACGGCAAACAAACAAACAAACAAAACTTTTATCCAGATTTGAAGCTGCCAATATTACTTCTTATGTTCCAAAATAGAAAAGAAGGTGCATGATTCCCCTTCTTGGGGTGAGGAACATCTAGCGTCTAAGAGGAGATATAGGCCTCCTCCACACTTTCTTGTCATCACACCAAAGACCAATAATATGTGGGCAGATCCAGCAAACTTTAGCCTGTTCTAAGAGGGTCATGAAAGTTGTGGAAGCAGAAAATCTCCTTTCCTACTGACAATGGAATTTGGAAGTGGGTGGCCTATTTATACCCATCCATTGCATCCAGAAAGAGGCCAAGAATTGACCTCCCGTGAACTTCGTGTGTTGGGTTACTAACAAAGTTAGGAAATTTATCTTTCTTTTTAATGGAAATCTGTTGTCTCTACCTGAATGCTTCTGAGGAAACAACTCAAAGAAACATGCAGTTATGAACATTTTCTAAAGAAAACATAAAATACAAGTTGCCACTCACTTTCCTACAATCATTAAAGAGAGAGCTTTCCTCAACAGAGAAAATTCAGAACAACTTGAATTCCTCAAGAGAGGGAAGACAAAAAAACATAGACCCAGGTTTCCACGTACTCCACAAGACAACTGTAAAGTCAAAACGGTTAAAGCCAAAGATACACTAATGGGCCAGATAGGGGCGCAACAGCACAGCACGAGGCTCTCTGAGGCTGCCCCATGTCTGGAGAGATTCGAGTCCAAGTCTGGAGACCTCCCTGAGTACACTGGGAATGTGTGCCCATGCTCTGGGCTGGCTGAAGCTAGGGGTGGACTGTGGCATCAGGATCTTGTCAGGGGCTGTATCGCTGTCTCACTCACAGCATAAATAGCATTTTTAAAAAGGTTTAGTAACAAAAAGATATGCTAAACTCTCCTCTCAGGAGACAATTCAGCTTCTATTTATTTATTTTAATTAATGATGTTTCTTAACACTTTTTAAAGAACTTACTTTATTTATTATTATCATTTTAAAATATGAACAGAGAGAGAGAGGGAAAGGGAAAATGAGAAAGCAAGCCGACAGGTCGAGGACTCAAATAGTGGTTGGCCGTGTGGGAGTCCAGAGCCCCAGCCATCACCTCATCCATTGGTCCTACCATTCAGCTTTTAAATATATTTTGAAATGGCGGGGTGGGGGGACTTCAGCTTGAGCTTACATGAAATTCGCTGGGGGTTCAGGCATGGTCAGTGAACTAATGGGACACCTGGGAAAGGCAGTAGTCTAAGCATAGGACACTTGTCCTAGGAACAAAGTTTAGTCCCGGGACCAGGGATGAATCTGTGTGTAGCCTGATGATCTGGATTTGCCTTCTGGTCCAGCACCCGCATCTCATGCTTACATCCTTCAGAGGAAGAAAAAGAAGGAAATGGATCCTACAACTACTTCACTGAAGATCTCAGTCAGACATTAAGACATAGAAGAGTGAGGGTTGGGAGGGAAAGCTCTTGAATCAGATTCCTGGGCTCAAGGCCTGGCTCTACCATGTAGCAACCTCTGTGACTTGAGGTAATAAATCATAAGGCCACTCATAGTCTCAGTCTCTCCCTCTGCAAAATGGATGGAACAGCTGGCCACGGGGTGTGTGCCTGTGATCCCAGTGTCTCAGGAGGCTGAGGCAGGTGGATCATCTGGATCATCTGTTCGGAAAAGAGGCAGGTGTGTGTCTGTAGTCTCCGTTGGGAGGTTGAAGCAGGAGGATTGTGACAGCAAGACCCTGCTTTCAGGGAGAAAAAAATAAAAACAAAACAATGTGGAATAGCCCTTGTCTCTTAAGGCCATTATAATTTTTTTTTTTTTTTGGAGAGGTTTTTACTATAGGGCATGTGTGTGCTCATCAAAAAGACAGAGAGAAACAGAGAGAGAGAAAGTGATAAATCACCCCCCAGGGGGGATGGCCACACCGCAATCCCTTCTTTTCCATTCTCCTCTTGGGATCTTGGGCACACATGCACATGCGCCAGGCGTAAGTTTAAGCCACCGGGTCTGGGACTTGAACCGTAGTTGACTACATGGGAGTCCACAGACATAGCCATTACTCCAACTGCTGGTCCCGAAGGCATTATAAATATTAAGAGACCCAACTGCCAATTGTCAGTAGTCTTAGTAAATAAGTCATGGTGTCTTCACACAATAACCTACTACACATCAACGAGGATAAAGAGGACAGCTATGCACAGTAAGAGGGGGTCTTACCAACACAGTGTTGAAAGAAGGCAGTCACAGAAGAGGACACACTGTATGAGTCCACAGAGCTCAAGAGCAGACACAGCAAATAATGTATCATGCTCCTAGATGCAGTGGACACCCTGAGGTAGTTGACTGCGCAGGAGCAATCATGGAAGGTTTATGCAGTGAACTAGACCATGGGTATTGGGGAGCTGCTCCCTGAGAACTTACACAAAGCGTTTGTCAGCTGGGGTGAGAACCTGAGCAACATGACTTCCCTTTGTAACTACAACTGGAATGATAGCATGGTCTAATCTAATAATCGGATGTTGTCTAATATGCTTTAGTCACATTCCCTATCACTGCTTTCACACATGCACATGGAAGGAGACTCCTGCAACGATTATCTAGTCAGTTAAGCCAAAAACCTAGCCCCTGGGGGCTGGCAGGTGGCATGGTGGTTAAAGCGCTGGACTCCCTCATGGCTGACTGTGGTTCAAGTTCTGGACCTGGTGGTTTGCTTTCTCACTTTCCCTGTCTCTCTTCCTTGCACTCTGTCTCTTATCAAATTAAAAAATAATCATTATAATCAATTAAGTTAAATTAAATAATTATTTAAAAATAGATACACAAAAATCCTAGTCCCTGAGGGGAAAGGTAAGGATTTATTTTTAAAATTTTAAAACCACACACACACACACAAAACAGGATTAACCTGACAGACTGCCTTCAAACTTCATTGATTATGCATTAAAATCACTGTGCAACTCTTTATTCTGCCACGTTTTGTTGGCATGTACTGATATGGTGTGATTTTAAATGGATTCAAAAAGACTGTGCAGACTACAGATCAATTCCATTTTTTTTCTAGTATGTAGTAGATGCAAGGTATTTCATCTGAATAAGCTTAAAACAGTCATTAGTGAGCCTGAGTCTCTGACCATGTGTTTAAAACACTATGAATCCACAGAAAGACAAAATATTTCCAGCCGCAATTATTCAGGATCTTCATGCAGCCAATTTGCACACTAATGCAAATGTACACCACAGAGCTAGCCCTGTTCAGTTCTTAGCAGGTGATGGTAACATGGTGAAAAAGAAGGCTATTCCTTGAGCATATGCAAGGCCCAGGGTGTTGCCATAATGTTTAAGAAATACTTCTGGGCTCACATGGTTCTGGGCTTACTTTGCATGTGAAAAGCTAGCAACTCAGAATACTCTACCACCTTCAGAATCTATGAGGAAAGTACAAACTACGTCTAAGATCATAAAACTTTCCTTGCCCTCTATCTCCATTCCTAGATGGAGAGGAAGGTTTGCCAGATTCTTCATCTTCTTTGTTTTTTTTTTTTAAGAGAGATTTTTGCTATAGGTCATGTATGCTTGTCAGAGAGACAGAAACAAAAAGTGAAAAATCACCCTCCGGGGGGGGGGTGATCATGCTACAGTCCCTTTTCCTCCTGTCCCTTGGGATTTTGGACACACATGCACATGTGCCCAGAGTGCTTCAAGCCTCTGGGTCTGGGACTCGAACTGCAGTCGAGTGTGCAGGAGTCCAGAGATGTAGCCATTATGCCATCTGCTAGACCCCAGATTCTTTATCTTTACTAGTGCAGCTCTACTTTGAGATGTCTCAAATTGCCCAGGTTTCCCTATATTTTCCATCTTCTTATTATGTCCAGTCCTTTCATTTGTCTACGTAAAAGCATTGTGACCACTCCCTTTTTATGTCCAGCGTATCTTCTAACATCTGCATCTCCACAAGACCTCCCTTAATGCAGATGGCTTGATGTTCAAGTAGGAAGGTTTTTTAGTGCTTCATGCTTGTTTTTAGTGAATTTTTTTTTCATTTCCAAACATCTTTTTAGATGTCACGATTCATAGATTTTCTTCAATACACACTGAGAACAAAAGTCTGACTGCTTTTTCCTATCTCCAAAATCCCTTCCACAGGGCCTGGGGTGAGTCACGCCCACAAATATTAACAGATCATTTTGGCCCACTTGATAACAGGACTCTTCCTATATCCTGTCCTTGGTATAGTATCCTTTTGATGGGTGAGTCATGCCCACAATCATTAACTTACCATTTTAACTCATTGATAACAGGGCTCTTCCTACAGCCTGTTCTTGGGACAGTATCTTAGGATGTACACAAGTCTCCTCATCTCTGACACTCTTTGGTGATGCCTTCCCGAAATACAGACCTCTCTCTCTAGTCACCAGCCTAAAGATTGTAAAACGCATCTATGGTCTTCAAATCTCTACTTCCAGATGTCCCGCCTTTTTGGGCCAGACCAATGGAAAACTCTTTTCACTAAATTCCAAACCTTGTCTGTCACTCTCAAAAATGAAATAAAAGGAACCCTTGTACCTCATCACCCCAGGAAAGGCATGTTTGCCTTTTCTCCAGGCCTAGGTCACACATACTTATGCTTAGAAATAAACTGCATTAATTATTGTTTCTGCAGAGTTGATTATTTCTGCCAATAGCAGAGTCTGGTTATCATACATGCAACTTTCCATCTTAAGTACTTAACTTTAAAGCTCCAACTCAAGAGTGAACAAACCCCAATGAGTTAAGGTGGTTTACAGTGCTAGGAAATCCTCTCAGTGGGTACATTTTTAAACATGCCCTGTGTGAATGTTATTAAAATAAGGGTCTTGGGACAGCAGGTAGTATGGTGGTTAAGGCACTGGACTCCCCATGGTTGGTCATGGTTTAAGTCCCAGACGTGGCAGCTTGCTTTCTCACACACACTCCCGACCCCTTCCCCCATCTCTCTCTGGTGAGTGCACATGCCCTATAGCAAAATATAAAAAAATAATAAGAGTAAATTAAACTAAATTAACAATTCTTTAAAAAAAATAAAAAACAGGGGTCTTAATTATTCTACTGGAAAAATCAGCCTCAAGGCTGTGCTGACTGGATTTTGTGTACCTATTCCACAAGTTGTCCCTTTGTTGATTTGTGTTCACAAGAAGGGGGAAGGGGTGAGATGGGTGTTACCATTTGTTCTATCGAGTGCAGAATCAGCTAACCCAGCAAACCTTAAGCAGAGATCTCTTTTGGCTGTAACTATCAAAATGGAAACCTAGATCAGGTGAGCAAAGTTTTAGTTTTTGTATTTCTTTTTCCCCTCCTCTCTCCCTCTCTTCCCTTCTCCTGTCCCTTCTCTTTCTTCATTTCTGATTTATTTATTTATTTATGACAAGATTTTGCTGTGTCAAGATCTTCCTGCTTCAGCCTTCCAACTGGGAGCATAGGTACATGCTTATAAGTCCAGCCTTTCAGTTGGACCAGGAATCAAACCTAGGCCTGTATGTCCAGCCTCCAGGTTGGACCCAGAATCGAACCTGAGCCTCTCATGTGGTCTCAGCCTGTGGATCACAGCATTATGTGCACCACTGTGGCTGGGGCGCCTACTTTCTCTCTTTAATGGATAGAAACATTAGCTGAGCTTAGATAAAAATGTAAACCTGAATTCATTGAATGGGCAAGTTAAATCTGAAAAGCATGGATGGCATTTATACTTTTCAATATTAAACTTTTTTTCCTGTTCTTCATATGGATTTCATGTTTTTGTGCATCCAGAAGACAAGACTGTGTCTGAATATACAAACTGTAGGCCACAAATATTTATTCAATTAAATTGAATAACAAAAAGGATAAAGATAAAATTTCATGATGAATATTTCGTCCGGGTGCAGCAATGCAGTTGGCTGATGTGTTGTGCAAGATGTCAAATTATTTCTAGTCATAGTGATGTCATATTATTTATGGTCATAGTAGAGCCAATCCACTTCATCAGGGAAACCATACAAATCTGAGTTTACTGAATTGGACTGAAGTATTACTCAAATTTCCATCTGAAATAACCAGTTTGAATCATGACAGTTCAATTTACAGTGTAAATAAAGAATTAATTATCAATTATAAAATTGGACTTTTTTTTTTTTTTTTCGAATTGTCCCATGAGATAGTATTACTCCATTTTCCATGGTGATAGCAGGGATTGAGGGAGACAATGGCCGAATAAGCTGGGGAAACACTAGTAAGGTTGCCGACATTATGAGTTGGATCTTCAGGTATAATTTTGCTTATTTTCTAATAGAATGGGGATATTTTAAATTTTGAAATATTTGCATACACATAATAAAATATCCTTGGGATGAAACTCAAGTGTAAATACAGAATCTATTTATGTTTCATGTCCTCCGTATACCCAGGTTGTAGGTAATTTTATACCATATGTTTGTATTGTGGCATTTTGACTACGACCTGTTATGACAGGTATGAAATTTCCCACTTGTGGTGTCATGTTGACACACAAAAAGTTCCAAAGTTTGGAGCGTTTTGAATTTTGGATTTTGAGATTAGAGATGCTCAACCTGTATATCGATACCATGCAAACCTATTCAGCCATCAAAGGTACGGAGTACTGATACTTGTGACAACATGATTAAACCTTGAAAACGTCATGCAAAGAGAAAGAAGACAGACACAAAAGACCACATGTTGTAGTATAACCAATTATAGGAAACATCCAGAAAAGCAAACTATCTGGACACAGAAAGTAGACTGGTAGTTTCTTGGGACTTGGGGTAAGAATGGGATTGATTGCAAAAAAGCACTAGGGATCTTCTTGTGACAAAACATTCTTTTTTTTTTTTTTTAAATTTGCTCTAGGGCAAGTGTGCTCACCAGAGAGAGAGAGAAATAGTGAGAGAGAAAAAGAGAGAAAGGGGGAGAGTGAGAAAGCAAGCCACAAGGTCCAAGACTCGAACGGAGTCAGCCATGTGGGAGTCCAGCACCTTAACCACCATGAAGAAACATTCTTAAATTAGATTGTGGTGCAGGTTGCACAACTCTGTACATTTACTGGGAATTTTTGAATCATACGGTTGAAATGGGTAAATTTTATGGTTTATAAACTATTCCTCAATAAAGCTGTTCTTAAGACAAGCCTTCTATTCTTTGATAAAGACCTAGAGCAAGCCCATTTTGCTCTTTCTTTTAGAATCTCTTCAAATTCTTGTAGCGATTCCAAAATATTCCATTTTTATCTCTGACCAAGACCATACATAATAAATCATTTGGGCTCTAATACTCATTCTAAACAAAACCTCCCCAGCCCCCTGTTTATTCTAATGAGGCTGTGGGAAGCACAGTTTCAAGAACCTCAAAGCCAGGGCTAGACTGTGTAATACTCAGGAATGCCAAAGCTGAGACTGCATGAAACCCGGAGGTAAATGACTTGTGGTATATTCACACGACAGGATACTGCATAGCAGTTCCTCAGCCTCAGCACAGGGAGGTCAACATTTTGGGCCTGATCATTCTCTGTCCTGTGTGTTGGAGGATGGTTTGCAGCAACCTTTCCCCTCAAGTCTGACAGCTAGAAAAATGTCTCCAGACATTGTCAAACATTCCCCAAAGGGAAAAAATCATCCAAGCTGAGAACCACTGCTATACAGCAATGAGAAAGAATCAATTCTGGGGCCAGTTAGTGGCATGGTGGCTAAGGCAGCTGGATCCCACATGGCCCACTGCAAGGCTGGAGTCCCTGCTTGGCAGCTTGAGAAACATGCCAGGTTCTTGTGTGCATCCAAAATTCCAAAGGGAGAGAGAAATGGAGAAGACCTTCCAGCATGACCATTCCCACCAAGGGATGTTTTCTCATTTTCCTTCTTTGTCTCTCTCTCTCCAGCAAGCACGTGCATCTTCTAGCAAAAACAAAGCAAAACAAAAAACTAATTCTAACCACACACAAACAACGTGGATGATTCTCATACATATAACTTGAGGCAAAGACGTCATAATGTAGTCTAATGTATAATTCCATTTATAAAGGTTCAAAACAGGCAAAACTAACCAGATGGGGAAAGGGATGGTGCACAGAAGGGGCTTTTGCAATTCAAGTAGTACTAATTCGTTTCCTAATCTGGGTGCTGATTACACAGGTATGTTCACTCTATAGAAATTCATTGAGCAGTACCCTTAGGATTTATATATTTTTCTACACATATATTATACTTAAATACGAAGCTTGAAAACATAAGTCACTGGTGCTGCAAAAATAGAGGGTGTTTAAAGTGACTCAGGAGGGACCCAACACCTTTCTAACAGGGTACTAATTCATCTCTCCACAAACCCACCGTGGCTACTCTGGCCCACCCTGATCTGTAAGACAGAAATCTAGTGTGCTCTGTTGATGAATGGATGCTTGTTCCTGGGGTACTTCGTTATCCAGGTGTCAAGCCAAGAAAGCCCCCTACCAACCCACCCCTAGTTCAATTCATACTTGCAAAGCACAGGCTTAACATTGATTTCAGTGTGAAACTGAGCTAGAGACAAAATAAGGAAAGGCTCTCTCCAGTGCTAGCTCCCACATCTGAGAGTGTGACACATCCCCTTTTCATAACACAAGTATCCAAGGTGATACTGTGGACAACTAGAGTTGTTCTAGAAATGGAGAATAAGTTGTGGTAATTCATTCATGTCCTCATTCTCAGTTGGGATCCCTCCTGACCAATAACTTGCCCTTGCAGAGGACGGACCCAGTACAAGAGTGAAGTATGTGACCATAGTGAACTTTGGTGGAGGCAGAGTTTGGTGACACCAGATCCAGACCTAACAATCTAACCAAAAGCCAATGACTACTCTCCATACAACTTAGCTAGCAGCCTCAAAGCATCAGGAGCTACTATTAGCTTTTAAACTTCATATATGTAAATAGATATGCACGTATGTATATGCACGTGTGGGTGTACATATTTACAAATAAGTAAGAGATAGACAGTTCTCCATGGATCTCTTGTGTCTCTCTGTACATCTTGTCAATGGAGTGCTATTGCCTTTCATTCCAGGAGACTATCTTTCCAAGAAGGTTTGAAATAAAGAATGCATGTAGAATGAGCAGAGGGTGAGAAATAGGGGGGGAAATATATATACATACATATATATATACACATATATATATGTATGTATATATATATATATACACATATGAAACTAGAAATGGAAAATTATTGATGATAACATGTATGATTAAGCCACTATGTGGTATATTCTGGATGGGAAATCACATCTTGTATGTTGTGATAATGCTCAGTGAATGAACATAAATTAACTAATTAAAACCAAAAAAATTAAAAAAAGAAAAAAATTAATTAATTTTTTTTAAATGTTAAAAAAAAAAGAAGAATGCATGTATAGTGAACAGCTTCGGAAACTGGAGAAAATATCTCCCTCCAGAGCAAAGGGCCAGCCTGCTTACTGCCCTTTCAGGTTCAGGTTCTGGTTCCCTAAGACTCAAGTTCCCTAGGTTTAGGGTACCTCTTCTGTAACACACCACTGGTGTAGGCCTTCTTCTAGACGTATCCATGTCACTTCCATGGGAGCTGGGGCTGGGGAAACCAGCTTGTACTGTTTGCTATGACACAAGAAATAAAGACCTTTGTGTCTGACCTGGAAGTGTCATTTATAAAAGTGTTAATGATGTTTCATGCCAGTACTCATCAAACTATGGCCAGTTAATTTACTAAGATTGCAAACAGAGCAAAATCTCAGACTCTTTGGGACAAGCAGTTGGCATAACGGTTTTGTCGCTGGACTCCCATGTAGTTGACTGTGATTCGAGTCCCAGACCCAGTGGCTTAAACTCACGCCGGGCGCATGTGCGTGTGCGCCCAAGATCCCAAGGAGGAGAATGGAGGAGAAGGGATTGTGGCGTGGCCATCCCTCCTGGGGGGGGGGGTGTGATTTCTCGCTTTCTGTCTCTCTGTCTTTCTGGTGAGCACACGCACCCTACAGCAAAAACCTCTCAAAAAAAAGATTCGAAAAAAACCCTCATACTCTTCACACACACACACACACATACACACACACACATAAGCTTTTTTTTTTTTTTTTTTTTCCCTGTTTTTAACAAGTAAATCTACCCACTCATTCAATTACCTTTTCTGGCAGCAATAATAATATTAGTTTACTATGACTCTCTTCAGAGATATTTTATGCATTCATAAATATATTTTTACCCCAAATGTTATCTGGCTGTAGACATTGTTTTGCACTCTGCCTTTTTTTACTTAAGAAAATGCTTGATGATCTTTCCATATTGGTACATTTAAGAGATAGCTCAATTTTTTTTAAACATTTACAAATTAGCCCATATGGTGGATATACTCTATTAACAAAATAGTACACTGTATGCACTTAAATAGTCCTCTTACTGATTGGTATTTAGGTTGTCTCTCTTCTGTTACTAAATGATCCCAAGAACGTCCTTGCATATATGTCATTTTTACCCATTTACAAGATATATAGAGAGAAAACATGCTAATTTTGAATTGATAGTTCAAAGAATATGCTCATTTTAATTTTAATTTTGATAAACATTTCCAAACCTCCTTTACAGAGATGGTAATAACATACACTCCCGCTCGCAATGTATGAGAGTGCCTGTTCACTCTTACATCCTTGCTAGTGCAACATGTCGACTAAAGTTTTCACCTATGTCAATCTGACAGGTGAAAAGTTAAATGTCTTACTGTTCATTTCTATTTCTCATAATGAATGAGATGGAGCATTTGTTCATATGTTTACGAGTTATTTGTGGGCCAGGTGGTTAAGGCAGCTGCATCCCACATGGCTGACCACACAGGTCAATTCTTGAACCCGGTAGCTTGAGAAACACACTGGGCATGTATACATGCATGCCCCAAATGCTGACAGAAGGGAGAGCTGAAGAAGGAATTGTGGTGTGAGCATTCCTCTTAGGGGGTGCTTTCTTCTCTCCCATTCTCTGTCTCTTTCTGGTGAATGTATGTGCTTTTTTGTTTATTTACTGCATTTAGGATGAATCAACTCTGTGAAGATAAGTGCTATGTAAGGCAATGTATTACTAATTTTTTAAGCCCAATGAAATAAAATTTGATCAAAATCCATGATAAAGCAAGGCAAGAAGACTATTAGCTTAGGTGAAAAGGTACAAAGATTGTAAATTAATTTGATTCATTTTAAGTAATTTTAGATGATAGGTAGAAAATAAATGGCAGCATTTGTATCATAACGGGACTTACACATTCCTCCCAGGAATGCTAGAAACACACTGAAAAGTCGCAATGGGAAGACAGGCCCATTTTTGGAGGGTTCTTCTCATTAATATTCCTGTCTATCAAATATGACAAGGGACTACTTCAGGATTTATTCCTATTGTAACATACAAGGATCAATTGTGGTCCAAAGACCTCAATTAAGAATTAAAAGTGACTTACTTAAGGCACTGTCTTAATCGTGATGTGGAAATGGGAGAAAATTCCAGAGATCAGCTAGTCGTCACCACAACCAAGAATAGCTCCAGAATGGTCTCCAGATTTTTTTCAGAAAGCTGTCTGTTCATTAGGTAATGGTAAAACAAGAGAAGAATAGCAGGCTTTTAAACATTCCACTTGGAATATTTAACTTGAAATAGTCCATGAGGAATGTGGTGACTGCAGCAGTCTGCTTTAACTGGTAAATAGTTTAATGTTTTTTGGGAAAAAAAAGAAAAAAAAAAACCTGGAAAAGTCAAATAGCATTTTGAAGTAGAGAATACCATCTGTTACTAACCAGCCATTGGCACTCACACACGTCACAGTGCTTCTCTTTTTTTTATGGTGAAGGAACTAGGCTAGGTTACGGATCCTACGGTTGGTTGAACCAGGGAACCACCTACGCAGCTTTTAAAGACTCCCACGCCCAACACCTACCTGTTCAATTACATTTTCTGGGAGTGGGGTCCAGACATTAGTAAATATTTTGTGATGTTTAGCAGGGTTGAGAAACATTGAGATACAACCTGGACCTAATCTCTAAGGACCCATTTAGAGCTCAGTAAATTAAGAACAGTATTCAAAATACCAGCATCCTGAATGGAATATAAACAAGCATAAAACCCACGCAGGTGTAAGTGAATTCCAACCAGTTGACTTAAAACACATAAAACATTAGTAGAAAATTACATTCTCAAATGAACCTTGGCTTTCCTACAAATTAATAATAACTATACTTGATTTAGTAGATCAACTACAAAACCACTCAAGACGCAACAGTGTAAGAGGTATTCCCATTAACCTCTGGTACATTGCACTTTCCACTTTCATGGTAGTATTTATACTTTTTATCCAGTTCCAAACTTACAAAATACATACATATCAAGTTTTAAAAATTCAAATGCTTAGACCTTTTTAATATAAACTACTATTCAAAGAGAATGAAGTAGGCTAATTTGTCACTAAAAAATACCAAGTTGGTATGGTATAAACCACGGTAATTATTTTATGAGGACATATACACTCCTTGCTCTACAGAAGAAATAGAATACTAAATATTAACAGCCAGTGTCATTGCTATGACTAAGTAGGAATTGTAAGCTAATTCCTAAAGGTGATTCATTTGAATATGATCTTGAAAAAAAAAAAAGATTAAAGAAAAACTCTCCCTCACATACCTGATATCTTGAATTTTAGCCAATGAGGCATGAGTTCTTGACTATAGTAGACCCTAGACATGGGTCTTGTAATGGAAGTCTATGAACCCCCTGAGTCTGTGTGTAAAAGTTGTGTGTGTGTGTGTGTGTGTGTGTGCATTTGTATGTGCACATGCATGTGGGCACATCATTGCTCAGAAATTTTGTTATCTTTTTGTGTCAAGCCCAAAGCCCTTTTTCAGAAAAGTGTTTTTAAACACACAAAACACAAAGGAGTGCAAAGAAAAAAAACAATCAGTTATCAAAACAGTTTTTAAAAATCAAAATACAGTAAAAAAAAAATCAATTATTTCTTTTAAATTCGTCAGAGGGCATGTGCACTCACCAGAGAGACATTATGAGAAGGAGAAAGTACTTCCTAATGGGGTACAATCACACTGAAATCTGTTCTACTCCATTCCTCCCTCTTGTGAGGATTATGAGCATGTAAAAACATGTGCCTGGTTGTCTTTTTTTTTTTCTGTTTTGCCATAAGGTGCATGCACTCACCAGAGAGAGAGACAGAGACAGAGAAAGGGAAAGTAGGAAATCACACACACACACACACACACCCACACCCCCAGGGGCATAGCCATGCTGCAATCCTTTCTCCTCCATTCTCCTCCTGGGATTTTGGGCATGCTCAGCGTGAGTGCCTGGTATGATTTTTTTATGCTACTGAGTTCCAGGACTTGAACTATGTTGCTGTTCAGGTGGGATCCAGCTCTTTAAAACACCAGACCATGGGATGGTTCAGTGCATTGAACAACAATATTTAGCTGTCTAGAGAGACAGCTTAATAATAATCTTAACTTTCAATGATATAAGGGATCTTCAAAAAGTAAATGGGAAATGAAAACTACATATGGATTTCAAAAAAAATTTGCACCAAAATAAACCAGTACTTCAATTCCACTTTTCCATGAATTTTTGAAGTCCTCTCATAAAAGAGCAGGACTTCTTATTATTTTTTATTATCATATTATTATTATACTTATTATTTTCAACAATAAAATATTATAGAAAAATATCTGTGGCTTCTATTGGTGACATAGTCACAAGTACTGCTAATATTTCTGTGGTTTACTGCCTTTGTAATCAAAGGAACTACTAAATTCTGTTATAAGAGAGAGATTCTGTTTTTAGAGAGAGATTTTTGCTATAGAGTGCATGTGCTCATCAGAGAGACAGAGAAACAGAAAGTGAGAAATCTCCCCCTGCAGGGTGGCCACACCACAATCTCTTCACCTCCATTCTCCTCTTGGGACTTTGGGCACACATGCACGTGTCCGGTGTGAGTTTTGAGCTGCATAGTCTGGGACTTGAACCATAGTCTACTACGTGGCAGTCCACTATGCCATCTGCTGGTGGCTTAAGTTATTTTAAAAAGTTATTAACAAGTTATTAAAAAAACCTTTTTCCCCATTCAGTTCACTACCCTCCTAATTCTCAGGACTCTAGATAAAGAACCTCTGGTCTACATTTTTATCTAGAAGAGGCTTATTTTTAAGCCTCTAGGAAGGGTAGAATATGAGATCACAAAGCCCTCAAAGAGCCCTTCATGGACAGGATCCAAGTCCTACAGACAGAGAGCCCCAGACAGTCCCAAAGTAATAACTGCTAAGTCAAGAATTCTGCTAGGTGGGATAGCAATGGAGAGTACTACTGGAAGTATCTTATCATCAATTAGATGAACACTGGCACCCACTGTCCCCAGAGAAGGTGGCAAACTGTTCTTAAAGGTCAGATAGTATTTTCAGCTTTGCAGCCCCCCCGGGGGTGGGGGTGGGGGGGTGAGATCTCTGTTGCAAATACCCATCCCTGATTTGCAGGCAGTCACAGACAATGTGTAAATGAATGCAAGTTGTGTGCCCCAGTCAGTTTTATTCACAGACACTGAAAGTTGAACTTCATATACTCTTCACATGTCATGAAATATAATTCTTTATTTGATTTCTTCCCCAAACGTTGGAAGATGTAAAAATCATTCTCAGCTTACAAACCTGCCACAATAGGCAAGGGACTGCATTTGGCCGCCATGATGTAATTTGCTAATCCCTGAGGTACAGGATCAAGTTTGTACGTATTTCCTTGTGTTCTGTATCCTGCTCTTGCCTCAAGCCTCTGTTTATACCTACTTTTTTAGGTAGTGACTACTTCTACATTTGATATGCAACTACACACAAAGACAACCAGGACGATTCGTAGACAGACATGGCCTTAGAATTTTTATGTTCCATGGAAATAAGAAGGTAATTCAAGGTGAATCAGCAGAAAGAAATGGTTTAGCTCCCAGTGTCCTCATTAAAATCAACAGATGCACAGACACAGAAGGTAGAAAACCTGGAATGTACAACTTTCTGTATTCCGAAGATCACGTGTTTGTTCTTAGAAGCATATAAAAGTCTGCATCATTAGCTGAATCACTTGGTCTGCGTGTTCTAGTGTTTAGAGCACTACATCTCCCAAGAAAACGAGGCCCTAGCATGCTTCTCAGCACACGGTTAGCTTGGTGTGAGCCCAAGAAACCATTGTTCCCAGTATCATTCAGGTATCTCTAAGCTTCTGTCTGTTCTCAGAGACAAAACACAGGATGAGATCCCTGAACTTCGCAAGCTTGGTTTGTCTCTACCATTACACTGGCTTACAAGAAGACTGCAGGGAATTTACCTCATCTCTTATGCTGGTGTCCTCACCTGTGATTTCTAGTACTTATAACTACCCATTATGGAGAGCTGCTAGGATAATTAACAAGACTGTATGAATAAGCTTTGATGAGCATGATGAAAGAAAGGTATTATGCATACCCAGAGGAACCCCATTATAACACAGGGAGGTGGCAATTACTCTTATGGAAATATAACACAAATTGAGTCTCCTGAAATGCGTAACTACATTCGGAAGATGCTTAAATCCGGACAATTATAGTGTTCAATGCAAGTCTTAGCTGCCCTTCCCAACCCTAGTCTTAACTAGCGTTGCACTGTAGGCTGGGCTTTGTTATCTCCGTGTATTTTCTTACAATTCTTTTGCAATTGGTTCTAGTAATGTGGCTGTGTGAGTCACACAGGGCCCTTGAACCATGAAAGATTAAAATTCTCTGCTGAGTTGTGAAAATGCCAGGGAAACTTCTAGCACATCCAGGGAGCGGGCCCACAGCTTGTGGAGCTTGGGGAACTTAGAGCTCATGAATGCTCGTCTGTGCCATGCTCACATAATGAACAAGGCAGGGTCTAGAGTTACATGTAAGTCACTGCAATTATTTCCAAGGACACTTACTCTTGAGTGCGTGCATTCACCCCCTAGAACACTGAAGCCTTGTATTATTAAGGTGAAATGTTGGGTTTGATTCCAAAGACTACTGTTCCTAAAACTGGCCACAGAGCCTCATCCAAAGTAACATTTATAGCCTTTTAATGGTATTTGCTAAAATCCACATCTTCTAAAGATTATACAACATTTTCAAAGCCTCCAGGGAAAATCACTTTCAAAGCAACTATATAATATTTTTAGTTTCTTCACTGCATTAATCTGCATCCATGAAGACAAAATTCAAATGTATGTTTAAATAATCAAAATAGTCTTCTTCATTCTCACAGCTGTAGTATCCATTATATCTGTGTCATTAGCTGAAGCAAAGATGAAGAATGATTGAAAAGATGGCATTCGTGTTACAGCTTTGCCACTTAAGGGATCCTAAGTCAAGGTGTTTAGCGTCCATGAGCCTCAGAGAGCTCAGCTATATAGCAGGACTCAGAATACCAACTACTTCATGGGTTACTGTTAGGATGAGATGTGACAGTGTATGGAAAAGTCTGTGGATGAATGCTCATGCCTGTCCTTTATTTGGGGGATGCAACTGGATATATAAAGTTCCTTTCTTAATCCCAAGAGTTTATTATGTTAGGCCACCCAGGTGGCACAGTGGTTCAGGTAATGGATTTCATGTGGCCGACTGAGCAGTTGAGTCCTGGGCCCAGCAGCTTGGAATTCATGCCGAGTGCACATGCAAGTGTACCCAAAATCTCAAGAGGAGAAGGCATTGCAGCATGGCCAACCCCCCTTGGGGAGCACTTTCTCACCTTCTCCTCACCCTATCTACCTCTTTTCGTAAGCACACAGCTCCCCATAGCAAACAAACAACAACAACCAAAGAGTTTATTTATGTCATGTGTAAAAGGCATTTTCAGTCATAGCCTTAACATTAAGAAGGAAGTAGAAGATATCAAGTATTTATGATAGCCCAGACTTTTCCCTTCACTGAATGTGGCTAACTGCAGAAGCAACACATCTTGTGAGTGAATTTCATATTCCAACATGAAGGTACAGATACTGGGATTCGATTTCTAGGCAATCACCACCACTCTCTTCATTTAAATAATATACCCTTCCCCAGCAAAATACTTCAACTTTATCCCCTGCAATGCCCTCAGCCAAAGTTGTCCTTTTCAACATAAGCATGGGCCCCCAGCTCCTATACAGTGGTCTCTTAGGAATTGGAATCCAGACCTTTCTAGTATTCATCGCTGAGACACCAGCCCAGGATTGCTGAAAAACCTAGACTTCCCTGACTACGATGATAGAGTGACACAACTCTTCATTCTTTCGAACACCTTTCTTCCAAACATCATAGAAGGTGCCCACGATTTCCAGGCATCCTATTGATCTCCAGTGAAATGGGAACACTATCTGGTTGCCAATATCCCTAAGCCACGATTCCTTGGTTGGGTCAAATTGTTATTGTGTGAAAAATCCGTTGCTGGCCTAGTTTGCTTTTATCACGTATAGATCAAAATTACCACTTGACTCAAGTATAGCAGCTGTACTGGAGACAAATCCCTCTGTTCGCATGTGCTGACTACCAGCATAGTGGTAAGGCTAGGCAGTAAAAACTATTACCCATACTTGGTGGGTCTGACAGGAAATTTTATCTTCCCTATTTGCTACATGGCACTATAAGGAAAGAAACATGTGTGACAGTGAGGGTACCATGTATCTGCTAATTTATGCCATTTACTATTTGTTTTAATGTGCTGTGGAATTTTCTAAATAGAATTCATTACTATTATCTTGAGATATTAACTAAAGGTCGCTGCCAAAATATTTCACAAATGAATCAGTAACACATCACTAGTCACCTCATCCAGCTGTGTTTGCCGCCTGGCACTAAGTCTTATTCTCCCTGTGAAATAAACAACTTATTAACTACAGAGAAGCTAATAAGCCTTCAGCTTCTCCTTTGGGTAACTCTGAAGACTCACTTCAGTTAAATGAGCTGTTCCCTTCTGACTATCTGTTCACAAACTTGCTTCATAAGACAGTGAGAGCTAAATGAGTTAATGTACAACATGCCTCTGGACCAGTGCCTGCTGCAAAAGTACTCCAAAAAATGCTGTCAGTAAACAGATCACAACAGAGTAGGCATTTGCTAACAAAATATATTCTAAAAAGTGAAACTCCTGGTAAATATGCAAATTCCACAATTGGGATTTTAACGTCTAGATTTTATTTGATCTCTTCTTATTTATACAGATAATTTAAACATAAGGAATACATGCACAATTTTTTTTTCAAGTTGGTTCCTTTTTTTTTAAGAATTGTTTTATTTCTTATTGTTATTATTTTTTTAAAGAATTGTTTTATTTAACGTTATTTTTTATTATTATGTTTCAGTTTAATCAGAGAGAGACAGAGAAAGAGAGAGGGAAAGTGAGAAAGCAAGCCACCAGGTCCAGGACTTGAACCACAGTTGGCCACGTGGGAGTCCAGCACTTTTAACCACCACGCCACCTGCTGGCCCCCATGCACAATTTTTTAAAATTTCTTTTTTAAAAGTTTGTTGTATGAGAGACCCAATGGTCCAAGAACTGGAATAACTCCTAATAATATAGAAAAAGACTCTGTATTGGGACTCAGCATTTAGGTAATTTCATCTGTCAGGACCACATGATTATTGTAATCTACTTTATTTACTTCATAAACTTAAGAAACAATGGAAATGAGTGGATTTGGAGATAAAATTGAACTGAGGCCTTAGTGTATAACTGAATTCAGGCCAACTTTTACCTACTAGTTTTATCTGCAGTGCACACTATGTAATCATTGGCATCTCTTGTTCTGATAAGATGATTAAACTATTTGAGAAGGTTTAGGGAAGAATGAGTGAGGGAAAAGTGGGCTTAATTGTCTAAAGAGAAACTGGCCAGCCAGCCAAAATTATTTCCAAATAGTGAAGTTGTATTTTTCAAGCGCTGCTCTTTGGTCTGGACTCTTGGGCTCCAGAATGTCGGAACAAAGTGCTAAAGCTAAGTCAGGGTGTGACCGTGACTCACGATAAACTAACTGGGAGGAACTGTTTGTTTTATTTATGAAAAAGATTTCTAGGTAAATAAAAGAAACAAAAGCTGTAGAAAGTGGGTAGGGCCACTTTCAAAGGGAATGTGATAAAGGGAAGACTGCTAGGTGTGTGGCAGGTGATCAGAGTTCCAGCTTAGCAGTGGTTATCGCCAACCTGTCACCCAACTGACCTGACTGGGCAGATGGCCAAGGGGGCCTAATAAAGTCTTTTGTTTTTTAAAATTTTGTCAGAGGGTGCAGGCACTCACCAGAGGGAGAGAGACAGAGAGAGAAAGAAAGCAAGCTTCTCTCTGAATGAGAAATGGTCATGCCTCAATCCCTTCCCTATTCTCTTCTCTGGATTTTGGGCAGGCACGTACATGCACCCAGGGTGTTTCTCAAGATGTCAAACTGTGCAGCTGACCATGTAGGATCCAGACGTTTTAACCACTGTGCCATTTGCTGGCCCCTAACAAAGTTCTCAAACACTGTGTATTGACTGCAATAGAAAGGGCTTGAAGAAAGTGAGCTCTTAACTTCTTTCAAAAGTAAAAATGGTAGATTCTTTAAATACAAATACACACACATTTTTTAAAGTAGGGACAGCCTGAGCATAAAATAAATATGTTAAAAATTTACTTAGTAGAAAAAAAAGGATTAAAAAAAAGTGTAAGAAAAGTCAGTTGTGAATTTTATTACTTTTGGCTTAAAGCCACCATGAGACGTACTGGGTGATAAAATATAAAGCTTGTGGGTAAGAATGCTTCAATTATTAATAGAAAAAGTAAATGCTGTGTTTAGAATAGACTCAGACAGTTTAAATAGACAAAAAGTTGTAATTAAAGAATATAAGGCTTTATCTTTTAATTATTTATTTATGCTATGTATTATTCTTTTAATTTGCTGCAGGGCACGAGTGCTTACCAGAGAGAAATGAGAGAAAAGGAGAAAGGGTGAAAGCAAACTTCTAGTTCCGGGACTTGAACTGTGGTTGGCCATGTGGGAGTCCAGCACTTTACCTCCCATGCCACCTGCTGGCCTCAAATATAAGGCTTTAGTAGCTTTAGGTAATTAGGACATGCCAAGTCCTGGTTTGCAATTCAATAACCATTTGTCTAGTGAATGGAGTAAACACATACAGCCGTGTACTGCATAATGATGTTTCGGTCAATGACAGACCACGTCTATACACAGGTACAACGGTGCTTCCCTAAGGTTATACTGTACATCTGAGTGTGCAGTCGGCTAGCCCATCTACGTTTGTGTCAGTGCACTCTGTGATGGTTGTACAATGACAAAATCACCTAGCAATTATTTCTCAGAGCGTGTCCATGGCGGTAAGTGATGCATGACTACGTTAGTGAGGATTTTGACGGGAACTAAAATAGGAAAGGTTTTTAGAGACTTCAGGGAAAACACAGTCATATACTATGGGACCATCAGAGGATCAAAAGGTTAATTCAGGTTTTACACTAGTGAAATATGAAAATAAAAATCATCATTAGTGTCTCAAATTGCTGATTTCGCTAGAAACTGGGAAGGCATAAGTTACCCATAAATTTATAAATGACTAGGGAAGGGTGTAGATGAATGAGGCTCATAAGGATAAAACTCAGATTTTATTGTAGGTATAAATTCATCGTAGGTGTAAATAAGTGAAGTCTCCAAATATCTTTAAAAGCACATATCCAGCCTAAATTGTTCTAAAAATAATTGTAGTACTTTCAGACTGGATGCAAAGGCTTGATGCATAAAAATCAATATTTTCATAACAAAGTATAGAAAGCAGATATTAACAAGATATTTAAAGAAAATATTAATCTACCATAGAAATGATCATTACGAATGATGACCATTTGATGTAATCCATTTATGTAACTGTTTTAAAGAAATTCTACAACAACTCATAGGTTACATACTTTTATTGCCAAAAGTTAATGTTGGTGCTAGACAGACCGAGTTTGCCATGCTTGTGTTGCAGCCATATTTCCACAAGACCGAACACAGTAAAATTAACTTTAGGGGTAAATCTGAAAGGAAGAAGAGCTGCTGGTAAGTTTGTTTGTTCAGGTTTTTGCCATAGGGCATGTGTGCTCACTGGAGAGAGACAGAGAGAGAGAGAGAGAGAGAGAGAGAATCACCCCCCAGGGGGATGGCCATGCTGCAATACCTTCTTCTCCATTCTCCTCTCAGGATTTTGGGCATGCACATACACATACCTGGAGTGATTTTCAAGCCACCAGGTCTGGGACTTGAATTGTGGTATTCATATGGGAGTTCAACACTTTAACTACCATGCCACTTGCCAACAGGCAAGTTTTTTTTTTTTTTTTTTTTTTTTTTAAATAGCTATTTAATTCATTTTAGTTGTTGTTGTTGTTATTATTATTATTATTATTATTATTTTAATTTGACTGGGAGAGGGTAAAGTGAGAAAGCAAACCTCCAGGTAGAAACTCGAGCTGCAGTTAGCCATGTGGGTGCCCAGTGCCTTAACCACCATGCCACTGCTGGCCCCCAGCTGGTAAGTTTTAAAGGAAGTCACCCCAGCCACCTGAGGGGAGCCATATTACATGCCATGTGTCAGCAGGGGAAAGTTGTAGTTCAAGTTTTAATAGAGTGGCTCTTCTGCAAAGAGAGGAAAATATTTCCATTTTGGACACCAGTGTATTCTACATTGAAAAAAACGTTTGATGATAAAAAAGATAAGAAAGAAGAATAAGAAGACCAAAATTGGAACAAATCTAGTGCTTATGGTAAACCAATGAACCTTCTCGGAAAGCTTTTTTAAGAGTTTATTTCTTTCATAAGAGAAAGGAGTAGAGAGAAAGAAATAAAGACAGGCAGCCTCACACCATGGTATTACTCACACCATGGTATTACTCCCCCTTCCTCACCCCTGCCTTCCGGCCAGTTAGGACCACAGGCACATGTGCATCTGGCATGCTTCAGGTCAACTGAGACCTTAACCCAAGTCTTCCATGGGGCTCCAGCATTGCAGAGCTGGTGCTACTGTCTGTGCCACGATGGCTGGGCCAGGAAACTTTATTTAATCTTTATTAGAAGAGAAGCAAAGGGATCTTAGATGCCAGTGTGAGTCTGGAAAAGGGGGTGGGATCTTGCCCCTGGTGCTGGCATTGGAGCATAAGGAGTAGCTTTAGGGGCTCCAGAAGCAAAGGGCACTGGGTATGCTTATCATCTCAGAGAAGAAGAGCTCCAGGTGATCTTTACCAGTCCCCAGAGCCCCTTAAGGTCCCAGGATGGTCACATCAAAGCAGGAGCCCAGTTCTCACCCTCCTGGGAGTATCAGGGAGTATGAAGAACCTTAAGCTTCCCTCACGGTTTCAGAGCCATGCTGAACCAACCCAATTACTTCAGGGTACCCAGGAGAGCATGGAAGAAACAAGGAGGTTTGCTGAAATTGAATGGCCCTTGCAGACAGAAATGCACTTGAGCTGGACCAAGGGGAGGATCAGACCGGACAATGCATGTGTAAGGATGCCTGCACTGACAGAGGCTGTCGAGACAAGACGGTAGGCTGGAGCTCTCCCACCCCAGGCTGTAGCACTTCGTAGGGGGAGAAGGGGGATTAAATTTAATATTTTAAATTAGCTATCTGGCTCCAGTTCATTTGTTCTTACAGAGCTCTTTTTATAAGAATGGCATAGGTATGGTTAAGGTACAGGTATAGTATGAAATGTTCATGATATGCAAGAGGCAAAGGCTTGTGTATTCAGCAGTAATGGGTTAGGTTATTTAGATTAATCCATACATTGAAAATAACTGAAGATGCTTAGTATGATACAAAACAATGTAATTATTGGGTCATTGGAAAAGTCATGATGCATTTTTGCATAGAAAAAATGTGTCATAACTTTTCCAACGACCCGATATAAAATATCAGATGGCAGGGCCAGCAGGCCGTGTGGTGGTTAAGGTGCTGGACTCCCACATGGCCAACCGTGGTTTCAGTCCTGGACCTGGCAGCTTCCTTCCTTACTCTCTCTCTCTCTCTCTCTCTCTGTCTCTTTCTGGTGAGTGCACATGCCCTGTAGCAAATTTTAAATAAATAAATAAGTAAAATAAAAATTTAAAAATTTAATTAAAAAAAAAAAACAAACCTACATCAAATAGTTGACAAAATAGTGGAAAATGACCAAGCCCGGATCTGGGAGGAAGCAGGAACCCAAAGAGGTAAGCAAGCTGAGAGGCACTATTATCCTTTTGGGACAAACATGCAGATGGGGCATTTATGAATTGATTTTGACAGCCTGTGGAAGAGGTAAAACAGAAATTGAGGCCCTGAACCTACTCAAGCAAAAAGAATAGAAAGGCCTTCCTCACATTAAGCTAGGCTCCTCATAGCCACACTCTAAAAATAAGCACAAGCTAGAATAAAGTCCTCTCTCACTCCCAGAGACTGCAAGGAGTGTTGCCTTGGCTTAGAAAGTATACATAAAGAGTTGTAGGGTCCCTGAGAAGTTGTATTCACAAGCTGGCTTTTATGTTCAAAACTGCAACCAAATTCACTTCACCTGGGTGGTCTAAAAAAAAGTAGTGAATTTTTAAAAACCAAAGTGGCTGCAGACTAGGACTGTCACCAAGCATCTGGCAGCAACAAAAGCAGAAAATCTTCTCTGAAAAAAAGGCTATTCATCCTAAGCCTCAAAGAAACTCTGCAAATAATTTTTTAACAGTAATGACAAAGACTCTGTCAAAAATGACCAGGCACACAAGGACAGACAGAAAAGAGGGAAGAGTGGGGCATCTGAGAAGAACATATATTCTAAGCAGAAATCCATCCTCCAATAAGTTATTTAGCCATTCATTCGCTCATTTATTCAACAAAAATTGAGCACTTACACCATGCCAGGCCCTGTGCCAGGTGCTGGCAAATCTGCTGTTCCAGCTGGCAGGTGAACAAATCATTCAGGGGCTAAAAAGTCAGGTGAGTTACCATCATATTTATTTAGCTCTAGTTTCTGAGTTTTCCTAAGACTTACAAACTCAAAGAGTAATAAGTATCCTCTACTATTTAGGGATAGATTTTGAAACAAACAGTAATCTCCTAGGACTGAGATTGACATCACTGATTCTTTCCCAGATTCACTCCCTAATGGTTCCATGTGTAAGCTAAGCCTAATTATCCCCTTAGCAAATCATAGTGTCACGTGTGTTAACAAAAAGTGATCAAAGTCAAAGATAACTATCTCAGATATAAAACTCAGAGTTAAATGCATTTATCTTTAACTGTCCTAAAGTCCAAACAGATAATCTAAGAAATGATGATCTGAGAATAACAGCATGAATAAGGAAACATTAATTTTTTTTTTTTTAGAGAGAGACTTCGCTATAGGGCACGTGCTATCACCAGAGAGAGACAGAGAGACAAGAAGTGAGAAATCAGCCCCCAGACAGAAAGTGAGAAATCACTGATCACATAATGTAATAGTAACAATAGCTGGGACCAGCAGTTAGCATAATGGCTATGTCGCTGGACTCCCACGTAGTCGACCGCGGTTCAAGTCCCGGATCCGGTGGCTTAAAACTCACGCCAGGAACGTGTGCGTGCGTGCCCAAGATCCCGAGAGGAGCATGGAGGAGAAGGGATTGCGGCGTGGCCATCCCCCCTGGGGGGTGATTTCTCGCTTTCTGTCTCTGTCTCTGTCTGTCTGGCGAGCACACGCGCCCTATAGCAAAAACCTCTCAAAAAAAAAAGAAACAAAAAACAATAGCTATTGCTACAGGGCACTGCACAAGCCACTTTTATCCTCCCGATGATTTAAAGGGGCGAGTTGTGGTCACTTCCATTTTACAGATAAGGAAACTATGGACCAGAGAGGTTACATCCTGAAGCAGTTATCAGGGGAGCAAGAGTGCAAGTTTTTTGTTTGTTTGTTTTAAAGAATTATTTATTTATTTAATTCCATTTGATATTATTATTATTATAATTGACCAAAGACAGAGAGAGAGAGAGAGAAAGGGGGAAGTGAGAAGGCAAGCCACCAGGTTCAGGACTCAAACTGCAGTTAGCCATGTGGAATCCACACCACCTGCCGGCCCCAAGAGCATGAGTTTTTTTTTTTTTGTTTTTTTTTTTTTTTTTTTGGAGAGGTTTTTTTTTTTTTTTCGCTATAGGGCGCGTGCGCTCGCCAGACAGACAGAGAGAGACATAGAGACAGAAAGCGAGAAATCACCCCCCAGGGGGGATGGTCACGCCACAATCCCTTCTCCTCCATTCTCCTCTCGGGATCTTGGGCACGCACGCACACGCGCCCGGCGTGAGTTGTAAGCCACTGGGTCCAAGACGCGAACCGCGGTCGACTACGTGGGAGTCCAGCGACATAGCCATTACGCTAACTGCTGGTTCCCCCAAGAGCATGAGTTTTAATGATGGATGGACCTGAATTTAAATTATGCCACGCACCCGGCATTTCTCTTCCTTTGGAGATGAGTCTGTTTTCTGAGATGAAGGCTGATATTGGGAGGAGGTGAAATTTCGTGTGTGGGAGAGCCTGGACACTAGGAAGTTTCTTTAGCTCTTCTAATAGTTACTCGTCAAGAAATTCAGGTCTTGCCTTAGGTAGTATCTTCTGATAGGTTTAATAGTAACTACATACAAGAAAATAATGCAGTATTGTACTGAATTTTTAAAATAATGAAAAGGTGAATAATCTCTTGCATCTATGAAGAGCTTCATAGCTTTCAATACCCCTACATGTCTTGCCAACCATTGGCTTATTTGATTCTTCGAAAACTAGTATCTCAGTTAATTATTTTAGATTGGGTATCTTCAGAATATAATAACACTAGCTATAGACTTTGGAAAAATGCTGACCCAGGAAACGATGCAAAAAAAAGTTCTAGGCCTTTGCCTCCTCTCCTTCCTAGTGCTGTCAAAGCAGTCTGCCCTGGAGGTGAGAGACGGGTCAAAGGCAGAGAAGTGACTGGTAGCTGTTTCTTTGGTTTCCATGGTGAGGTTGGCTAGTACAGAAGAAATGTGCTATCTTTCATTTTAAAAGATCATTTCATCTTTTTCTCACGTTTATGAGAAAATCATCCTACACTCTTTCGTTTAAACCAAAGTTATTTACTCTTCCTAGAATAGTCTGAACTGAAAGGTTATATTCAACCAGAGAATGGCAAAAAACCTAGAAGAGATGCATGTGCCTCCACTCCCACCGCCACCTACTCCCCAGTGTGCAGTAGAGGCTCAACAAATATTTGAAGTTACTGCAATAGCTGTTGTGCCCGTTGACTGTCTTCTGCTGACAATGCAGAAAATAATGTAATAATTCCCCCAATCTGCTGAGCCCCACTCCTAGGCTAGCTTCTGATGTCAGCAAGATCCGCTTCTCAAATAATTGATTAGTTCAGAGGTCACGCATGTGGACAGGTTTTGTTTTGGCTTGCAAAGTTCCAAAACACATTGCAAGTTAACTTTTAAAGCACAAGAGATTTCATGTGCATTTACAGCTGTTTTGCTGTAAACAGTACCAATGGTTATCACCTGGCCCTTATGGGAACTTGTATTGGTATCTGGATTATAACTGTATTTTGGCTAAATAAAAATTATAAAGTCCTATTTCAGGTGTTAATGTAATCTTAGTTAGAAAACACACACACACACACACACACACTCACCAACAAAAAACAGGAAGTTCAAAATGTGTATGGGACCAGAAGTTGGCGCAATGGCTATGTTGCTGGACTCCCATGTAGCTGACTGCAGTTTGAGTCCTGGACCCGGTGGCTTAAACTCACGCCGGGCCCGTGTGCGTGCGTGCCCAAGATCCCAAGGGGAGAATGGAGGAGAAGGGATGGCAGCATGGCCGTCCCTCCTGGGGGGTGATTTCTTGCTTTCTGTCTCTCTGTCTCTCTCTCTCTGTCTTTCTGGCTAGCACACACACCCTATAGCAAAATTTTTTTAAAATGTGTAAATACAAAGACCTCTAGCTTGCAAATTTCTCGCCTCTGTGCAGAATCCCCACAAGCCCTTCATTTCATGGGATCTCATTCTTATTAATGCCTGGCAAAGGCTACAATCTGGACAGGAAAGGAATTCTTTTTTCTTTTTTTTTAATTTAACTTTATTTATTTATTTTGTTTGATGAAAGAGAGAGAGAGAAAGTGAAAAAGCAAGCCATCAGGTCTGGGACTTGAACCACAGTCAGCCATGTGGGAGTCCAACACCCTTAACCACCACACCACCTGCCAATCCCAAGACTAGAAAGGAATTCTTGACATGAGCAGGGCGGTGAGAACCAAAACCCTACTGATAGAAAAAGGTACTGTTACAAGCTTTCATTTAAAAGACACGATTTAAGATGCTACTAAAATCACTGAAATAACGTAGGAATAAAACAAAAGCGGTTTTCACTTAAAAAAATTTACAATATTGAGAATTTCCTTACTTCGAAATCATCTCTAATAGTGGCAGGGGGATCCTGATGATCGTCAAGTGGGTGCCACCTTCCTCCTGGACCCTGTATGGTCTAGTGTGGCCTCCTGAAGCACAGAGCCTGGGCCTTTCCCCTGGGCAATCAAACTTCCCGCTGGCCCCTGCAGGCCTTGCACTCTTGTCCATTTACTGTGTGTTTTAACCTCTCCCCAGCCCACCACAAATGAATCTCAAAGCTCTCTCAGAAATAAGCACACCTTGGGACCAGCAGTTAGCGTAATGGCTATATCGCTGGACTCCCACGTAGTCGACCGCGGTTCACGTCCTGGACCCAGTGGCTTAAACTCACGCCGGGCGCGTGTGCGTGCATGCCCAAGATCCCGAGAGGAGAATGTAAGAGAAGGGATTGTGGTGTGGCCATCCCCCCTGGGGGTGATTTCTCGCTTTCTATCTCTCTGTCTCTCTCTGCCTGTCTGGCGAGCGCACTCGCCCTATAGCAAAAACCTCTCCAAAAAAAAAAAGAAATAAGCACGCCTTAAGAATAGGAACGAAAACTTCCTGGGCGCCTCCTGTATGCGCCAGGTACATCAGCTCTTCCAGAGAAGTCAACCCAGGTAGTACCCACCACAAACATCTGAGGCTTGCAGGGTGCCAGCGGGTTCAAGATGTCTGTTCAGCAGGCAGACTGCTGGGTGGGATTTTACCAGGCTCGTGGAACACATCTGGGGAGGCCCAGGGAGAGGCCCCCTCCAACTCTAGGTGTGCTTGCTGCTGCCCTCCCTCCCCAGCGTTATTGGAGCGTACTGGACAAACAGAACTGCTGCTGGGTTTTAAGGATGCGGCATTTATAAAAATCCGGTGCTGGAAACTGAGAAAGGAACTTTTCTCTTTGACACACCCACATATTTCCTATTCAAACGAGCTGGGCCAGATTAATTCTGGATAAAACTGCGCCCCTTCAAAACAGTCTCCTCGGCTTACTCCACCAAGCCCAGCAGTCCCCTTCCTCCCGGTCACATTGAACTTGAGTGATCAACAGATGTCAATCACGCTAGAGAGGTAAATCCTGCCAGTGTAGAAACGCAGTTTCCTCCAGTCAGCCTAGATAATTGCGGTTTCCTCTATGAATGAATATCTGTCTTTACAATCCACGCCGAGGAGGTCCCATGGACAAAACCCCAGGGGCAGTCGCTGGCGTGTGCCCAGCGACCAGACCTGGCGGAACCGGAGTCGGCTCGGCCCACGATCCAGATGTGTGCCGCGCGGAAATCCCACTAGCAAAGGCGGTGTGCAGGCGCTCGGGGGAAGAAGGGGAATTTCCTCTGGTCCTGCCTCTGGATCAGGACCCACTTTGGAAGCTAAGGGGGGTGGGGGTTCTCCCGCAGGCGTGCCGACCCCCCGCAGCGCTGGTTCCCCGAGGCGCGGGGCGGAGACCCACTGCCGGGTGAGGGCTGCTCGGGGAATCCCGGCCCCAGACTCTTCCTCCCGCTCTCTCCTCCGCGCCCCTGTCCTCCTCCTCCTCCTCCCGGCGCCCGATCCTCCGCGCCGAAGCCGCTCGCCCCTCCCCACGCCCCCATCCCGGGGCGGGTGGGACCCAAGTGCCGCGGAGACCCCGCAGACGTCTCGAATCCTACCGTCTTCTGCTTCTTCACCCCCGACATGCTGGCTGGCTGGGACGGAGCCGGGTCCTGGGAGCAGAGACCGAGAGACGCACGGATGGCGGTGGCGGCTACTGCCAGACTCCGGGGAAGGAGGTATAAAAAGGCTCCGTAGACACGTCGCACTTCCCTTGACCGGCCCCCTCCTCCCACTCCTCCCCGCGCTCCTCTCCGCCCCGTCGGCTCCGCCAGCAGCGCGCAGCCCTGGGGACCCGGCCGCCGCCTGGGCGGGGTCCCCGGCCCGGCCCCTTCTCGCGGGTGCCAGCTCCGCAGCCCAGGTCCGAGGCCAGACCTTGCAGTCGGAGCGGCCGACTGGCACGCCCAGGGTCAAGTTCGCCCGAGCCCTCCCCACCCCACCCCACCCCCGAGGGACTCGGCGCGTCCTCCACCTCCCACCTCATCCCTGCGCCTCTTCAAGGAAGCCCGCCTGTGTGAGACACAAGAGTTTATTTGGTGAAGGGCCAGGGTGCCTGAAGCCGCCAGGCTCGTTGGTGTGTACCTCAGAGGGCGCCGACGCGCACCGGTTTGCAGCAAGGAAAGCGACGCCTAGCACCGACAGATCCTTACTCTGCACCCCGCCGAGCTTTGCCTCGATCCGGTTCCCTTACATTCGCCCCCCGCCCCAGACAACGAGCCCTACTTTCTCCCATTTTACAAACGGAGCTGTTGAGGCTTTCAGACTTTCCCAAGATTATGTTCCAAGTGAGGGGATGCGAACCCAGGCTGTCAGCCTCCTCCCGCGTGGGGCTCTACACACCAGCACCGTCGCACCTGGAGCTAAACTCACCAGGCTCGGGGCGCGACTGTACGCCATGCACCAGGCGTGGTGCTAAGAGGTCGCCTTGCATTAACTCGTTTGGGGCTCACAATCACATCGTCATGTCACAGATGGGCCCGCCGAGGCTCTGCCCCTCCTCACTAAGTCAACTAAGCAAGGCCAGCCCAGGAAATGGCCGGAAGCAGCCCAGTCCTTGCTTTTAGTATCCCCCCCTGAAAGTATTCCTGCAGTAGTACTTCTGTGCCTTAGCAGCTACGATGGGCCCCCGGGGAGAAGGAGCCAAAGGAGGCGGAGTTAGGGAGGCCTATGGCTTAGATCCCTACAGCCCCAAGGTTTTATCAGAGGTCAGAAGGAAGAAACGCTCTGAAAGAATCCAAATGTCAGAACAGGCAATGGTAGAACAGGCGTTCCTTCTGCAAAAGGGCTGGAGGAGTGACAGTCGAAGGAGATGCGGGACAGAGCTTTTCTTAAATACAGTCGGAGTTCTGGAGGTCTGCCAGCTTCCCAGACACACACTTGAACATCTGTCTGTTCACTGCCCGCTCCATAGCAGGGTAGGAAAGACCAATCGGGAGTCAGAAGCTTGCAGGGCAGCCTGCTCCTCTGTGCAGCCTTGAGAACATCAGCCTATTGATTTTCTTACTCACTTGGAGTAAGCTGCTGCCAGTCCCTTCAAATCGGAGCTTTGGGGCAAATACTTGGTTTGCATTTCTGCACACACACGAGCACAGTTTGACTTTATGTGAAGTTTAAACAGCGACATCCTGCTCTTACCCCACTGGAAAAAAATCCTTTTATATGAGTTCCAACTGTATCTCAGACCCTGCCAGATCCTGCCCTAAGAGAAAGTAAATTAAGTGTGGATTGAGAAATAGTAATTTGCATGATTGGTTTGTGTGTGTGTGTGTGTGTGTGTGTGTGTGTGTGTGTTTCATACTGTGTCTTCAAATGAAAAAATTAAGACCTGTTCTTGAAACAGAAGGAAGTTAAGGGCAAATCCCTAAGAGCTACTTCTGGGAAAAAGAAATCGATGACTGTTTAGACTTGGCAGAGGTTTTGAGGTAATTTGTCTAGTTTCCCCATCCTGAATTTTACATATGGGCGATGTACGACTGGTGCTCAGAAAGGGGGGTAAGCAGGCCATCCACACTAGTTAGGGGCAGAGTCGAGACTCAAACCCGTGGCGGTGGATTTCCCAGATGCTCTGCCCAATGAATGGCTCAGCCTGTGGGTCAACCATTTCAAGACCCAAGAGAACCAAAAACTGGACTGCTTGTCTTGTTTTCGATTTAAATCATTCTCAAGTGGTACTTTATTGAACAGAACAGACTTTCCTTTACTGTTCCAAAGACTCGTTGAATTGGAGGCCTGAGTTCTCTCAGACAAGCTGAGTTGTTGACGACACTTTCCCATCGCAGATCCTCAGTTTAGTCATAATTCACCTCAACTTACAGAAAAGTAAAATAAACACTCTTTTTTTTTTCCCCAAGGGCCTTTCAATTTGGAGATGACGTCTTGAATTTTTTGTCATCTCTCTATCCTCTTGCACCTATGAGAGGCTATTCCTTCTGAACATAGATGAGCAACCGGAAGCTGAACTTTCTGTGTCTATGATTCTAGCACTTGTGAACTGGGAGAAGACTCAGCCAGGGGAAGAGTGGAGGTTTGTCTGTTCTTGTGGTCAGTCCATAACTTCGTCAGTAGCGTTCCCTCTGAAACATCACTGACTACATTGTCCCAATTGATCATCCTCGATACTACTCCTAATGTTTGTATGAGGATGGTTCCCTCCCCCATTTTCTTTTCTTTTCTTCCTTCCAGAAACTGAGGTTGAATAATTTAATGAGGTGGTAATTACTAGTTGATCTTTTTTTTTTTTTTTGCTACAAGGTGCGTTTGCTCACCAGAGAGACAGAGAGAAACAGAGAGACAGAAAGCGAGAAATCACCCCCCCAGAGGGGATGGCCACGCTGCAATCCCTTCTCCTCCATTCTCCTCTTGGGATCTTGGGCATGCACGCACACGCGCCCCAACGTGAATTTAAGCCACCGGGTCCAGGACTTGAACTGCGGTCAACTACATGGGAGTTCAGCGACATAGTCATTACGCTAACTGCTGTTCCCATTAGTTGATCATCTTATTGTTTGGAAAAGATGGAACCAGCCTACTCCTCCAAATACCAAGGGCAAACATGTAGAAAGAATACCAGTGTCAGTGAGATGTTTATGCTGCAGGCTCTCCAATGGTTTTAAGGGCTCATAGCATTTTAGGGGATCTACAATAGTTGTAGTCACCACCCCTTAGGATTATTACAAAGGAATGCAACCCCATTGCCCCCTAGCGGCTGCAATGCATTAATGCTAAAAGTTGTTGAAACTCACTGTACAAAAATAAGTGCAGCGTTCCATTGGGTAAGGAGGCACTCACTGAAAGTCCTCTAGGATGTAAATACTCTTCTCAGACAAAGGCACTCCCAAGATGAGCAAGATCTGGTCCCTGTATTCAAGAAACTCAAAACCTATTGAAGGAGACAGTATCCTCCTTCTGCCAGTCATTTCAATACAATATATAATTAGGATAGGTAAAAAACGGTACAGGTATACTTCAAGCCTTTTTATTTTGACTTAAAATATATACACTTCACTAATCATTTGAAATGGGGCTCAGGACTTGTACTGTGGTACAGGGCTACCCATGGGAGTTTCATAAACCCCTTCCTTCCTTCCTTCCTTCCTTCCTTCCTTCCTTCCTTCCTTTCTTTCTTTCTTTCTTTCTTTCTTTCTTTCTTTCTTTCTTTCTTTCTTTCTTTCTTTCTTCCCTCCCTCCCTCCCTCCCTCCCTCCCTCCCTCCCTCCCTCCCTTCCTTCCTTCCTTCCTTCCTTCCTTCCTTCCTTCTTCTAAAAAAATTTATCAGAGAGAGCATGAGTTCACCAAAGAAAGAAAGAGAAAGGAAGAGGGAATAAGCTCCCCTCATGGGGAATGATCACCCAACAATCTCTTCTCCTACATTTCTCCATCCTGTTGGGATTTTAAGTACACACACACACACACACACACACACACACACACATCCAGAGTGTTTTTTCTTTTTTTAAGTCACTGGGTCTGGTATTTGAATCGTGCAGTTGACCATGTGGGTTCCAGTTACCTTAACTACCAAGGCACGGGCTGGTCCCATAAATCATTATCATTCAGCATCCTCAACAACTGGACTGCTTATTATTATTTTTTTTTGGAGAGGTTTTTGCTATAGGGTGCATGTGGTCACCAGAAGGACAGAGAGAGACAGAGACAGAGAGTGAGAAATCACCCCCCCAGGGGGATAGCCACACCGCAATCTCTTCTCCTCCATTCTCCTCTCAGGATCTTGGGCACGCACACACATGCACCCGGCGTGAGTTTAAGCCACCAGGTCCAGGACTCGAACTGCAGTGGACTACATGGGAGTCTAAACGACATAGCCATTACACCAACTGCTGGTCCCCCTGTTTGGAATTTTATAGTCAGAAATTAAAAAAATGATCAGGAGTCAGCCAGTGGCAGAAATGTTGGGCCCACTTGAGAAGGTCCCTGGTTCTTGTCTGGAAGTATCTGTAGATGCTGGATGCTCTGGCACAGGGTGTTCGTGATCTGGGGGTGGGCTGGCTGAAGGTGGGGCCGCTCGCAGTGTAGGGGTACTCTGCTGGGGTGCTTATTCTCTCACTCAAGAAAGAGAAAGAAAGAGGGAGAAGAAAGAAACTTAAACTATCTGAGAGGAGATTCCTTCAAGACAACTACAGACTCCTGCCTGATCATTGTCTTGCCTACAGCTAATCTAATAGTACAATTGTTAACAGCTTTTCTTTCCAAAGTATCCATCTGTTTTCAAAGAAAGCACACCCCCTTTTTCATTCATATGCTACTCACTAAAGCCACATCTAAAGGAATTACTTAGTTACACTAATTAGGACAAATGGGATAAATGGGCTTGAGAACACAGTGGACCTCAGCAAATGCCCAGCTTAGGTGCCGAAGAGTGTCGGTCTCTGACTGCATCCCAGGGTTATAGAACATTCCATTTGTTGAAGGCCCCAAGCATGTTTTGGGGAAATGGAAAACAGGAATTATAATGGCCAATGAGGGGGCTGGCGGGTGGTATGGCAGTTAAGGCACTGGACTCCCACATGGCCAACTGTGGTTTAAGTCCCAGAACTGGTAGCTTGCTTTCTCACTTTCCCTGTCTCTCTCTCTCTCTCTGGTCAAATTTAAAGATAATAATAATAACAAAATTAAATAAATAATTCTTTTAAAACAACAACTGCCTGAGGAGTTTAAAGATATTGTGGGAGACGAAGGACATCCACTTCATCTTTGGGAGGAGGGACAGTGACGACTGATGTTTGATTTTCTTGGGCAAGATGATACATGAATTGAGACCTGAAAAAGTGGTAGGACTTTGCCAGCCCTCCCCTCTCCAAAGTGGATATTATATAAATTTGAAAATGTAAATGGAGAGAGATGCATGAAATAACATGGTATGATCAGAAAATTATAAGACTCTGGACTGCTGGTTTCAGGAGCTGTAATAGAGGAGTGGAAGGTTGTAATAGAGGACGCACCACCTACAATCAGGCAGCAACACAACTGCACATTCTCCTCTTCATGCCCCCCAGTGTGTCAGCCAGGTGGTTGGTCTTGCATTTGTTCGTTAGTAATTACAGGCCACGTCTTGGGTCCCAGGGTGAGACCTTACTGTCTTGAGGTGTCCATGGTCTAGTGAAGGAGGTGATGATGCACACAAATAATTTCAAGGAAATGTGAGAGTGTGGAATAAAGTGGTATTTAAAGCAATAGGGAGAGTGTAAAAAGAGAGAGGCAACAACTTCTGGACTATGAAGAGATTCCCATGGGCAGTGATATATAACTGCATTTTCAAGGATGAAAGGATGCTAAATAGGAGAGTGATTGGTCAGACTACTGAGGGCCCAGGCTACCAGGACTGAAGTCTCTAGCCGCATGGTGTCTCACTTCTCCACTGTTCCCTGAAATAGCCTCTCACTAAAGATCCGGCTGCACGAGAAAAACTGGGACCAGCAGATGGTATAATGGTTATGTCGCTGGACTCCCATGTAATTGACCACGGTTCGAGTCCCAGACCCAGCAGCTTAAACTCAGGTCGGGCATGTGTGCCTGCATGTCCAAGATCCTGAACGGAAGTGGAGGAGAAGGGACTGTGGTATGGCCATCCCCCACGTGGAGTGATTTCTCGCTTTCTGTCTCTCTGATGAGCTCACACGTCTTATAGCAAAAATCTCTCTTAAGAAAAAAAAAATTGAAAAAGAAAGAGAAAAACTACTGACAGCCAGACATGGCACTGGCAACCCTGAACTGTCACCAAAAGGCTGACCAGAGGGCTCAAGCAGCCAGCGGAAAAGTTTATACTCTCAGGCAAAAGAAAGGCTGTCCTGTCCTTTCTTGGGTGGAATCCAGTCTAAAACCGTTACCTTGTCTTTGAGCAAGTTTAACAAGAAGTGTATTTCTTAGTCTACTTGCACATTACATGAATGCCAAATCATTAAGCTCTTTATGAAAATATACTTCCCAAACTCAACAAGTATCAAAGAAAGCAACAATCACATTTGTTTCATGTCAGACGAATCAATTGCTTCCATTAATTAATTGGTTGAAAGTTTCAGCTTTTAGCAGGTCCTTCTAAAAGTCATTTAGCAAACTTGTTAAAACACAGCTAGAATGACCAGCAGTTAGCTTAATGGCTATGTTGCTGGACTCCCACGTAGTTGACCACAGTTCTCATCCCGGACCCGGTGGCTTAAAACTCACGCCGGGTGCATGTGCGTGCGTGCCCAAGATCCCGAGAGGAGAACGGAGGAGAAGGGATTGCGGCGTGACCATCCCCGCTTGGGGGGGGGGATTTCTCGCTTTCTGTCTCTCTGTCTCTCTCTGTCTGTCTGGCAAGCACACGCGCCCTATAGCGAAAACCTCTCCAAAAAAAACCAAAAAACAAAAAAAACCCACAGCTAGAGGAGTCAGTAGATGGTACAATGGTTACATGGCTGGATTCCCACAGGCTGACTGCAGTTCTAGTCCCAGGCCTGTTGGCTTCAAAATCACACCAGGTCCATGTATGTGCATGCCCAAGATTCCAGGAGGAGAATGGAGAAGGAATTGCAGCATGGCCATCCACCCTGGGGAGTGACTTCTCACTATCCCTCTCACTATCTCTGTCCCCACCACCCCTACAAGCACATACGCCTTAAGGCAAAAACGTCTAAAAAAATCTCATTAAGGATTTAATTCTATAACACAGTGGTTAGGATTTAGTTCCATAGCACAGTGGTTAGGTGCTGTGCATTAGGAGCTGGGTCCCATATGGCTGGCAGAGGTTTGAATCTCGGCCCTGGTGAGAAAAACATGCAGTCACTGGTGCATTCATGTCCCAAATTCTGAAGGAATAGAGAAATGGAGGAAATGACTTTGGCATAACCCCGCCCCATTGGAGAATACTTGCTTTCTCCCTCCCTCTCTCTCTCTCTCTCTCATGATCACACATGCACTCTGGTAATAAAAATAATTAAATTAATTAAAACACAGCTGGCTGCCCCTCCTGCACCGCTAGTTTCTCATCAGTGGGTCTAGGATGGGATGGGACATAGAATCTGCAGCTTGAACAAGTTCCCAGGTGATGCTGATGCAACTGGTCCAGGGATCACATTCTGTAGACCACTGGCCTACACGTGTGTCCTCCAACTCACTCACACTTTACTTCCTTATAGTAAACTTAGAGTACCAGTAAAGGAGAAAGGGGAGAAATACGTGCAGCCATGCGTTGCTTAAGGACAGAGATGTGTTGCTTAACAACAGAGCTGTGTCCTGCGGAATGCGTCACTAGGTGATTTTCTTGGGCAAACATCATGTACATAGTGTACTCATGCAAACCTGCCACACACCTGGGCTGTATAGCATTGCCAGCTATAATCTTATGGGACCACTGTCATATATGCGACCCATTGGTGACTGGAACTTCATTACGCAGGGCCGCACCGTGTATTATATTGGAAAGAGACCTTAGACAATATTCTAAAAATTCATTTACCATGTTTTGCAGTGACAAAATGTCTAACGGGATCACGGGGAGGAAATGAATTTCACCAGGTGTTCTCAGCTTTGATTAATCATGCAAATCACCTGGGAAGCTTGGGAAAAAATCTCCTGCCTGGCTTCCTTCCTCTCCTTCGGATCTACAGACTTCTGGGTTGGGGCCTGAGCAGAATTTACACCCTGGGGCCAGTCTACCAGCCAGGTGGGGAAACATTAACCTAGCCCACTGATCCTCCAGTTCTGGTGTGCACAAAAACTCCCCGGAGGGCTTGTAAAAACACAAATTCCCAAATCCCACCCTTGGAATTCCTCAGCGAGATCACAGAGCTCTAATTAGAGAGGACTTTTCATTAGGCCTGGGCACTTTTTCTCCCAAATACTTTGTTTAGTCTGAGTTCATTCTTTTCTCTAAGGACTTTAGGCTTAAGGCCTCCAGCACCAGAAACTCTATTTGCATTTTCCATTTTCCACCCTGAGCCTAGAATGGTCTTGCTTGAATGGTGGAAGATCCAGGATGGAAGAATATTAGGTGTAAAAAATCAGTTACTACTTTAAAAATATTGTTGTGGGGACCAGCAGGTGGCGTGGTGGTTAAGGCGCTGGACACTCCCACATGGTCAACCACTGTTGAGTCCCGGACCTGGTGGTTTGCTTTCTCACCTTTCCTCTCTCTCGCTGGTCAAATTAAAATAAATGAATGAAGAAATACAATTAAATACAAAAAATATTTTAAAAATATTTAAAAATATTTTTAAATTTTTTAAATTAAAAAATATTAAAAATATTTAAAAAATATTGTCGTATCATCCTATTTTCCCTAACCTGTTTATTGAATGGTTAACCCACTCATCTACTGGTTGATAGTGTTTTCTCCATGAGGCACGGTAGTTAGCAGGAGCTGTTCTTAGCAGTTATTGGTGACACCCACCACAGAGCCCGGTGCGAAGCAGCTCGATTTTATAATCAGGACTTGTTTTTGCCTATTTGCCTTTCCAGTACAATTAGTGAACTCTTTTAGTAAACCTCCTTCCCTGCCCCTTAAAATCATACGGGGCTTAGGATTGAAATTGTTAATAAATAAACTATGCATTACTCAGGGAAAGATTGATACCAAGTTTTCTCTCTGCCCCGTGGTATCTCCCCTTCTCTCTTCAGGTTTCTTAGATCTCACACACGGGTTAAAGTCATCCCTACGGAATTATAAATGGAAGTTTCCCGCCTTATTCCCCTATCATACTTGTTTTGGAGGAATGCTGTAAATTCAGAGATATTTATCTTATATTCAGTTACATTGTGAAACTTTATTGGTTATTTTATTTATTTATTTATTTATGTTTAAAGAATTATTTTATTTAACTTTATTTATTTTTATTTGACCAAAAAGGGACAGGGTGAGAGAGAGAGGAAGAGAGAGAGGGAAAGTGAGAAATCAAGCCTCTAGGTCTGAGACTCGAATCATGGTTGGCCATGTAAGGGTCCAGTGCCCTTAACCACTACGCCACCTGCTTCCCTATTTATTTATTTATTAAAGTTTATTTATTTCTTCCATGAACAAGAGACAGAGACAGAGGGATAGCACCCCTCACCAAAAAAAAAAAAAAAAAAAAAAAAAAAAAAAGGAGTCTCTTTGCCACCATCCATCCCTGGCCTCAGCCAGACTGGGACATCGGCACGTCGGCCCACGTGTGCTGCTTGTGCTCAGGCGGGTCTCCAGATGCAAGCCCAGACCTTCTCGTATGGGTCAGTCTTGCACAATTTCACGCTTTACTGCTGTGCCACTGTCCAGCAGCCATTATTCATTATAAATGATAAACACTGTATTCCCTTTTCTCCCCTCAAAAACAATTCAGACCACACTCTGAGAACCAGTGACTAAAGAATGGAATCAGGGGACCAGCAGACGGCATAATGGTCATGTACTTGGACTCTCACATAGTCAACTGTGGTTTGAGTCCCGGACCTGGTGGCTTAAAACTCACTCCAGGTGTGTACGCATATGTGCCCAAAATCCCAAGAGGAAAATGGAGAAGGGATTGCAGCACAGCCATCCCCCTGTGGGGTGAATTCTCACTTCCTGTTTCTCTGTCTCTCTGGTGAGAGCATGTGCCCTATAGCGAAAATCTCTCTCTCAAAAAAAGAGTGGAATCGGAAGGGGGTGGGGGTGAGCTGACTTGCTTGCAAGAGGAGTCAGCCAGGACAGAGCTGTTATCTACAACGGGCCCTTTGCCAGCTTTGAGTGAGGATATGAGAGTGGGCAGCTCCATTAAAGGGTTATGTCAGGACATTCCAAAAGAACCCTGGTGTTGAAACTGTTAGGTCTGCACTCATTTCTTTCTGTTTATCTTGTAGTTCCTTTCTTCTGTACCTTAAGGCTGGACAGGGACCCAGACTGACCAAAACCAGGGTGGTTTTAGGGTAAGTCCTTTTTTAGGATTTTTCTGCTGACACTGTCAAAGAAACCCTTTCCTTTCTTATTAGAAAGTAGTAATATTTTATAGACCAGAAGAGATGCTAGTAGTCACATCTCCTTCCTCAAGACGACCCCTTAGAGGGACCAGCAGGTGGCATGGTGGTTAAGGTGCTGAACTCCCACATGGCCTACTGTGGTTTGAGTCTTGGATCTGGGGGCTTGTTTTCTCACTTTCTTTCTCTGTCTCTCTCTGGTCAAATTTAAAAATAATAAGAAGAATTTAAATTAAACAATATTTTAGAGAGAGATTTTTGCTATAAGGCGCATGTGCTCACCAGAGAGACAGAAAGCAAGAAATCACCCTCCAGGGGGACGGCCATGCTGCAATCCCATTTCCATTTTCCTCTTGGGATTTTCGGCATGCACGCATATGCACCTGGTGTGAGTTTCAAGCTGCCAGGTCTGGGACTCCAACCGAGGTTGACTATGTTGGAGTCCAGTGACGTAACCATTACATTGTCTGCTGGTCCCCACTGCTAATGAAATTTTGATGTCTAGTTATCATGACTGGAAAAGAAACTGTTTGATAAATGTGAAAATCATTTCCATTTAATCTGTAGCCATGATCTCTGATCTTTATCCAAGGACTGATCTTGAATAAATTTTTGGTAAGTTCAATGTCCCCTGTCACCTTTGAGTTCTGACTCTGTGGTTTAGAATACGCAGGTGGAAGGCTACTGGGAAGTCACAGATCGGTTCTCCTACTTTGTCACCAGAATGAGAACAATGGTGGACTCTGAGACTCAAAGTATGTGTCACCTAAGGAATTCTTAGTTTCTGTGGGCAAAGAAATGGGGCTGCTTTGGCACTTGCAGGAATACTTCTCTTATGTATGTTTTCATGCTCTAACACTGACCATGAAAAGTTTCTAATTTACAAATGGATTATATTTTATTTCTTCTTTTTTTTTTTTTTTTTTTTTTTTTTGAGAGGTTTTTGTTACAGGGTGCATGTGCTCGCCAGACAGACAGAGAGAGACATAGAGACAGAAAGCGAGAAATCACCCCCCGGGGGGGTGGCCATGCCACAATCCCTTCTCCTCCATTCTCCTCTCAGGATCTTGGGCACGCACGCACACGCGCCCGGCGTGAGTTTTAAGCCACCGGGTCCGGGACGCGAACCGCGGTCAACTACGTGGGAGTTCAGCGACATAGCCATTACGCTAACTGCTGGTTCCCAAAACACAGTCTTAATTCAGAAATCACTTTTACCTTAATTTGAATGCCAGAGTTTGAGGAAAAGTTAATTAGATAGGATGAAATATTGGGTCATTGGTAAAGTCATGATGCATTTTTGCATAGAAAAATATGTCATGACTTTCCCGACAATCTAATAGTTAACTAGCTGAAACAGGTCTGAAAGACTTTCTGTGCATTTTTTAAGGGCTTTCAAAGTTGGGACTCTAATTCTGCAGCTTTCCTTTCTTCTTCTTCTTTTTTTTAAATTAAAAATGCACCACCAGGACCAGCAGTTGGTGTAATGGCTATGTCGCTGGACTCCTATGCAGTCGACTGTGGTTTGAGTCCTGGACCCAGTGGCTTAAACTCATGCTGGGTGCGTGTGCGTGTATGCCCAAGATCCCGAGAGGAGAACTGGAGAAGGGATTGCGGCGTGGCCATCCCCCCTGGGGTGTGATTTCTCGCTTTCTGTCTCTCTGTCTCTCCGGCAAGCACACGCGCCCTATAGCAAAAACCTCTCCAAAAAAAAAATGTGCACCACCAAATCATAGTAAGATAGCACCTGATACTCATGAAGACAGCTATTATCAACCAGACAAATAATAGCAAGGGTTGGCAAGGATATGGGGAAATTGGATCTGTCATTTATTGCTAGTGGAATTATAACATGGTGCAGCCACTTTAGAGAACAGTCTGGCACTTCTGATGGTTGGCATATGACTCAACTCTTCTTCCAGATATATACTCAGAAAAATGAGAACACATGTCCACACAAAAATTTGTACACAAGTGTTCCTAGCAGCACTACTCACAAAAGCCAAAAAGTGGAAACAATCTAAATGCCCACTGACTGGTGAATGAACAAACAAAATGTGGTATATCTATATAATGGGATGCTATTTGCTCATTACAAAGAACCAAGTATCAATATCCACTACAATGTAGATGACCCTTGAAAACATAATGCTAAATAAAAAAGCCAGTTACAAAAGATGGCATATTGTATGATCCCATTTATTAATATATGAAGTCCAGAATAGACAACTCCATAGAGGCAGAAAGTATCAATAGATCACTGGTGGCTGGGGGCTGGAGGAGAGGAGAACAGGAGGGACTGCCAGTGAACATGGAATTTCTTTGTGGAACGATGCAATGTCCTAACATGAGATGCCGGTGATGACTGCATGACTCTGTGACTGCACTAACAACAATGAATCGTACATTTCACATCTCAACAAAGCTATTCTTTTTTTTTTTTTAATGTAGCCATCATACATACATGCTCATGCATATTTGTAACATCACCCAAGCAATCCTATTGCCTGGGTTTTTCACAGAAGAAATTAAGTTATGTTTACATAAAAACTTGTGCCTCACTATTGGGCTCAGCTGCAGGGGTACACACTGCTAAAATGCTACTCAGAGGTGACGACCACATGGGGGTTCAGGTTTAGCTCCTGATATACCCTAAACAGGTTGAGTACAGTGGCCCACACTACTGGTACTATTGGGTTGTCAGAAAAGTCATAATGTATTTTTCTGTTTTTCTATGCAAAAATGTGTCATGACTTTTCCAACAACCCAATAGCTAGCTGGAAGGCTGAGGCAGAATCCTCAATCAGTCTCTCCCTCTCTCAATCTCTCTCTCAAGCTAGATCCCAAATGGCTGAGCTGTAGTACAAATCACAGCACCGGCGGCTTGAAAAACACACACGTCCCTGCATGTGAGCCCATTTTCTCTGGATGGAAGAAATAGAAAAAAGATGATTGCAGCATGAACATGCCTCATGGTGGGAGGTGTGCTCTCTCTCTTTCTCTCTCTCTCATGCATGCCCTCTGGCAATTAAAAAAAAAGAAAACAGTATTTTGACTGGCTATTGTAAGGCTAAAGACAAGAAGAATTACATACAAATAGTGTACTCTAGTTAATAAAGTATTTTGTACAGGAATATAGGTTAGCAATTCTGAAACTACTGCATATGCACAGAAGTGGTTTTGTTATTGTTTTAGTTTTGCTATAGGGGATGTGTGCTTGCCAGAGAGACAGAGAGACAGAGAGATAGGAAGTGAGAAATCATCTCTCAGGGGGGATGGCCACACCACAATCCCTTCCCCTCCAGTTTCCTCTCAGGATTTTGGGCATGCTTGCACACCACCCAGCATGATTTTCAAACCACAAGGTCCAAGACTAGAACTGTGTAGTCAGTCATGTGGGATCTAGCACCTTAACCTCTATGCCACCTGCTGGTCCAGCAGTTTTTTTGTTTGTTTGTTTTTACTTTTTAAAAATAACTTTCTTGTGTTGTATAGTAGATTCAAACAAACAAACATATTGCTTGTATTGAGAGCCAGCTTTCTCACTCCCAAGAAAAAGCATTATAAATAAGGAGGAAGAAAAACTGAAATGAACATAGTGGTGTAGGATTGGAAACAGAGGTATCAGTATGAACTAGCAGGATTTTAATATAAATACATATAGGTATACATACAGGTAGATCTGGAAATAGACACGGATGTGTGTATATGAATGTGTTAGGATGCATGTTTCTATTTCCTGGCTCTGTCCATCGAGAGAGTCTAAAAGCAATGACAAGCCAGTTGCAATAAGCCTATAGCTCAGATCTTGATTTCTAAATGTCATTCTCCAATTAAAATAAAATAATAGATGGGGCTCCTTGATTCTAGAACTGGAGCAAGAAGAATAAAACATGAGTATGGGCCAGAAAGTAAGGAAGTATTTAACAAAAAAATAATGAAGGCATGTCAAAAGAGCTTGAAAGAATGGCCAAAGCTAGAACAAATCAGAGCCACAAAAATCTGTGATAGCATTGGATTATAAACCACAGAATAAAATATCCACGTCCTTATTGATACAAGCAGATAGATAAATAAGTAAATAAATCAGGGAGAAAAACAAATGTTTGTTTTTCTTTTTCTTTTTTTTGCTATAGGGTGCATGCACTTGACAGAGAGAGAGAGAGGCAAAAAGCGAGTATTCAGCAATCACCCCTCAGGGTCAATGGTCACTCCACAATCCCTCTTCCTCCATTCTCCCCTTAGGATTTTGGGCATGCACGCACACGCACCTGGCATGAGTTTTAAGCTGCCAGGTCCAGGACTCGAACCATGGTTAACCAAATGGGACTCCAGTGACAGAATCATTACGCCATCTGCTGGTCCCCAAATTGTTTTTTTTTTTTTTGAGAGATTCTAAATAGTAAATAGAAAAAGAGTGAGGGGAATGTTTCTTAACATTAAGCCATCACAATAATAATTGCTGAGAAAAAATGAACACTTAAATTTGTGGATTAAAGCTCAAATTAGAAACATGATATTTGTACAGTCTCAAAGTTTACATCTCAAGATATTTATGAATTACAAAGGGCACATAATAATAACTCTACAGTCCATCAGCCAACAGACACCACCTTACCCTTACGATTTGGGTTAACATAACAAGACACCAACACCATGTATCTCCTGATAGTTCATGTGCCGAGAAAGGCAAAGTGTTTCTGTGTACTCTTGCCGAAATTTTGTAACCTCACTTTGATAATGTGGAAACATCAGACAAATTCAATTGAGAACATTCTACAAACTAACTGATCAGTACTGTTGGAAAGGATCAAGGTCATGAAAGATACAGACAGACTAAAGAACTGTCACAGATAGAAGAAGACTAAGCAGTGGTGGACAGACTTTCATGCGGCCTCCGATGGGCCCTCCTTCTGATATTTAATGCTTCTGTGTCATCTTTCCTCTTGACAACAGGTAAGACCTATGACTTGTTTCTAACCGACAGAATGCTGTAAAGGCCATGGGAGAGTATGCATATGTGAATGTGGTTTTGTAAGAGTATAACACTGCAATACAGTCACTCTTTACTTTTCCAGCTTTGGAAAAGCAAGCTGCTGTGAACCCTACGACAAGGAAACTAATTCCGATAATACTCTGAGAGAGCTTGGAAGAGGATCCTTCTCCATTTGAAGCTCCTGAAGGGAACCCAGTCCTGTTAGACAATTGATTACAGCCTTGTGATTCCCTGAGCAGAGGCCTTAGCTATGACCCCGTGAGACTCCTGTGACAAAATAAATTTGTGCTGCTTTTAAATAGCTAAATGTGTGAAAATTGTTTATACAACACAGAAAATTAATACAAGAGCCATGACACTAAACGAAATACAGAATCTTCAGTTGGATTCTGGAACACAGGAAAAGGATATTAGTGGAAAAAAATTAATGAAATCCCTATAAAGTCCATAGTCTTGCACCAATGGTAATTGCTTAGTTTTGACCATTGTACTATGGTTATGCAAGATAGTAACACCGTGAGCCAATGGGTGAGCAGTATACTAGAACTACATGTGCTATTTTTGCAATTTTTCTGTAAGTCTAAATTATTTCAAAATTAAAAATTAGTAAAAGTGTATCCCTAGCGGAATTCTTTGCCATCATAATCTTGGCTAGGGTCGTGTTTTTATTTTTCCTTTTAAAAGTAGAGGGATAAAAGGATAAAAATCACATCCCATTTTATGAGAAAGAGAGATTACAGGCTGGATTTAGTTTTGCTATGAGTGGTGAGAAAAGCACAGGGTACTAAGAGTGGTGAAAAACTCCCCTTTAGTTTTGTCTACATTCTGCCCGAGTGCAGAAGGAAGAAGGACGTGGGAGTTTCAGGTCTAATATATCTGCACGTCTAGACTAGTCCTTTCCAGCAGGGCAGATTGCTGTTAAGAAGGTCAGGCTGCTGGTCCAAATTGAGAGGAGACAGAAATTTAAAAGTGAGACAGAGAGGAACTGAGAATTGGCTGCGGAAGCTGAAAGACAAACCTAACAAAGTTACTAAGCAGATGCCACGAGGTGATGGAATCCACGAGTCAGTGCAGCCTTTGGGTAAAGAGAAGTACAGACACTGCAGAAGTGGAGACCTAGAACAATTGTCACAGGAATGTTGGATTGCCTGGAACCGGGAGCAAGGGACACCTGATGCTGGATGACTAGACTTGCTCATATCCAAAGCCCAGGCACCTCAAAAAAAAAAAAAAAAAAAAAAAAAAATCCATGGGCACTGCCCATCATGTGGCAGGCTCCATAGACAAGAAGCTCCCATGTCACTAGGGTGCCTTTTCTCATTGGCCCCAGAAGACACCAACCTGCTCCTTCTAAATACAGGTTCCACACGCCTTGGGAAGCTATCTGTTCAGTGTCACCGTCATTCCTGCAACACTACCCCAGGAGATTCACCTCACTGCACCCTCCTGAGACCTGAGGCAGAAGAACTCTGTGAAGCTGTGCCTGGAATCCTGACCTGTAGACACTGTGAGATTATAAACACTTGTTGTTTTAAACCATGAAGTCTCCAGTGCAGCAACAGATAACCAATGCAGTATATGTTATTGCAAATAAAATAGAATGCTATTCCCTCCGTTTTGTAGAGGAAGCAAACAGCTCTGAATGTTTGACTAACCTTCAGTTTGCCTGGCCCCTTGTATAAACGGGCTCCACTTGGATTCCAGCCCAGGTCTGTGTTCCCCGCTGCATTCCATCTGCCACCTTGGTGTCAGCAAAACCAACTACCTGTCTCATTTCTAATCAGGGAGCCCTGATGCCCTCAGGACACTGTGGTAGTGGTCTCAACGCATCAGATCATGCACGCTATCAGACTGTGGCCCTCAGATCCATCCAGGTGCTCAGCAAGTTACTGCTCTTTGCCTCAGTTCTAGCTACACTTGCATTTCTTTATGATAAAGAGAAGATGCTTTCATGAGAGACAGAAGTACCTCTGACAGGGTCTCATCATGCCACGATCCCCCTTCCTTTAGCCTCTTTACTCTAGCTCCTCCAGATTCGGGGTGCCTGTGTGACACAACTCTGGCGTATTCTCATGCCAACCTGGGGATCCAAATTCGTGGTCACCATGTGGCCTCCAACCTTGCAGGGAACTTTGCTTTACTGTTGTGGCCTAATGGCTAAGCGTCCATATTTTTAAATTCATTTTTAAAAATTAGTATTATTTCAAACCTGCAGCATAAATGGTTCGCCCCCTGGTCGGTGTGAGAAAACCTTACAGAATAAGCAGAAGAGTGAGCGCACCTGTAGGAGGTGTGACACCAGCAGTATTCATTCCACCCTAGGGCATCACTGCGTTACGAGGTTTAAAGAGGACGTCAGCAAAACGAGATAGTGGTACTCCTATCTAAATCAATTATTCAGTGCTTTCCACCTGTATTCACTACCCGTTTAGCTGTTCACGTTGGTATATAAAATTTTAAAAATCTTTAAACTTAGTCTTAATTACCTATTCCATTCTTTAATCTATTGGGCCATACACACTGTTCTCACAATTCTGCTGAGAAAGCACCAGCTTAACCCCTCCATGGTCTTAAAGCTTGGGCTGTTTTACAAACACAAATTCCCAAGGTGATACAACAAAGTGAGGTGGAGTGGTTAAGATTAATTTGTTTTCGACCCAGTGCCTGGTTGCTGAATTCAGGACAATGACATACACATAGCATGTGACACTATTCAATGTGCTTTATGTATATATGAACTAATTCAACCTTCAGAACATCTATGAAGCAAGTGCTATTGCTATCCCATTTTACAGAAGAGATGAGGAGGCACAAAGAGGTTAAGTACCTAGGTAAATGGCAGAGCAGGATTTAAACCCAGAGAGCCTGGCTTTACTGTCCACACTTGTAACCGCTGTACATACCACCTCTCTTGGGTGTGTGCATGTAATATTTTTTTTAAAAACTAATGAAGCAGAATAAAATGTTCATTAACTTATTAGTTATTAGAGCAGGTTGAACATCCCTAATCTGAAAATCCAAAATCCAAAATGTTCCAAATTCTAAAACATTTTAGTGGAAAAGTCCACACCTGACTTCATGTGACAGGTCACGGTCAAAATGCTGCAATACAAAATATTGTCTAACATTACTTTATGACTATGTGTGCAAAGTGTATAGAAAACATAAATGGATTTTGTGTTTAGACTTGGGTCCTATCCTCAAGATACTTCGTTATGTATATGTAGATATTCTAAAATTCAAATAAAAACCAAAGTCCGAAACACTTTTGGTCCCAAGCATTTTGAATAAGAGATACTTGATCTGTGGAAAAAGCCATTTTGAATAAGTGAAAAGAGAAACCAAATGGTTTTAGAAGATACGTCATTTTTATTTTATTTTATATTATCTTATTTTATATTTTAACTTTATTTATTATTATTTTCCAATTTGACCAGAAAGAGACAGAGAGAAAGGGAAAGTGAGAAAGCAAGCCACCAGGTGCAGAACTTGAACCATGGTCGACCATGTGGGAGTCCAGCACCTTTAACCACCATGACACCTGCCAGCCTCGTCATTTTTATTTTGATAATTTAAAAGAAATTGGTTTATAATTTTATTTTAATCCTTCCAACAACAGAAACTAACTCCAGCTCCTGAACCATGTCTCCAGACAGAGAGCCTGCTAGAAGGGACATTTGTATTTCCTAGCTCCATCTCCATCTATGCTTGTTCATCTGGTGAACTTCAGAAACAACTTGTTTTTTAAAATAGCTGTAATGAGTCCTTGAGAGCACGTTCATGATATCAGTTTGCTTAACAAACTCCTTATAGGAGATAGTGTTTTTGTAGTCATATCTTGAGTCCTGCCCAGGCTGAATAATCAGAAATTTCCTATCAGTAAGTCCAAAGGAAGGCTGTTATCAAAAAAGCAGGCATCAGGAACCAGCAGTTAGCGTAATGGCTATGTCACTGGACTCCCATGTAGTCGACCGTGGTTCGCGTCTCGGACCCGGTGGCTTACAACTCACGCCGGGCGCGTGTGCGTGCGTGCCCAAGATCCCGAGAGGAGAATGGAGGAGAAGGGATTGCGGAGTGACCATCCCCCCTGGGGGGTGATTTCTCGCTTTCTGTCTCTATGTCTTTCTCTGTCTGTCTGGCGAGCGCACGCGCCCTATAGCAAAAAACCTCTCCAAAAAAAAAAAAAAAAAAGCAGGCATCAGAGCAATTTCTTAACGAGATTTCTTTCCTTCCTACCGTCAAAGAAATGGGGATAAATTTAAAATCATAAGTAAACTCTCCCTCCTATTGGCTGGGATCATTTGAGTTCTTTAAATAGATTCCTATGGATAGATTCAGTCAAACTCTGGAAAATGTACATACTTTTTTTTTAAGTTCTGGAGTAATGTAAATACGTTGTGTTTTTTTTTTTTTTTTTTTTTTTTTTTTTTTTTAAGTCCTGGAGTAAAAATGACTTAAAATCCTGGGCACTTCCCTAGGTGACATGGAGGGTGGGGCTCAAGAGGTGGGAACTTGCTGAGCTTGAACTTGCTGTAACCTTGAGTCAAGAAGCTTGCAGTGTGAACTTGAGACAAAAAAGGCTCATAACAGTCTCCCTCCCTCCCTTCTTTCTTTCCTTCCTTCCTCCTTGTCTTTCAACAGCTTTGAACGATAATTCACATACCATAAAATTTGCTCATTTAAAGTATACAATTTAATGAGTTTAGTACATTACAGGTTATGCATCCATCATCAAAACCAGACTTAGAATATTTCAATTACTCCATAAGAAGCTGTGCACTTTTTGACCATCCCCCCAGAGTTCCTCTAGTCCCCAGTCTCTGGCAACCACCAATCTACTTTCTGTCTATAGATTCGTCTGTTCTGCCGATCTCATAGACGGAGTAATGCAACATGCACTCTTTTGTGTCTGCTTTTCCCACTTAATGTAATATTTCAAGTTTCATCCATATTATAGCTATATCAGTACTTGTTCCTTTTCTTTTCTTTTAGTTTATAAAAATAGAGTTTTAGAGACCAGAAGATGGCATAGCAGTTACATCGCTGAACTCCCACATATCTGACCGCAGTTTGCATCCTGGTCTTGGTGGCTTCAAACTTATACCAGGTGTGTGTGCGTGCATACCCAAAATCCCAGGAGGAGATTGAAGGAGAAGGGATTGTGTGGCCTTACCCATGGGGGTGATTTCTCAATTTTCCTCTCACTGCCTTTGTTTCTCTCTGTCTCTCTCTCTCTCTCTCTCTCTCTCTCTGGCAAGTGTACATGCTCTATGGCAAAAACCTGTAAAAAAAAAAAAAAAAGAAAAAGAGGTTTATTCATTTTGTGGTTCAGAGGGCCAAGGTCCAGGGCTATATACCTGGTGGACATCTTGCAGTGTCCTGATTACATCATGAGGGCAAGCACAGAGCAGAGCAGCTGGATCTGTAAGTCTCAGTACTTGTTTCTTTGTATGAAAGACCGTCCATTGTATGGATGGATATCTCACATTTACCTGTTATTGATTGACCTCTGGATTGTTTCCAACTTGTAGCTATTGTGAATAGTGCCGCTATAAAGATACATGTGCATGTTTTTGTGTAGATGTGTACTTGCATTTCCCTGGGTCTATACTGAGGGGTGGAATTGCTGCGTCACATGCTAACTCTATGTCTAGCCATCTAAGGAACTGCCAGACTGTTTCCCAAAGTGGCTGTACTGGATCGCAATCCTATTAGCAATGTCTGAGGGTACCCGTTTCTCTACATCTTCCCCTCTACATATTATCGCCTTTTTAAATTATAGTCATTTTAGTGAGCACAAGGTGGTTTTTGCGTTGCATTTCCTTGATTGGTAATGATGTTGAATATCTTTTTATGTGCTTTTTTTTTTTTTTCCTTTTCTCTTTTTTGAAAGACTTTTCTGCTATAAGGTGCATGCACTTGCTGGAGAGACAGAGAGACAGAAAGTGAGAAATCACCCCCAAGGAGGGATGGCCATGCCGCATTCCCTTCTCCCTCATTCTCCCCTTAGGATTTTGGGCATGCATGCACACACAGTCAGCATCAGTTTTAAGTCACTGGGTCCAGGACTCGAACTGTGGGAGTCCAGTGACGTAACCAGTATGCCATCTGCTGGTCCCTTCATGTGCTTATTGGTCACTTGTACAATTTCTTTGGAGACCTTCTTATCTATTGCCCTTTTCTTATGTGCTTCAATTTCTTCTCTTATGGGAAAAGCTATTGCAACACAGCGCTTCATCACTGGCTTCATTTACCTTACTATAACTCACAATCTCCAGCACATCATGAAAACAGATTTAGGGCCAGCCTTGGAGCCTAGTGGTTAAAGGAGCTGGATGCCACATGGTCAGCAAGGTTTGAGATCAAGCCCCAGGACTTGAAAAATACACTGAGCTCATGTGCATGTGTGCCTAAAGTCCAAATAAGATGGAGAAATGGGAGAGAGTAAATAAATGTATAAACTTAAAACAAAAACAACCATAGTTTAATGAGATTAGTCCTGATGGTAATTTTCCAAAATCTAAGCTGCTTTTGTGATTGAGGTGGCATCTTTTAAGCATCCCCTTCTGAGAGATCAGTGTGCCTCGCGGTCAGAGGGTGGCCTCCACCCTGGACATAGTCCCATTTTGATGACTCTCCCATAGCCACTGTTCTGGAAGCCTGCCCAGGTCTGCCCCACCTGGCCTAACACTTGATACACAGATCACCATCATTGTACCAGAGATCAGCTGGGTTCCTGGGGAAGCAGTTCAGTTGAATCCAGTTGGATCTAGTGCTTCAGGGTCTACTCTGGGTCAATAGGAGGGTTCCAAGACAAGAGGTTGGTAATAATTGATGGGAATAATATAATATTTCTCTCCTTGCCAACCAAGAGCAGGGATAGAGTGTGAAGACAAAGGGAAATTTTGCCAGATTTAAGGCATTTAGAACTTTACCTGGGACCACACATGGGTATCTTGTCAATGGCATGGCTTAAGATTGTTTTCTTATTTTAATTTTGTTTCGTCTTAGGGAAGTTTCTCAGTGATATTGTCTAACGGGAGGCAAAAACTATATGTCAGCTGAAGCACAAACTGTTTATTGGTGAGAGGAAAAGACTGTAACATCTTAAACTTCTATCAGTAGAAGAGTGGTTAAGAAAAGTTTGGCATTATATGGCTTTATATCAGATTATTATGCGTGGCCAGTCCAGAGGCCTAATGGTTAAGGGTGACAGATCCCTCACGGCTAACTGCAGTTTGAATCATGGCCATGGTGGCTTGAAAAACATGCCAGGCATGTGTGTATGTGTGCCCCAAATCTTGACAGGGTGGAGAAATGGAAGAGAAGGGATTGTGGCATAACTGTACCCCACAGGGGTGTGTTTTTTCCCTTTCCCTCTCTGTCTCTCCTTGGCAAGGGCATGTGCCTTTTAGCAATTAAACAAGTCCAAAAAAGAAAAGAAAAAAAAAGAATACTATCCAGTCACTAACAAACAAAGTAGAAGGGCAGGCAGGTGGTGTGGTGGTTAAGGCACTGGACTCTCACATGGCTGATTGTGGTTTGAGTACAGGACCTGGTGGCTTGCTTTCTCTCTTTCCCTCTCTCTCTCTCACTCCCTGTCTCTTTCTGGTCAAACTAAAAATAAGTGGGACAAGCAGATGGTATAATGGACTCCCACGTAGTCAACCATGATTTGAGTCCTGGACCTGGTGGCTTATAACTCACACCAGGCACAAGTGTGTGCATGTTCAAGATCCCAAGAGGAGAATGGAGGAAAAGAGATTGTGGCAAAGCCATCCCCCCTGGGGGGGTGTTGGTGGTGATTTCTTGTTTTCTGTCTCCCTGTCTTTCTCTGTCCCTCTGGTGAGCACATGCACCCTATAGCAAACATCTCTCTTTTTAAAGAAAGAAACAAACTAAAAAACAAGTAAATAGATGAATAAATAAACAATGAAATTTAAAAAAGAAAACAAGGTAGAGCTAGTTCTAATACATAACTCTCTGAGATATATTGTTAAATAAAAAAAAAAAAAGGAGCATGGTAGGACGTTGATCTTACCATCCATGCAAAAGGGGAAAAGGGAGCTATGGAAATAAGTACATGTGCTTATATTTGCACTGCATATTTCTAAAAAGATACATTAAAAAACTATCATCAGTGGTTGACTCTATAAAGGAAGACATATTCTTTTGTACTATTTGACTTTTTCCTACACGTTTGTATTAAATTTAAAAAAATCATACTATAGAAGTCCAACTAGTAAAATTTTTAGTCCAACTAAAAATTCTGCATCTCACCTGTATTAAAGCAAAATGGTAATAGAATTTCTACTGTTCTTTTCTTTTCTTCTTTCATCCTCTGCCCCCCCAACTGCTGGCCTGGCAAAAGAGTCTTGTAAACCTTAAGTAAAGGAGTCCGTATTTGAGTTGGACGATTTCCCACATACTATAGAAACAAAGGTTCCTACAGTCTTTCAAAGACAAAGTATAAATCAGTTAATGATAATGCCCGGATTGGAGCTGAGAGTTACAATGGTCATGCCCAGTTATACTAATCCAATAGAAATTCTCACTTGACGCTGAGAAAACGAATGTGTAATAAAGGCAGAAGAGGAAAATGATTTCAAAAAAAGAGCTTCAAATTTCTATTAGTAGCTGAGATTAAACCAATTATTCGGAAAACTGTGGGAGCCAGAGTTTACAGTCACAGGAAACATGAGTCAGGAGTGCACCTGGGTAATCAGAATTAGGTGAGACTTAAGTTTCTCCGTGGGGGGAAAAGCTGATAGCTTGCATTGGCCCTTCATTTATTCTAAAAGCTTTATGGAGTCTTTTTCCATTTAAAGCCAAGTGCAGTGCCAGGTGTTAGGGGTACAAATGGACGTAGAGCTGTCATTCTTCCTTGCTCCAAATCCACTTCTTCCTGCCTTGACAGCATCTTGATTTTCCTTTGGAAACCACCAATTCCCTACTCTTGGTTCACATGGTTTCCTCAGGAGAGGCTGGCCTTGTACTTGTACCCCATGATCACCACCAAATCCAGGTGCAGGAGCCTCAGATGCAATCCTGGGACTTCTATGGAATTATTGGGAAGATGAAGATCTCCCTCAATGGAAGTTGAACCTGTGAGAACACGAGCTCAAGACTGCCAGTAACTTAACAGAGCCAACAGAAACAAGAGCAGACTGAGGGAGTCAGGCTCTGGTATCATTATTTGGGTATTAGTTCCAGCTCCACCTGCCATAGATCTATCCCTAGACTTTTCCAAGAACTAATACTAATTTCCTTTTCTTTCTTTTTGATTCCTTTCTTTTCTTTTTTGAGTAATGTATTTGTCACTCAAAATCAGAGTGTTCCTGAAAAATAGAAGAGATACAGTACCATTCCTACCCCTAAGCTGTTCCAGTCCATTCCATAACTGAGAATTACTGAGTGAAGGGTGCCATGATGAAGTTATTTTATGACCTGGTGCTATGGGGACACAATAGAGTATAGGTATGACATCTTAGAGGGGTAAAGGACCTTTAGAGTTTATCTACCCTGTCTTTAGAAGAGACTCTGAAGCCCAGATTCACCCAAGAGATGCAAAGTAACCAAGAATGGTTCTGAACTGTACTCTACCCTTCTTGGGGAAAAAGTGATGGTTAAATGGCAGGTTTTTCCATTTAACTTTCCAGTGAGAAGGCATCCCCCAGGGGGGATGGCCACACTGCAACCCCTTCCCCTCCATTCTCCTTTTGGAATTCTGGGAATGCACGCACACAGGCCTGGCACGAGTTTTAAGATGCTCCAGGACTCAAACTGTGGTCAACTACGTGGGAGTCCAGCAACATAACCATTACACCATCTGCTGGTCCCTCTCCATGAATTCTTAATTTTTTTTGGTTACAAAAATGAAGTCATACCATTTTGTATTTTGTTTCTTAAATTTAACAGTGTATTATAATAACACTCTCCATATTATTAGATATTCTTCCACATTGTTTAACTGACTGTGTAACTTATTTACCCAATCTCCTCTTGGATTGTTTGGTTGCTTTCAACTTATTATTATAAGACAATAATAATAATTATTTTACATATTATTATTATAAATTGCTTCCGATTTATTATTACCTATTATTATTACTGCTACTACTAGTAGTATTCCAGTGTAGTAGTAATACAGAGAAAAATGCCCTTACAGATAAATCTTTGTAGTTATTTTGACTGTTTCCTTGGAAAAAGTTTCCATCCATGGAGTTACTAAATTGATGTGTTTATATATTTTAAGGTAAAAGCTGACATTGCAATTTTAGGCCACATAGGTAAATATTTTACAGTCTACACTTAACCTTTACTTAGAAGGGGCAAAAAAACCCCTCAAGTCAGCTGCATACAAGAAGCAACATGTATTTAATTGTGGGGGTTATCTTTCTAATACAGGAGAGAATAATTTCACTGAACCAGAAAGCCTGTCTTCGGAGAGAGAAAGGGCGTGAATACGGAACTGTACCTGTTAATGTGTAACAAGTCATAAAATCTAAGCAGTAAGTTATTAAGAAGAAAAGTTGTAAACATAAAGCGAGCTTTTCACTTCAACCTCTCTTTCTTTGGAGCTACTTATGCTGCCTGTTCACAGTCACTGCCCCAAGCACAATGAGGTCACCAATGACCCTGCCCAGACTCTTCCGTGGCTCCTCGCTGCCTCCTGGCTAACATTCTTTACAGAAGCTTTCAAGTCTTAGGATGTGACTTGCGAGCCATATTTCAAGCCATATGTTCTCCCAGTCACCTGTCCCAGTGAACCTCGGCAGGTAGACCTGGCCACCATTTGTAAAGAGGACCCTGCACGTGACCCACACTTACCTACACTGTTTCCATTTTCTAGAATGACCTTCTTTCCCATTTCTACCTTTTGAAATCTGCCATTTTTGAAGGCTCAGAGATCACCCCCTTTGCAAAACTTCTCAGCTTTTTCCAGCAACTCAACTCTCTCCTTGCCCTGGTGTATGTAGTTGACAGTGAGGTGCCAGAAGTGCCCATGCATGGCAGGCTCCTTGAAGGCAGGGATGTATCTCATGGAGCTGAGCTTCCTCTCATCAACCAGTTCTGGGCCTTTCATATGCACATCATCAAATAAATGTTTGTCAATAGTATTTTTCAGGCATTAAACTTATGTGAATGGTCCCAGGTTTACTAATCTAGCAGGATTGCATTTAACTGAGTTATCCTCCTTTATATGTTATTATTTTGGCTATGCTGTTCTTGATCCCAGCCTTCCCATGCAGTCAAAAAGAGGCTCATTCTTAGTGGGTAGGTGTTGTTTGCATTGAACTTTTGCTTGAAATACAGCCTGTCACCATTTACTGGCAATGTGAAATTCTGTGTCATGCTTAGAGAGATTTTGGAAGCTGGTATGAACTTGGACATTATAGTTATTTCAAGGAAATGTGAATAAAGGTTATACTAAAAAACTGGTCTAAATAAACATGCTTATGCCCCCCCCCCCCACTCTCCTTCAAGACAAATATAAATCTGTGTGTCAAGTGCAATTCCTCCCTTAACGGCACGCCATGAAATGCATTTCTAGTGTGCAACTGACGAAACAATATTGAAAAGGGCTTTAGAACAGCTTGACTCGGTGCTGAGACCTCAGGACAAGAGGAACCAAGAGAGCCTTGTCCAACTGTTGAATCGCTTTTTATGCACTTCACTGTGCCTGAAGAATTTTACTCAGGGTGTTTCTGCACATTCTGTGGGGAGCGGCTATGAGTGAGGTTAACACCGGATACTTGCCAATAAACATTTTCTAGGCTGCTAGATTAGTCAACTTTGAACCATTGCGTGTAAGATTAATGCCTGAAAAATATTATCCTCCAAACATTTATTCAGTGATGTGTATAAACGAGGCACAGAGCTGCTTGCCATATGCGGTGCAGGAACACAGGTATACTCAGAATGTCTGGGTTTTTAAAAGTGACAGTTGTCATTTGAACGGTCCCCTAAGGAGCAGCACTTCTGCATCTCAGTGAGCAGTCCAGAGCCTCTCTCACAGGTCACTGGTGCACCCACCACTCGTCTAGGCTTTGAGCTGGATGCTATGGAGATGATCACACCATTTCCAGCCTCATGTTGCTAATGGTGCATTGAGGAAGGCAGAGCTCTGTGTAAACCACTGAATTCTCTAATGCAATAATAGAAACACCTAGGGGTTTAGAGAGGAGAGCTGGGGGCACTCTGGGGCCAGGCACATTGAAGAGACTTCACAGACTTTCCAAAGCAGGTGACTCGGGAGCTGGATTTGGAAGGATAAACAAATTTCGCAAAAGGAAAGGGGCAAAGAGCAGCCAGGCAGATAGGGGGTGTGTGTAGAGGCACCACAGCATGAAAGAGACTGCTCTGAGGGGAATTACAAGCATTGTAGGGAATTACCACAGAAACAGAAAGTGGAAGGTGAAGGAGAGGCCAGAGGTGGTGCTGGTAGGAGAGGAAGGCCTGGGTCATAGAGATGTGGCTGTATGGAACCTCTCTAAAATGACAGGGAGCTAGTGAGAGGTCTTCAGCCAGCAGTTTCGAGACCAGATTTGTGGGGGGAAAATGCCTCTCTGTGGAGAGGCAACTGTCGGCCCTTGATGATCTCGTTTGTTTTCTTTCAGAGTCTCACTATGTTCTCTATGCAGGTCATGAACTTGCAACAGTTCCTGATTAACCTGAACTACAGTAGGCACCATCGCACCTGGCTTTAGGGTAGACTGGGTGTCAAACCCATGTGTCCTCAGACTGCCAAGTAGCAGCATCAAACAGCTATGCTACCATGACTGGACCAGTGCTTGATAATCTTGGTTGGATCTTCAAAATCAGTCATCCTCTCCTTCCTACTCTGAGCCCCCCAGGCAGATCTCTACAATTGCATCCACCCACTACCTTTCCCCCAGCGTGGTCAGGGAGGAAACCAAAGCATCAGGGGAGAGAGAGGGCAAGTATTATACTAGTCAGGGTCCTCCAAAGACACAGAACCCCTAGGGTGTGTGTGTGTGTGTGTGTGTGTGTGTGTGTGTGTGCACGTGTGCATGTTATATCCATATTCTATATCATATATACACAGAGAAAGAGACAGAGAGAGGGAGATTTATTTTGAGGAACTGCCTCCTACAACATTGGGACTGGTGACTCTGAAATCTGCAGGGCAGACCAGCAGGGAGAAGCTGGGTAAGAGGAGCTTGAGTTTCCCTCCTTCATATGTCACTATATTGGCTATATTATATCCTCCCAGGGAGGAGCTGGGTAAGATGTTGTCTTTAGTCCCAAGGCACTCTGGGAGCAGTCCTTCCTCCTTGGAGGAAATTAGTCTTTTTCCCTATGAAGCCTTCAGCTGACTGGATGAGGCCCATCTGCATCATGGCGGCAAATCTGTTCTCCTCACAGTCTGCCAACGTGAACGTCCATCACATTTAAAAACACCTCCATAGCAGCACCTGGGCTGGCATTTCTCCAAGTTCTAGGTCCCTTGGCCTAACCAAGCTGACACACACAACCAACCCTCCCAGGTACCTATCGGCCCGGCTCCCTCCCTGCCAGGCTGCAAGCTTGCTGGCTGCAACCACATGTGGCAGCCCGTGGTGCCTGTTGGTGGCACTGTCTTTGTGCCATAGCTCTCTTTTAGGTCTCCAGGTACAGACATGTAGCAGCATCCTGTCCTGTCCTACATCGCTGCCCTTGGCTGCTTCCCCATCCCTTGGATTGCCCTCAGCCATGCTCACACTTGGAAAATACTCCCTTCATTGGACTCTCCTCAAGGATCCTTCTGCAATATTTCATTCCTTTCCTCTCAGGATTTTGTCAGTGACCCTGTGTCACGTGGAGCGCTCCTAATATTTAAAAAAGACTATGTGGCCCAGTCAGACATGAGTCTTGCCTTTACCAGACCAGGTTCAGTGGGTGTGTCATCAGGTTATTCAGTGATCTATGTGTCTGTTAGACAGCAGATGCTCAATAAATGTTAGTTGAATGAATGGACAAATATATCTTCAACTGTAGGAAAACTAAAAGTATGTCATGAAGATAGGCCCGACCACAGTGGCTCAGGCAGTAAGGGTGTTGCTGTGCAATGCTGGCAGCATGTGGGAAGGCTCTAGATTTGTGTCCCAGGTCTGTCTCAACATGGCAGGTGAGCTCGTGATGCTGGTTGGGTGCAGGGCTCAGGGGAGGATGGCAGGGTCGAAACCCTTCAAGGATGTCTCCTTTTTCTCTCCTTCTTGCTCCTTCTTTCTTCCTCTTTCTTTTCTTCCTTTCCCGCTTTCTCACTCTCTAAGGAAATGAACTTCAAAAAGTTTATAGAGAGAGACCAGCTAATGGCACAGTGGTTATGTCGCTGGGGTCCCACATGGTTGACCACGGTTTGAGTCCTGGACCCAGTGTCTTGAAACTCACGCTGGGAGCTTGTGCATGCATGCCCGAGGTCCCGGGAGGAGAATGGAGAAGAAGGGATTTTGGCATGGCCATTCCCCTGTGGGGGGTGATTCCTCACTTTCCCTCTCATTGTGCCTCTCTCTCTCTCTCTGGCAAGTGCACGGTCTCAAGGAAATAACTCTAAAAAAAAAAAAGTTTATAGAGAAGACAGATGTTAATCTATAGTTGGAAATCCAAAAAAAGAATAACCTTCAACAGAGATAGAAATTCTAAAAATGAAAATATCAGATCTGAAACTTTGAATGAGTAATTTTATTCATAGTTTTATCAATAAAAAAAAAAAAGTGACTGCATTGGAGCTTCTTGATGAGGGATTTTTAAAAAGATCTACAATTTGACCAAAGAGAGAGAGAGAGAGAAAGTGAGAAAGCAAGCCATCAGGTCCAAGATTTGAACTGCGGTCAGCCACATGGGAGTTCAGTATGTTTAATCATCATGCCACCTGCTGGCCCCAATGAGAAACTTTTTTTAATAGGACAGGCACAAATGAAACCTAAATGAGTTAATATGTATTGCTCAATTCAGACAAATCTCAAATGCTACCAAGGATAACCCAGATTTTATGGAGAGATTAAAGAGGACAGAAAGAGGGACCAGGTGCTATAGTGGTTAAGGTGCTAAACTCCCACGTGGCTGACCTTGGCCCAAGTCCTGAACCCAGCAGCTTGAAACTCATGCCAGGCATATGTGTGTGTGTGGATGCCCAAAATTCCAGGAGGAAAATGGACAAGGGATGGGAGCATGACCATCCCCACTGGAGGGTGATTTTTCACTTTCCCTTTCACTGTCTCTGTTTCTCTCCAATGAACACACGTGCCCTGTGGCAAAATAAATAAATACATACATACATAAATAAACTTAAAAAAAAAGAGAGAATAGAAGGATCGCTTAGCACAATTCCAGAGTAAGAGGGAGAATAAGGAGAGGACAATGGAATCACCATTTTCAGTCTTCTTTCAAACAGAAGTCTTCTAATGGAGTGTGAAAAGCGCTCACTATAAAGAGGCGAATTCATGCTCTGGGTTGTAAGTAGAAAATGGGGATATTTGACCATTTTAAAGGAATTTATTCTCTAATTCCCAGATAGTTTACAGACCAAAGAAATGGCAGATGTGATTTCAGGATGTTACTGATCAACTGACCATCTCTCTCTTTCTCACTGCAGAGGTTTATTGTCCTTCTGCCTGGACAGTCTATGCAGCTTCTTACCTACCTGACCTGCCCAGTCCTTCAGCAGAGGTGACATCTCCACTGGGAAGGTTTCTGGACCCCCAAGACTACAGGCCTTCCTGCCTACTCTCCCACTGTGGTCATCCTCTTATGGGCCCACAGACGGAACCAATCCATTCCTCGCCACCCTCCAGGCACCGTTCTGGGCTATCATCTTCCCGAGGGCAGAGACTCGGCCTTGTTCACCACAGAATCCTCAGTGCCCACCCATGCCCAGCACTTGTTAGTAATAATAGCAATAATCATAATATTTATAGTTAAGATACATTAGTTTCTGAGGGTTGTCATAGCAAAGTGCCACAAACTGGGCAGCTTATGACAGAAAGGTACAGTTTCATGTATCTGGAGGCCAAAGGTTCAATATCGAGATGTTAGCAGGGCCATGCCCCCATCTGAATCCTGTAGGGAATTCATTCTTGCCTCTTCTTGGCTTCCAGTGGTGTCTGACAGTCCTTGGTGTTCCTGGGCTTGCAGTTACATCACTCCGATCTCCACCTGTGTCTTTGCGTGGATGGTGTTTTAGACAGGACTGCTGTGTTTTGATCGTCCTGCTTCAATTCCCTGAGTAGCTGAGACTACAAATGTGTGCTGCCATGTTCTTTCCTGAGTCTTTACATGGCCTTCTCCCTGTGTCTCCACATGGCAATCTCCTCTTCTAAGAAGGGCACCTGTCATGTAGGCTTGGAGCCCTCCCCACTGACCTCATCTTAACTTGATTACTTCTGCAAAGACTCTGCCTCTAAATATGGTCATACTCCACAGGGACCGAGGGTTAGGACTTCATCTCTCTTAGAGGGACGCAGTTCTGTCTGTAACACTGAGAGCTTAGTGTAGGCAGGTGCTGCTCTCAGTGTTTCACTTGCATTAACTAATTTAATTCTTTGGTGATGTAGCTATGATTACCATGCCATTTGATAGACAAAGACATTGAGGTAAAAAGAGGTGAAGTAATTTGGCCAAATTTAAATGTGTACAAATTCGGGAAAAGGAGGCAAGACTCTCTCATTTCCCTTTTCTCCTTGAGTAACCAGAGGGCTAAATTGTGGGAATTGCACAGTTAGTGCTTTTCAAATTTTAATGTGCCTGTGAATCACCTGGGGAGCCAGTGTAGACTGAGTCAGCAGGGCTGAGGTCAGGCAGGAGGTTCTACCCTCCTAAGTAGCAATCAGGTGCTGCATTGCTGGTGGTCTATAGACTAACTTTGAATGAAAACATGGCTTGATTCCTAACTACTACTATAATAGAAACACTTGGGGTACTTTCTTTTTTATATAGAATTATTTTATTTAACTTTATTTATTTATTTTATTTTAATTTGACCAAAGAGGGACAGAGCAAGAGGGGGAAAATGAGAAAGCAAGCCGCCAGGTTCAGGACTTGAACCACAGTTGGCCATGTGGGAGTCCAGTGCTCTTAACCACCACGCCACCTACTGGCCTCTTGTGGTACTTTTAAATTACGAATACTCAAAAGTCACTTGAAACATGTTGATTCCGAGATAAGGAATATGTATCTTAAGGGAGGTGATTCTCAAAGGCATCCAGGTTTAAAAACTAAATGTTGATTTGAATTGGCCTGTTACAAAGTCTTTCTTATCACACCAGAACTGATATCAAGATGTTTGAGTCAATGATGATAATTAAGACACTCGAAACTGGTTGAGGGGCTGGCTAGGTGGTGTGGTGGTTAGGGTGGCTGGATCCCACATGGCTGGCTAAGTGGTTTGAGTCTCTGACCTGGTGACTTGAGAGACACAATGGGTGTATGTGCATGTGTGCCCAAAATCCTGACAGGAGAGTAGAAGAGGAGGGATTGTAGCATGGTTGTCTCCCCCTGAGGAGTGCTTTCTCACCAGCCCCCCATCTCTCTCCATGCGTACATGTGGCCTATAGCAAAAAAAAACCAAACAAATAAAAATGATAACTATATTCAAAAAAATCTATCAACCCAAAGACAGTCCCTTAGACGCGTGGTCTGTCCCAGCTTTGGGTAAAAATATATGTCTGATTTAGATAAAATCACATATTTAGCAAGCTTGTAGATACTAAGAGACTGGGTATAAAGCCTAATGTGACTGCTAAAAGAAAATCAAGATTTAAAAGAGGCAGAAATGGGCTTGGACACTGGGTTAGAAGCAGTCGTTATAAAGTACAGTCCCACATTCAGGTTTATAAAGTGAATTGTGGAAATAAAAGATGAATAAAACCTGGTTTGATAAGTATTGATCTAAAATAAGATCTATAGCATTTACTTGATCGGTGATTTAATATAAACCAGTAGCATAATGCAACTACCAAAACATCTCAAGTAATCTTAATCTGTATTTCTTTTAATATAGAAGGGCATTCAGAACAAAGAAAGTAACCACCTCAGAATGCCCTGACTGACCAGGAAGGAGCTGACATACTATGTTCATCTGAAATGCCGTGTAATACGGTGGCATTAGATATTAGATTGTGCCCTGTGGAGTGGCATTAGATAGTAGATCTGATTGGTGAAAAGTGTGTCAGTCACAGACCCCAGAGTATGGATGAAAAATTGATACTACCTTGGAATACAGAAGACAAAAGAATGTGCAACCCCTTGGGAGCTTATTGTTTGAAAGAGAAACACCTTGTTTTAAGCACTGTCAAACAGGCAGGAGGAGGACAAAAGGAGGGAATTTTCACGGAACAACATTTTGGTCATCAAAGTTAGAATAACATTCTAAGGCCTAATGTGAATAGTGGTGGAATGAGATGTCTGAAGAAAGAGTCAGCCCTATATTCTTGCAAGTTTTCAAGAAGCTACGTGATAGAAAGGATTGTTTTCACTGTTCAGGAGGTTGTGTTAGATGATCTTTTAAATGCTTCCAGCTGCGAAGGGTTTGTGATTCTGATAATGTGTAGAAAGGCTCACTCATATATTTTCAAGGGTCTGCCTCATTTCCCAGAGGGTTTCCTCTTTTTCAAAAAAAGAAACACTGTGAGCAGATTTATTATTTTTTTTGGAGACATTTTTGCTATAGGGTGCGTGTGATCGCCAGAGAGACAGAGAGACAGAAAGCAAGAAATCACCCCCCAGGGGGGATGGCCACGTCGCAATCCCTTCTCCTCCATTCTCCTCTTGGGATCCTGGGCACACACGCACACGCGCCCAGCGTGAGTTTAAGCCACTGGGTCCGGGACTTAAACTGCAGTTGACCACATGGGAGTTCAGCGACATAGCCATTACACTAACTGCTGGTCCCACTGTGAGTAGATTTTAAAATCCTCTTTTAAGGTGCTTTGATATTGATGAAAATAATATGTTGGCATAGGAATAATTTTCATTGATATTGAGCACTTCATATTGGCAATCAATCGTTAGTAATGATAATAGCTAACATAGTACTATGTGTCAGTCATCAGTCTTAGTACCTATTAGCCCATTTAACCATGTCCACAATCCTATAAAATAGGTGATAGTGTTATCCTAATTTTACAAATGAGGAAACTGAATCAAAAAGGCACTAATTAACACCCCTGTGGTCATGCAGAGACCTCAGAGAGGGGCAGAGACAGGATTCAAATCAATCAGCCTTGCTCCAGGATTGCAACTCTTTCTTTTTTTTTTTTTTTTTTTTTTAAAGTTTGTTATAGGGTTCTTGCACCTGCTAGAGAGAGACAGAAAGAGAGGAAAGGAAAATGAGAAAGCAACCCAGGGGATGACTGCACTGCAATCCTTTCTCCTCTATTGTCCTCTCAGGATTTGGGGCATGCACGCACATGTACACAGTGTGATTTTCAAGCTGCTGGATCCAGGACTTGAATCATGCAGTTGGCCATGTGGGATCCAGCTGCCTTAACCACCACACCACTGGCTGGCCCTATTGCTACTCTTAATTACTATCCCAAGCTTCCTCTTTTTTTTGAGAGGTTTTTGCTGTAGGGTGCATGTACTCACCAGAAAGACAGAGAGAGACAGAGAGATTGAAAGTGAAAATTCACCCTCAGGCAGGATGGCCACACCACAATCCCTTCTCCTCCATTCTCCTCTCGGGATCTTGGGCACGCATGCACATGCGCCCGGCGTGAGCTTAAGCCACCAGGTCCAGGACTTGAACCACAGGCGGCTACATGAGAGTTCAGCGACATAGCTATTACGCTAACTGCTGGTCCCCCCAAGCCATCTCTTTCATGCTACCTGAGATAGAGTCTCAGAGCTGACTATCCATTAGACACAATTCTCAGAACCCAGCAATACTTTAAAGGCCCCACCAAGATATTTTAATTTATTTTAAAATCAGAAGGGAAAAAAAAAACAACTTAGGGTCAAAGAAAATGGTGATTTTTGTTTGTTTGTTTGTCTTTTTTCCCTCACACCAGAAAAGAATGATGATTTTAAAGCCCATAAAAAATTTTCACTACCAGAGGGTGCCAATGAATGCAAAATGAGTAGGGCCCATGAAAATCAGTATGTGGCCCTAACAATTCTACCTGCAGGGAAGTTCAAACACATTTTTTAGGAAAGGGTGGTATTTTAAGTCAATCTTGCAACAAGCTGCTGCTCTCTTATCCTTTGAAGTGACACAAGGGGGAAGGGAGAAATGAAGAGGCTATTTCCAGGTGCTCCAAGAGCATGATCAAAGGCCCGGAAGCAGGAAACAGGAGAAATATTAATCCAGCGTGGATCTGGGGAGGAGATGCGGCAGGTCAGAAATGGTTTACTCAGCTTCTTGCTGGAAGAACTGGACCTCTAGAGAGTAGTAGGGGGAGGCCTACTGAATTAGGGCAAGAGAACAAAATCCATTTTGTACTGGAGCAGACAATCTTGTCCAGAAAAGGAAGTAATTTCCATAGAGACAGAGTCTTCGGGGTTAGAAGGCATCCAAACTGTTTGTCAGAAAAATAACCCTCACCCTTCACCCCAAAGGGTGCTGCTAATTTGCAAAGCAGATGTAAAACACTTCCCGGAAATGGAAATAATTCAGGCAAGGAAGGATATCCTCTAGGAAAATTCAATCTGTTCAGTGTGTAAAGGATTCTAGGAAGAGAATTTGCAGATGTGAAAGGCCCCAGAGCACACAGCTGAATGTTTGAAAGCTGCCTAGAGATTAACAACTCAAAGGATTAGAGAGAAGATGAGGGTTTTATAGCTCAGATTTAAAAATCTTTTCAATTTCAATTGTACTCAGTTTTCTAGTTTAATAAGCATGTATCTTCAGAAATTCCAAGAGAAATGAGTGAACTCACCATTGAAAGTTGTTAGATTATGTAAGAAATTGTGTGATCAATACAATGTGGGTGGGAAAGGAATAGAAGACAATTGTAGACACCAGAGATAGTGTGAGAAGAGGGTGGGAAAGGACAGAGGGTCAGAAAGAGGGGTAAAAATAATTCTAGGAACTAGAAATGGAAAATTTTTTATTAAGTCACTATGCAGTATATACTGGATAGGAAATCACATTTTGTATGCTGTGATGATGCTTAGGGAAAGAATGTAAATTAAGTTACAAAAAAAAAGTTTTAAGAAAAAAATATATATCTATTCAATGACTGCAGTAAGATATATAGCCCCAGCTAGGTGCTACATTATAGGATGTATAAAGTTAGACTTGAGTTCATGGAAATGTATATATCACCTGTGTTTGCTATGAAAATATTTAGATTAATTAAGGTCTTTAGTAATTCAATAAAATGTGTGTGGGGGGAACAGTATAGAAAGCAAACATAGATACCAGAGACAGTGTGGGAGGAGAGTGGAAGATGGCAGAGGGTAAGAGATAGGGAATCAAGGATGGGGGGAAAAAAAGCAAAACATACAGAAATGAAAGATTATTTGCTGACAATAACATGTTTGTTGATCTGCTTGATTGAGACAATATATAGTGTATTCTGGATGTAAAATCTCATTTTGTATGCTGTAATGATGTACAGTGAATGAATGCAAATAAATAAATTGAAATTACAAAAAAAAGAAATTCCAAGGAGAGGCATGATAAGTCTTAGAGCTCAACAAACATGAAAGGCAAGTATTTTCAAAAGAAACATTTTCTTGCTAGTGATGTCTGGCCTGGTAACACGGTATGAGGGCCCTCTGCCCCTTCAAGCCCTGACACTTTGAAGAATCTTCCTTAAAGTTTCCTAATTCTCTTTCGGTCTGAGATCCAGGCTGGGACTCACTTGGCCACAGCTCCATGCTCTCCTTTGTATTTTCCCATCCCTGCCTCATGCATGTGGGGTCAACCAGATGCCTAAAGGAGCTCTAGGGCTTATAGGACCCTCTAGGATTCTTGCAGAGTCTTGTGGCCTGGGCCCAGTTCTGGAAGAGTGGCCTGAATTGCTTCTACCTCAGTTCTTTCATGGGGTAACCAGATTGGACCCATGACTGCCAGAACAGCAAAACTAAAAACAAAAACAAACAAAACCCTTCAAATACATTTAACAGCCTTATTGAGATATAGTCCAAATACCATACAATTCGCTCATTTCAAGTGTACATCAGGTGGTTCATATAAAAAATATTTGCACTGGCCCTGCATACTCTAGGGGTTTCCTCACTTACAGATGAGGAATACTGAAATAGATGTGTAAATGGAGGCACAAGTGCTTTATCTACAAGGAGTGGGAAAGGGAAGCCAATTGAACCTCTATGAGGTAGTACAGAATTTGTGTATCTATCTGCAGGAACTATGTTGTGTTATGATCAGGTATCCACAAATTACAAAGTTGTTAAAATTGCTCACATAGATGCAGAATCAGATAACCCAGAGAGGTGTCCCTTAGAGCCTAGAACACTCCCTTAGCACAGTTTGATTCTTTGTCAGCTTTTCCTTGTAATATAGATGCTGACAATTACAGTCGTGCGACTTCCATGTGCAGAAACTGTACTAAATACTTCAAAGACATTCTTTAATTTAATTACTATTTAAACTCTATGAGGTAGTTATAATCATCCTCATTTTACAGATGATAAAATTGAGTCAAAGAGAGAAGATGATATACCCAAGACCATAAAGTCAACAAGTAGCAGAGGATTCAAAGTCAGGTTGGACACCAAAGCCCTTGCTCTGATTCAGAAGGCTTTCCTGAGATCTGCTTGACTTTGGGTTTCTTTGTTTATCTAGATAAGTCCACCATCTGGGGGTCAGCCTCATGCAAGATCATGACTACAGTATATTCAAGAGCTCTAGGTCATTCTCTGGAGAGGCTGATATGCCTAGCTTGGTAACTGGGCTCCTGGCGCATTGCCTGTGATTGTGCTTTAGATCCACTCTCAGGCAAGGCACCCTATTTATTTCCCCACCCCTCCTCTCCTGTCATTGCTTCTTCCATACCTCTGTTCCTGCTTCAGGTTATCAGCTGCTATATCAGCTCTTCCAGAACAAAGGTAGCTCATTCTTTCCATTCTTAATTTTTCAGGGACTCAAGCTTTTCCCATTGACCTACTCCTGGCTTCTTCTTAGCTTGCTGACCAGCCTGGCTTCTCCCTTGAACGTGGTACAGGATCGTCCTTTGTGGGGTGTGCTTGCCCCAGGCCTAGCCATCCTCCTTTCAAACAAGATCTCCTCAGGTTCATCCTGAGTTAAAATGCAGATATACATCTTTCTTATTTATCAGCTTTCTCTTTTCAAAGACACAATAATGTAATCTCATACCAAACACTATGTTCAAGTATCTACTTCCACCTTCTCTCATATTTCTCTCAGCCAAAGACTTGAAGGGAGAGGACAGGGAAGGGGCAAGGGGTAATAATACCCCTCATCCTTCATTTATCTACTTGAATCCTTCCTCAGCAGGAGGCCCTAGCGAATTCACTGTCAGGTCCATTGCCTTGAGGGAAACTACACTGCAGGAAGGAATTGTTATCAGTGTACAAAACACAGGGAGGTATACAATTTCAGGCTCCATGAAATAATACGGGTGAAACCAAGGAGTTAAGTCCTGGAAGTTTCTCAGCTCTGGAAACCTCTGTTTAGCCAGCTGACTCCGGCCCAAGTTTTCCTGGCTCGGGTCCCGCTCTCCCGAGTGGATGAGAAGTCTCTTGAATTCTCAACTACCTTTCAGCTCACAAGCAGAACTCTTTTATAGGCCCGATCAATAAGGACATCAGATCTTTGTTAGGGGTGTCGACCCCTTGTCAAATTCTTCTTAGGTTTCCAGCAAAGCTAAAATGCTCCTTTCCCTGACCCTTGGTTCGAATGAGTCCCTCCTCCCTTTCTGCTTCATAAAACTTTTGTTGCTGGGCTTACCAAAGTCTATATTCCTTATCTGTTTACTTACTCTTGGATAAATCGTGAGCTCTGCCTTACTACTCTTTGTAGTAACACAGTAACTCTGGTAGCATGTAAACTGGAGCTCGGAATACAGAAGACTGGCAGGACTCGGGAACCAGCAGTTAGCGTAATGGCTATGTCGCTGGACTCCCACGTAGTCGACCGCGGTTCGCGTCTCGGACCCGGTGGCTTACAACTCACGCCGGGCGCGTGTGCGTGCGTGCCCAAGATCCCGAGAGGAGAATGGAGGAGAAGGGATTGCGGCGTGACCATCCCCCCTGGGGGGTGATTTCTCGCTTTCTGTCTCTATGTCTCTCTCTGTCTGTCTGGCGAGCGCACGCGCCCTATAGAGAAGACTGGCAGGACTAAGAAAAGACACCATCAGTGAAAACCTAGTCACTGGTGTTTCTATAAGAACTATAGATTCTTTTATTTATTTATTTTTAATCACCAGAGGGCACATGTACTCTCCATAATGAGAAAAAAAAAAAAGACAGGGAGAGAGGGGGAGGAAGAAAGCACTCCCTAACAGGGCGTGGACATGCCACAATCTCATCTCCATTTCTCCATTCTGTCAGTATTCTGGGTATGTACGCACACACCCCTGGTGTGTTTTTCAAGCCACCAGGGTCGAGATTCAAACCATGGTCAGTCATGTAGGATCAGGCTCCCTTAACCACTAGGTTTTGGGGTGAGCTGAAGAATTATGGACTCTAAGGCAACATGAAGAAATTATTTTTGAATATGTGATATAGTTTGAAGAAATATTTTGGAAGAGGCAGTAAACAAATGGTTCAAAATCTTGGGGCTCAATTCATAATTTCTTCAATCCATATTTCTTTTTTTTTCCCCTCCACAATAACTTTATAGCTAGGGAAAAATACACTCATAAACTTACATCCTACAAATGAGGCAGTAAGTTTTATTACATTTGTTAAAGCATATTTTCCTTATATTTGAGTCACTTTGTGCATACTAAGGTTTTTTTTAAGTTTTTGTTTTGGAATTTAGAAATAGTGATCAAATAGTCCTACATACTCAGTTTGAATATATCATTATTACTAATACATTTTATCTTAAATTTGCATGAAACAATGGCATAAGGTTGTATGTACACACAGTATGTACACAACATAAGGTTGTATGTACACACAAATGCTCCAAGAAGAACTTTATTTTAAGTAACTCAGATCCTCAAAGAAGCAAATGTAAATGCTTCCTAGAGACCGTGACTTCAGGTCATTCTTTAGACAACTCTCACAGAAAATACAACAAATTTGGGCTCACTACTAAACAACGACTAGAAAACCAAAGGACACTCAAGAAAATAAGCCACTGTGGGAACCAGCAGTTAGCGTAATGGTTATGTCGCTGGACTCCCATGTAGTCGACTGCGGTTCGCGTCCCAGACCTGCTGGCTTAAAACTCACGCCGGGCGCGTGTGCGTGCATGCCCAAGATCCCGAGAGGAGAATGGAGAAGGGATTGCGGCATGGCCATCCCCCCCGGGGGGTGATTTCTCGCTTCCTATCTCTCTGTCTCTCTCTGTCTGTCTGGCGAGCGCACGCGCCCTATAGCGATAACCTCTCAAAAAAAAAAAAAAAAAAGCCACTGTGAGAGAGAGACAGCAGAAACCACAACAGACAAAAATACCCCCACTAAAAATTTCAGATATCAGAATCATTGAATAAAACTGTAGACATGACAGCAAAAGAATAAGAAGGTATGACAATGGCCAGTTCCGAAAAAGAATCATGTGATACTTCTACTATGGAAAAATATAAAAGTTATAAAAAAAAAGCAACCGAAAACAAGCTGAAGCATCAGTTAGCAGGAGAGCCCTACTGGTGCTGAAACAAAGCCCACCCAACTGAAAACACAGGCCGTTTATTTGGATCTTGTTATCCAGAACTGGAGTTGGCCACCACCACTAAGGCAAGCAGGGCCGTGGAAAGTCTTCACAGTGACAGAGAAGGCTCCCTGATATGGGTGTTGACTGAGGAAGGCAGAGGTGAGCTAACTAAAGTGAGTATTTATGTGATTGGTTTGGGATGCACACATGGCCTTTTGTGGCTGGTGCTCAGTTGGCAGTCCAGAGCAAAAAATAGGAACACAGGCAGTCACTGACCAAGTCTTCTTCTTCTTCTTCTTTTTTTTTTTTTTAATAGGTTTTTGCATTAGGGCATGGGTGCTCAATGGGGAGAGAGACAGAGACAGTGAGAGGGAAAGTGAGACATCATCCCCCATGGAGGATAACCATACCACAATCCCTTCTCTTCCATTCTCCTCCCAGAATCTTGGACATATACACACATGTACCTGGTGTGATTTTCTTTTTTGTTTCCTTTTATTTTTAGAGATTTTTGCTATAGGGCATGTGAGTTTTCTGGAAAGACAGAGACAGAGAGACAGAAAGTGAGAAATCACCCCCCTCCCCCCCAGGGGATGGCTACACTGCAATCCTTTCTCCTCTATTCTCCTCTCAAGATTTTGGGCATGCACACATGCATGCCTGGTGTGTTTTAAGCTGCTGGGTACAGGACTTGAACTGAGGTCCACTACATGAGAGTCCAGGAACATAACCGTTATGCCATCTGCTGGTCTCCTGGCATGATTTTCACTAGGTCTGAGACTTGAACCAGAATAGGCCATGTGGGAGACCAGCGATGTAACCACCACCTACTGGTCTTGACTGTTCTGGATGGATTATTGTAGATGTTATGGTTTGGCTTCCCAGTCTTCTCATGTGTTTCAGAATTCTATTATGATATTTGGTCTAGCCATTGTTCTTTGTATGTTCAGCCTCTTTCTGGTGAGACTGGTGAACTAGAAGACTGATCTGAAAAAAGTGCTCAAAATGCAGCCCTGGAGGTTGGCAGGTAGCGTGGTAGTTAAGGGCACTGGACTCCCACATGGCCAACTGTGGAGAGATTACCAGACCAGGCAGCTTGCTTTCTCACTCCCCCCCTCACATTTTCTCTCACTCTCTGTCACTCTCACTCTGGTCAAGTTAAAATAAAATTAAATAAAATAATTCTTTTATAAAAAAAATGCAGCCCTGAGAGGCCAGTAGGTGGTGTAGTGGTTAAGATGCTGAACTCCCATATGGTTGACCATTGTTTGAATCCCAGTCCTGGTGGCTTGAAAATCATGCTGGGTTTGCGTACATGCTTGCCCAAAATCCCAGGAGGATAATGGAGGAGAAAAGATTGTGGTGTGGCCATCCCCCTGGAGCGGGGGGCGGGGGGGGCGGGATACTTTCTCATTTTCCTCCTCACTGTCTCTCTATATCTCTCTCATTGAGTGTATGCACCCTCTGGCAAAAACCTGGGGTGGGGGGAAGAATGCACTCCTGAGAGACAAAAACAAAAAACAGAAAACATTAGGTACATGTGTGTATATGCCCCAAATCTTGACAGGATGGAGAACTAGAAAAGAAGGGATTATAGCATGAAGACTCTCCATTGGAAGGGGATTTCTCTCTCTCTCTCTTACTCTCTCTGATGAATGAAAAAAATTTTTTGAGGTAATTTGTGTACATGATTTAAATAGAAATAAATCTGAGGGGCCCTACTGGAAAATTCTCTGAAATTATAGACACAATTTATGACTTTTAACTCACTTCAATTCTTCATTGTATGGTGGCAACTTGGTACTAAGCGAATTTCCATTTTGTGTTGTTCCTCAGAAGAGGGTCACACCATTCACACTAAGTACTAAAAATACATCCTTTCAGAATAATAATGTTACAGTTCTTTCTTCAGTCATGTCCCTGACTGGTCGCCAGGCCTTGGCATCTTTCACCAATTCAGTTAATACCACAGACATCGTCTGGACCAGCCAGTGTCCAATTTCTTTTCCAAGCTTGTCCTGGAAAAAGACAGTGGTGTCCCTGTAGTCTGCGATCTGTCTCTTCAAATGTTTGCCTGACCTCATTATCCATAACACTCTGTAAATGTAGTCTGCTGCACAGCACTGAGTCTGTGGAGGGGCGGAATATTCCCTTGAAAGTGACAAAGTTAAATAGAATGATCTGTCTAGCCAAGCTTGGAAAATACAGTTGCCAGGTTGCTATTGGTTTAAAGAAAATGCATGAGCAATGTGCTGTTACTAAATCTCTTCTCTACTTTTATGTAAGGACCAAAAAACTGGGAGCAAAGCCTACTAAGCTCCCTCCACCTCCCAACAGGATTGGCTAGCTGGTTTATGGACCAAATGTCCCTCTTTCAGCAGACAGACATGGTGGAAAGAACAGCCAGATTGCTTGTATTCGAGTTCTCGGTCTTCCACTTACTCACTCTGGGCAAGTCACTCAACTTTTCTAATCCTTGGTATTCTCATCTGTGAAATGGAGATAATGATCATGAATGTAGCTGAAATAAGAGAATATATGTGAAAATAACACAGTGTCTGGCAAATGTACTCAACAAATGGCAGGTACTCAACAAATGTTAGATTTCTAACATTTATTCCTGTAGGATGCAGGATCTGTGATGGTTCCTCTTTATTACCCACAAGCACTAAGGCTAATACTGTTGATGTTGCTTAACCAACAGGCAAACAGCCATGCGCCTTTCTTCTTTGTAAGCAACCCTGATTTTATCTGGATGGTGTTTGAGTTCGGATTTCTCTTAAGGCAGGGAAGACTACTTCACAGGCATTTATGGGCAATGGAGCCGGGTTCCACAAGGACCTTCTAAGAACCTTGCAGAGTACCCTTGAAGAATGGGACTCAGGGCCAAATGTTCCCTTCCAAACTGTCCATGTTCACCAGGTGATTGAGAGCCTACTGGTGCAGGCTGCATTGGGGGCACTCAAGAGAGAAAGCCAGGGTGTGTGCTTGAAGGAGGCTACCAGGGAAAATTGAGACTGCCCACATGGCACTGTCCACCTCATCCAGACCAGTTAGTGGGGCCTAGTGCAAAATGAAAAAGCAGGGTCCTTCATTGAAAAATTATTAAGCATTTCAAGGTGGCACCAGAAAAGCATTATACCACACACCGAAACTTTTGAAATTAGGGGTCCTGTGAAACTACACAGGCCTCATGTACCAGCAAGCCAATCATGACCCAAGCTGTGGCTAAAATTAGAAACAATGCCTAGAAATGTGAAAGGAGAGCCTGAGATATCAGCCTCAGTAACCATATGCCCAACCTAGAAGGCTGAACTATTATAAAATTGGTCTAAGCCTATGGCCAGCCAGGTGGCACAGTGGTTAAGGCAGCTGGATTCCACATGGCCAGCCATGCAGTTCAATTTCCAGATCCGGTGGTTTAAGAAACTCGCTTGGTACATGTGCTTGCATGTCCAAAATCCTGAGAGGAGAATAGAGGAGAAGGGATTGCAGCATAGCCATTCCCATAGAGGGAGGGGAGGCTTTCTCATTGTTCTGCTGTCTCTGTCTCTGTCTTTGTCTATCTGTCTCTCTCTCTGGTGAGGGTACATGGCCTATAGCAAATTACAACAATAATTTTTAAAAAATGGTCTAAACCCATTTATCAATCTTGTTCCCCTTCTACAGTGATATGTTTAAGATGGGCATGTTCTGGTCAATAAGATGTAATGGGAAGTATACCAGAACTTGTGATTTGCCTTGGAGGACAGGCTATAGTAGAGGCAGTGATGATCTGTCTCCAGTCTAGGCCTAAAGAGGCGTTGCCTGTGTCAGGAAGAGAGAAGGCAAACAAAGAAAAAGCTATTCTACTCCCTCCTTTCTCTTTTCTGCTAGGGATGCTGTCCTGTGAGAATGTAATACTGGGAGCTGCAGCAGCCATTTTGTAGCTATGAGGGGGAGACACTACTGCTACAGCAAAGATAGTGTAGTGGAAAGAAAGGAAAAGCTGGGTCCTTGAGGACATAGGTGAGCTCCTGGGCCCACCTTGGGTCCAGTAACTTGGAACTTCCTGCTCAGTAACAGTAACCATTCTATGGGTAAAGTTACCAGCAGCCAGAAGCATTCCTAACTTATACAACTGCTAAGAAACGTATCTTCCCTCTTTGGCACTACGTTTCCCATGTTCTCTGAAGCAGAATAGTGTCTGCTATCTGTAGATATGCTTGATTAGGCCAGGGCAGACAATGAATTAAAGAGGTAAAGGCTCACTTGCCATTTACAGGGTAGACAAAAGCCAACTTTCACTATAATTTACCTCCCCTCTTTGCATAACCTGTCTCCTTTGCCTCCAGCCCCTTTCCAACCTTCCCTCACTAGGAGGGGTGGTAAATGGGAAGTGATAGTTGGTTCATCCACGCTGATGCCAGTGGAAGACTTAAGCCATTGCTAGGTCTTATTTTCTAGGATTAAGCTGTTAAAGCTTTGTAGAGGATATTGTTGTATTTGCCTGTCCTGAATTCCCTTCATCTGGCAGTGGACTTTGGAGAACTATTCTCTTTTCATGTAATCTTGGAGAGACTTCAGAGCCAAGGTGCCTCGTCCCTTAGACAAGATCTAGCCATCTAACCCACAGGCCATCTGTTCTCTCTCTGCGAGAAACTGGAACCCAGAGGCAGTGCCCTGAATGGACTGCTAGTTTTTGCTGTCTCGATTCTGGGTGGTCCAGAGTTCTTATCCATGTTGAAGCTCATCTTGGGATATATATATTTGCCTATTAGCCACAATTTCTACAGTGCGCCACCAAAGAATCAAAGAACAAACTTCAAAACTAAAATATAAGGGGGAACCAGCAGTTAGCATAATGGCTATGTCGCTGGACTCCCACGTAGTTGACCGTGGTTCGCGTCCCGGACCCGGTGGCTTAAAATTCACGCCGGGCGCGTGTGCGTGCGTGCCCAAGATCCCGAGAGGAGAATGGAGGAGAAGGGATTGCGGCATGACCATCCCCCCTGGGGGGATTTCTCGCTTTCTGTCTCTATGTCTCTCTCTGTCTGTCTGGCGAGCGCACGCGCCCTATAGTGAAAACCTCTCAAAAAACAAAAACAAAAACAAAACTAAAATATAAGGGAAACAGAGATCTCAAATACAAACATTATTCAGCTGCTTAAATAAAAACTCTGTTACTTTCCCATATTCTCTCATATTAATTGAGGGCAGAGTAATTGATTGAAAAACTGACCTCAATTACCCAAACTTCCTGCAGGCATGCACTTTACGATGTAATTTTGGAACTCTTCCTTTAAAGAAGTGGAGTCTATTTCCCCACTTCCCTGGAATAAGGACAGAACTTGTGATCTGCCTTGGAGGACAGGCTATGGTAGAAGCAGTGATGATCTGTCTCAAGTCTAGGCCTAAAGAGGCTTTGCCTGCTTCTAGTCTATCCCTTGGAACCCTGTGACTACCAGGGAACAAGTCTAGGCTAGCCTGCTGAAGGGTAAGAGACCACGCAGCTGATACATTCCAGTCGGGTCCATGGTAGGCCAGCTACCCTGCTGACCCCCAGTCCTATGAGAGAGCCAAGGTAAAAATCCGAAAGGCTGCCTACAGATGTCCCGCAGCTGACTGCAAATACATGAGTGTGCCTAATCGCAGCCAACAGGACCCTTAGTTGATTAACAGACTCTCGAGCAGTAACAAATGATTGTTGTTTTAACCCTCTAAGTTTGGGGTTAGTTTGTTATATAGCGATACTAACAATACAACCAATAAATATAAAAAGGGCACTGGACTGGTAATTAGCTAATTATTATTATATGCTTTGCACTATGCCCATATATAATTGCTTATTGAGATTCTCATGGTAGTCCTATTAGAGGTTGGTAATAGATTGGGTTGTCAGAAAAGTCATGATGCATTTTTACATAGAAAAATATTTTATGAATTTTGTGACAACCCAATATATTTACTTGTTTTTAAAATAACATGGCTCAGGAGCCAGCAGGTGATGTGGTGGTTGGGGTGTTGGACTCCCACATGACCGACTACAGTTTGATTCCCAGACCTGGAAGCTTGCTTTCTCACTTTCTCTCTTTCTCTCTCTGGTCAAATTGAAAAATAATAAAATTAAATGAAATTTTAAAAAGTTAATAACATGGCTCTTCTCTGCTTGCACATGAGGGGATTTCAAAAAATTCATGGAAAAATGGAATTGTTTGTTGGGGCAAAAACATCTGAAATCCATGTGCAATTTTTTTTTCATAATATGCCATTACATGAATTTTCTGAGGACCCTTTGTATTTTATTAAACCAAAGGTTTTTATGATAGTTCTGTCTAAATAGTAATTAGGACATTTTTTCTAACTTTTGTTTTACCTGTTCATCATGTTGCCAAAACCCAAGGGAGACCATTTTAAGCAAGGTGTCATGAGAAGTTATTGTGGATTTGGTGCAGGGAATTTTCCTAACCATTTCTCTACCAGCTTTCCCAGCACGGTGTCTGTTGCATGGTTGATACATTAATTGAATATTTAAATCTGCCAGGGCAAGCCTGGTGGTTCTATTCCAGACCAGAGTAATCTCAGGTTTGTGAGCCAAACCAAAAACATCCCCAGTCTGGAGTGCTCAGAAAGCTCGAGTCAGTTCTATAACCACTTGGAAAATTCCAAAACTATTTACAGCCATTGTATAATAAGGAGATCTGTTAGAAACATCGAGGTTTCCGTGAAGCTATTTACTCCATGAACTAGAAGGGAAAAGTTGGCTAACAGGTATGTTTGATTTTCCCAGGCTTCCAAATAAATTTTGAAAAGCTGTGTTCCAAGCTGCACACAAGACCAGTAGTTCATACAGTGTAATGGTTCACTTAAATAGATGAAATGTATGAGTGCTTTTAACATATATTTGTCTTTTCACCACCTAAGACATTTTCTAACAAAATGTAATTTTGAGATATCATTAGTAACTTAAATTTACTACTTAAACAGGATTTAGAAAATATTGTTTGCTGATTCATTTGGCATAAAACATCTACCTAAACACAATGGAAATAAATCCACTTGTAAAACAGGTTTTTCAGTGACATTTTAGTGCCTCTGGTTACAATGCAAAGCAAACTCTCTGCTTCTTGACAAATTTATTTTCTCTGTGATGACATCTTGACAATTCTTCCAAAAGACACTTTAGGGAAATAATAAATAAATAAATAAAAACTGCTTAAGGTTACTATTTAACACTACCAAAATTTATTGTTAGTAAAACACATTACTCATAAAGTGATGCAGGAGTTATGTGATTCACACAGCCATAAGTTAAGAAACTCCTGGCAAGCTGAACAGTTTAGCAGCTTCCTGTCTTTCTCTGTGGTATTTCAACGTTGTCAGACAAAATTCTAATGTATCAATGATTATTTCAAAATGTTCTATTTTTGAAAGAAGGAACAAATCAAATCATAAGAAAAGCAAACTTCACAGAGTAAAATAACATGCAGAGGCACATAATAGGAAATATAATTAGCCATGATGCATTATCAATGCAGCAACATGGCACTTTTATGAAATTGGCCTGTAATAGAATGCTTCCACATTAGCAGGTCTAAGCAGTCATTCCACTTCCTCAGAACCAGTTGTCTTTTTATTCCATATTGAACAACAATCAGCCTAGAGAAAGTCAGTCACTTACCCCACAGTGAGTCTCAGGTGGCAAACTAGGATTATTAAGGGGGAAAAACTAATTAAATCTCCTCCAGATTCAAAGTACAATGCTAGCTGATTACTGATCTCAGGTTTCAACTGTTAAACAGTGAGTCTCTCTCACTCCTTACAACTGGCTTTGTGTCCCTGTTCAAGCTTCACATTGCAAACTGATAGGTGCTAAGAATCATGACCATATTTTTGGGTGGTCGGGAAAGTCATGACATATTTTTCACTAAAAAGTGCAAATTACAAAAATACAAAACTGTCATAATATTTTATTTATACACTTTGAGCCTAGAAATTCTTGGGTTGTATGTCTTTGAGCTTTTATAAAGGTCAAAAGGGAAGGGAAAGGAAAATAACTTCCTAGTTCCTCTCTCAAAGAATGTAATTTCTAATAACTATTTTATAAATGAGTAATATACATTTTACAACCCTTTCTGGATAATCCTCATGTGCTATCCTTTGAGAAGATGGAAAATATAAAGGAGTATGTTTTTGTTTCTTTCTCCCATAGAAGCTTGGAGCACTGGGGACATTTATTTCCATTTAATCTATTCATAAACACACTTTCATTGTTCAGTACCTGTGAATAGAAGGACAACTTCCCAGTAAGGATATTTTCAAATCCTTAAAGATGTAAATGTAGGTAGGAATAAATGCCATGCATCAAGAAAAAAATTAAAGCAGAGCATGTATTATGACACTAGGACCAATTAGAAATGTTAAAACAGAAAAACACAATTACTGAAATTGCAAAATTTAATAGAAGAACTTAACGGCAGCTACTTCATTATCAAAGAATGAATGAGTAAACTAAAAAGTCAGTTTATCTATTAGAATGCAACTTAGAGATAAAGAGAATGAAAATGCTAAAGAAGAGTTCAAAGTAGACCACATCCAGACACACACAACACACCATATATATTAAAAAAAAAGTTTTCTCTTTTTTTTTTTTTTTTTTTTTGAGAGTTTTTTGCTATAGGGCACGTGTGCTCGCCAGAAAGACAGAGAGACAGAAAGTGAGAAATCACCCCCCAGGGGGGATGGCCACGCTGCAATTCCTTCTCCTCCATCTTCCTCTCGGGATCTGGGCACGCACACACATGCGCCTGGCGTGAGTTTAAGCCACAGGGTCCGGGACTCGAACCGCGGTCGACTATATGGGAGTCCAGTGACATAGCCATTATGCTAACTGCTGGTCCCAAAAAAATGTTTTCTAAAGTTTTGCCAGAAGGCTTATGTGCTTGCCAGAGGGAGACAGAGAAAGTGAGAAAGCCTTTCCCATGAGGAAATGTCATGCAGCAATCCCTTCTCCTCCATTTCTCCTTCCTTTTGGGATTTTGAACATACATACAGATGAACCTGGTGTGTTTTTCTTTCTCTTTTTCTTTCTTTCTTTTTCTTTTTCTTTTCTTTTCTTTTTTTTTTTTTTTTTTTTTTTTTTTTTGAGAGGTTTTTGCTATAGGGGGCATGCGCTTGCCAAAGAGACAGAGACAGAAAGTGAGAAATCATGCCCCCAGGGGTGATGGCCACACTGCAATCCCCTCTCCTCCATTCTCCTCTTGGGATCCTGGGTATGCACCCACAAGTGCCTGGCGTGAGCTTAGGCCACTGGTCCAGGACTCAAACCACGGTCTACGACATAGGAGTCCAGTGACATAGCCATTACGTCAATTGCTAGTCCCAAATCTGGTGTGTTTTTCAAACTGCCAGCTCTAGGACTCAAGCCGCATCATCAGCCATGTGGAATCCAGCTACCTCCACCTAGTACCAGGCCCTGAGCTTGCCCTATATTTAATAGAGTGTCAGAAACAGAGGCTAGGAAGACTATGAAGAGATATTCATGACATACTAGCCAGAATGCCCAAAAACTGAAGGAAAAAATGAGTTCTCAGGCCAGCCCTGTGGTCTATTGGTAAAGGGTGCCAGACTCCACACAGCTTACTGCATGGTTTGAATCCCAGTCCTGGTGGCCTAAAAAATGCTAGGCACATTTTCCTATTCTTATATCTTATCTATGCATGTGTGTAAGTAGTTACCTTTGAATATTAAAACTTTATTGAAAGTCTAAGTTTAATCAGTACCTATTCTTCAAACAATAAAAGTGAGACCTTTAGAGATCAAAAAGAGAAATGAAGATTTTCTACTGATAATTCAGCCTCCTGCCCACAAACTCGAGAGGAGAGACAAGGGGCAGGTCTTCAGAAGACACCTTCATGGCTCCTAAGAACTAGTGATTTCAGGGGAAAAAAAAAGAAATTAAAATTTTCTACTGATAATTCAGCCTCCAGCCCACAAACTCCAGTGGGATCGAAACAGAATGGCAAAGAGATTCCAGATGACCTCTTTCTGCATGCTCCTGAACACTCAGATTGACCTTAAAGTTTAGGAAGAAACGCACCATCCATCAGATGACTAGAAACCACCACAGGGCCACAAGAAATATGGGAAAGCAAGAAAATATCTCTCCTCCAAGGGAGAAGAATAGCTTCTCTTCATCCACAGACAGTTCAATGCAATTCATGGAAATGTCTGATAAAGAATTTAGAATATTCATAATGGTGAAGCTAACAGAGTTGGAAGAGAAGACAGACAATGAACTGCAGAAGAGAAAGGAGAAAGGAGCTGATGAGTTCCAGGAGGTGAGGAAATTCTTGCAAGATCTTAAAGAAGAATTACACACTTTAAAAAAAATCAAATGGACCTGTTAGAGATAAAGGCTATAATACAGGAAGTAAAATTCTCCCTTGAAAGTATTAAAAGCAGACTAGATCATACAGAAAATAGAATCTCAGACATAGAAGAGATAATTGTTGGCCTAGAAAAATCCACCACGAAGACTGAGAAAATGGCCCCCAAAAAGTGAGAATAATATGCAAGAAATACTAGATACCATCAAATATCCAAACATCTGGATAACTGGTATCCCAGAATGTGAAGAAACTCTGAAGGGCATTGATAATCTATTCCATGAAATCCTGCAAGAAAACTTTCCAAACCTAGAGAGGCACTCAAAGATCCAGTCCAAAGACACCAAATAGAATCAACCCAAGAAGATCTTCTCCAAGACACGTTATAGCCAGATTGATCAAAACAACAGACAAAGACAAGATACTAAGATTGGCAAGAGAAAAACATCAAGTTACCTACAAAGGATATCCCATCAGGCTAACAGCAGACCTCTCATTGGAAACAATGCGAGTGAGGAAAGAATGGGAAAATATATTCAAAGTGTTAAGGCAAAAACTATTTCAACCAAAAAAACTGTACCCAGCAAGATTATCCTTCATATAGGAAGAAAAGATAAGAACATTATCAGATAAACAAAACCTGAAAGAATTTACCAGCACCAGACCAGATCTCCAAGAAGTTCTCAAGGGAGTGCAATATCAGGAAAATTAAATACAGACACACAGAAATAAGAGTTCAAAAACTAAGAAAATGGCCAACTTAATCATAGGGACAGTCTGGAGTTGAATATTATATCCCAGAATTCAATCGGGAAGACTGAACCACAACAGAAGATAGATTAAGCACATAAGACTGAACTGGTGAAATGGCATTTTATGACTTTTGACTAAAATATTGCTGATTTTCTTCTAGGCTTTGTTGTCCAGTTTTAAAGATTTTTGTCCTGTCTTGATCTGTCGATAGGTTCATGTACCTACTATTTGAACAGGATCCTAACCTGTTTCCTGGCTTTAAGTTTTAAGCAAAATTCCTTAGTATTTATTTGATTTATTAAAGTTAAAACTGCTTTTCTTGAAATTACCAGTTGAACTTGCTATTGAAAGTAGTTAGATTAAAGAAGCTGTTTGGAAAAAAGATGATGAACCCTATTAAAAGATGGGAGAAGGAGTTGAAAAGAACACTCAGTAAAGATGACATACGAATAGCCAGAAGACATATGAAAAAATGCTCAACATCCCTCATCGTAAGGGAAATGCAGATCAAAACAACAATGAGATACCACCTAACCCCAGTCAGAATGGCTAAGATTAAAAAAACAAAAAATGATAAGTGTTGGCAGGGGTGTGGTGAAAGGGGAACTCTCTTACACTGCTGGTGGGAATGTAAATTAGTCCAACCACTGTGGAGAACAATCTGGAGATTCCTCGAAAATTTACAAATAGAACTGCCATATGATCCAGCAATCCCACTTCTTGGCATCTACCCAAAGGACAGAAGAATTTCTCATTGGAAAAGTGCTTGCACATCGATGTTTATTGCGGCACTTTTCACGATTGCTAAGACATGGAATCAATCCAAATGCCCCTGTACAGATGAATGGATTGAAAAACTGTGGCACATATACTCTATGGAATACTATTCAGCCATTAAGAACAACAAAACCCTGGCTTTTGACAGAAAGTGGAAGAATATGGAAGATTTATGCTGAGTGAAGCAAGCCAGGCTATGAAGGAGAGACACTGTATGTCCCCACTTAATATATACCGAATGTCTGCACTCTATAACCGAAACTGACGGGCTAAAGGATGTACAAACAGAAGAGGTGGATGTAAATTCTAGATGTGGGGTGTGTGGAGGAGTGGGGCTTGGGGAAGAACATCTGGAGGAGGGATACGAAGAGAGCATTGTTGAGACAGGGAGGTAGTGTTGCTATATTTTGATCAACTATACCGGGGAGAAATGTTCATATATTGAAATGATCACGTTGTAAGCTAAAAAATGTAATTGAGGGACCAGCAGTTAGCGTAATGGCTATGTCGCTGGACTCCCACGTAGCCGACCGCGGTTCGCGTCCCGGACCCGGTGGCTTAAAACTCATGAGAGGAGAATGGAGGAGAAGGGATTGCCATCCCCCCTGGCGCGTGTGTCTGTCGTGTGTGCCCAAGATTCCGAGAGGAGAATGAAGGAGAGGGGATTGTGGTGTGGCCATGCCCCCTGGGGGGTGATTTCTCGCTTTCTGTCTCTCTGTCTCTCTCTGTCTGTCTGGCGAACGCACGCACCCTATAGCAAAAACCTCTCAAAAAAAAATGTAATTGAATGTATTAAAAAAATGTAAATAAAAAAAAAATAAAAAAAAAGAGGAAAGAAAAAAGAAAGTAGTTAGATTATTTAAGAAATTGTGTGATCAATAAAATGTGTGGGGGAAAGAAATGGAAGACAACTATAGACACCAGAAATAGTGTGAGAAGAGGGTAGGAAGGGCAGAGGGTCAGAAATATAAATATATATATATATATATATAATTGGATGGCATTGCACTCCCTGACCCAAAAATATACTACAAAGCTGTGGTAATCAAAACAGCACGGTACTGGCACAGAAACAGACACGTGGATCAATGGAACAGAATAGAGTCCCCAGAAATAAACTCCCAAACATACAGTCAACTGATTTTTGACAAGGGGTACCAGTCAATCCAGTGGGAAAAGGAAAACCTCTTCAGCAAATGGTGCTGGAAAAACTGGATTTCCACCTGTAGAAAGATGAATCTGAACCCCTACCTCTCACTGTTGACAAAAATAAAGTCAAGGTGAATCAAGGATCTAAATCTAAGACCTCAAACTATAAAACTGCTCCTGGAAAACACTGGGGAAACTCTGGGAGACATTGGTGTGGGAAAGACTTCTTAAATAAGGCCCCCAAAGCAGTCGATAATCCCCGAAATAGACAAGTGGGATTACATCAGACTAAGAAGTTTCTGCGTGGCAAAAGACACAGTAATTAGTGTGAATCGACAGCCCTCTAAATGGGAAAATATTTTTGTTAATTATGCATCAGATAAGGTTCTGATAAGCAGAATACACAAGGAACTCAAGGTGCTGTTTGGAAAAAAGATGATCAGCCCTATTAAAAGATGGGAGAAGGAGTTGGAAAAAACACTCTCTAAAGATGACATACGAATAGCCAAAAGGCATATGAAAAGATGGTCTACATCCTTCATCATAAGGGAAATGCAGATCAAAACAACATTAAGATACCACCTAACCCCAGTCAGAATGGCTAAGATTAAAAAAACAAAAGATGATAACTGTTGGTGGGGGTGTGGTGAAAGGGGAACTCTTTTACACTGCTGGTGGGAATGTAAATTGGTCCAGTCACTGTGGAGAACAATTTGGAGATTCCTCAAAAATCTACAAATAGAACTACCATATGACCCAGCAATCCCACTCCTCGGTATCTACCCAAAAGACAGAAGAATTCTTCATTGGAAAAGTGCTTCCACATCGATGTTTATTGCGGCATTATTCACGATTCCTTAGACATGGAACCAACCCAAATGCCCCCGTACGGATGAATGGATTGAAAAACTGTGGCACATATACTCTATGGAATACTATTCAGCCATAAAAAAACAACAAAACCCTGGCTTTTGACAAAAAGTGGAAGAATATGGAAGAATTACTGCTGAGTGAAACAAGCCAGGTTATGAAGGAGAGGCTCTGTATGTCCCCACTTAATATACACCGAGTGTCTGCACTCTATAACTGAAACTGATTGACCTAAGGTTGTACAAACACAAGAGATGGGGGTTAGTGCCAGAAGTGGAGTGTGTGGAGAAGAGGGACCTAAGTAAGGACATTTGGAAGAAGGATATGGAGAGAGAGCATTGACGGGATGGGGAGGTGTGGTGTTATTGGTGGAAGATACTCTGATCAACTGGACTGGGGAGAAATGTTCACACACATACTGAAATGTTCACTTTGTAAGCTAAATAATATGATTGAATTTATATAAAAAATTAAAATAAAAAAGTGAAAAAAAGATATACTAGAAATGAAAAATTATTGATGATAACATGCATGATTAAGCCACCATGCAGTATATTCTGGATGGGAAATCGCATTTTGTATGCTGTGATGATGCTTAGGGGATGAATGTAAAATAATTAATTAAAAAATGTTTCAAGGGGAAAAAAAACACTGAAACTGTTTTTCTTGAAATTAAAAAAAATGCATTAAAAATACCTGTTTGATGACTGCAGTAGGCTATATAGACCCAGCTAGATGCTACTTTATAGTATATTCATTCTACTCACTGAGATTTATGCCTAAAATCAGACTTGTGTTCATGGATACGTATATATCAGCTGTGCTTGCTATTGAAGATATTTAGATTACTTTGAATCTTTAGTAAATCAATAAAATGTGGGGGGGGGGGGGAAGGCATAGAAAGCAACCATGGATACTAGTGTGGGAGGAGGGTGGGAGATGGCAGAGAGTGAGAGATAGTGAATCAAGGATAGGAAAAAAAGCAAAATATACAGGAAACAAGAAACGTAAAATTATTTGTTGACGTTAACATGTATGTTGATGTGCTTGATTGAGCAAATACACAGTGTATTCTGGATGGAAAGATCTCATTTTGTATGCTATAATGATGTATAGCAAATGAATGTAAATAAATAAATTTAAATAAATAAAAAATGAGATCTTTAGCTTTATTTTACTTCTCTCCACCCTCATCCCCCCAGTTGCAATGTTACTGCTCTCTGAAATTTTAGTTATAGCCTTTAAAAATACACTATTAAAGACTTATCACTTAGGACCAGCAGAAGGCTTTATGGTTACGTTACTGGACTCATATGTGGCCAACTTCGGTTTGAGTCCCAGACCTGGAGGCTTGAAACTCACACTGGCAATGTGTGCATGCATGCCCAAAATCCCGAGAGAAGAATGAAGGAGAAGGGACTGCAGCTGGTCATCCCCCGTGGCGGGGGGTGGGGGGGTGGGGGGGGTGGGGGTGGGTGTGATTTCTCACTTTCTATCTCTCTGTCTCTCCAGCAAATGAACACAAGCTATAGCAAAAATTTCTCTTAAAAAAAGCTTATTATTCATTTTTATTTACTTCCATATTTTTTTAGAAAGTATTTTTTTTAACTTGCCAGAGGATATGTGTGCTCACCAGAGAAGGAGACAGAGACAAAGAGAGAGGGAGAGAGAGAAAACCACCCCCAACGGGATGTGGTCAAAGGCCAGGATTTGAAATGCAGTCAGCCATGTGGGATCCAGTTCCCTTCACCACAGGCTATAATCCAGGTGTCCGCTGTAGCACATGGAGGCCATACAATCTCACTTACATGTGAGATCTAAAAAGACTGAGCTCATGGAAGTAGAGAGTAACATGGTGGTTACCAGAGGCTGGTGGAGGTGGGGTATGGATGGGGAAAGGAGAGATGTTCATCATAGGGAACAAAATTTCAGTTAGGTAAGAGAAAAAAGTTCTGATGCTCTATTGCACAGCATGCGGACTATAGTTAATAATGTAACACATATTTCAAAACAGCTAGAAGAGAGGATTTTAAATGCTCTTACCACAAAAAAAGTGATAAAAATCTGATGTGATGAATATGTTAGTCTAATTTGATCATTCCACAATGTATACATGTATCAAAACACCACATCGTGTAACTGTATACAGTTATTTGTAGACTAAGAATAAGATTAAAATTTAAAAAATGTAAAGATGTCGTCGGGAGTTGCAGTTATATTAAGGCTTGACTGGGGGAGGTTCTATGTCTGAGTTTGTTCATGTGCCTGATGGGAGGGCCTCAGATTCTTGCTGACTGCTGGCAGTTGATGTTAGTTTTCTGCCACGTGGGTGACTCCATAGACTACGACAAATGTGGCAGCTGCCTGCTTCTAGAGCGCGGGAATCCAAGAGAGAGAGGAGAGGAGTCCCAGGCTAAAGTCACAGTCTTTTTATAACCTAACCTTATAAGTGACATCCTGATGTTTCTGTCATATTTTTATTAGAGGTGTCACACTCAAGGGGAGGTGATTGCACAAAGATATGACGACCCGGAATATGATGGGGCATACTGCAACGACAATGTCTCTTCATCACTGAAGAGCGATTGAGTAACTGGCATTGTCTTCCAGGCTGCCTAATATTCCAGGCAAACCTAAACATGTCTCGATCCCAGCAATACGTTCAGCTTAGAAACCCTTGGTTGGTGGAGAAAATTTAAAAACGCATGAATAACTCCCTACTTCATGCCTTTGCTGATATTATTCCCTGTACCTGGAGCATGAATCCTATATCCCTCACCATCTGTCAAAACCTTTCCACCTTACTCTTCCAACTGCTCCCTTTTCCATGAAGCCTTTTATGAGTTCCATAGCCATCTGTAAATTATTTCCTTGTGCAAAACCTGAAACATTTCACCTGTGTCATTTTTATATAATTAATCATGGTCTGCTTTATACTATTGGGTCATTGGAAGAGTCATGACATATTTTTCTATGCAAAAATGTGCCAAGGCTTTTCTGACAACTCAATATAATGTTTACACATTTCAAAAAAATCTATATCTCAATTCCACATAGAACACCCTGGCCTTCAGAGTAATAGAGTGAAGTATGCAGAACAATCCCCCCCCTTCTTTTTTTGTAGTTCTTCAAAGAGTCTAGGAAGAGGTTACAGAGAAAAAAGGCAGCAAACACACTCTTCCCCAAGGCCCCTCTGCCCATCCTCTGCCAAGCCCACTGCTACATCCTCATATGCTCCTATCTTCAAATCATGATCACAACATACCAGGATTTGAGAACACACAGAGGTGCCTTAAAGTGAAGGACTTTGAAGTTCTGAGGTTCCAATCTGACAAGGTGAGTGAGGTAAACCACAAACAAGAAAGGAATCTTCAACATAAATTAAGGCTTTTAGATTTTTAGTTTACATGGAACTAATGATGAAAGAAAGAGGTTTGAGAAAAACTCAATATTAGACATTTAAGTAGCACAACAATGCTATTCATAGCTACCATATATTGTTCCTTACTGTATGCCAGATATTCTAAATGCTCGTGTGTGTGTGTGTGTGTGTGTATGTGTGTGTGTGTTCAATTTGCTATAGGGCACATGTGCTCACCATAGAGAGACAGTCTGAGAGAGAAGGAAGTAAGAAAACGCCCTCTGGGGGGATGGCCATACTACAGTCCTTTTCCTCCATTTCTCCCCCTTGAGACTTTGGACACACATGCACACATGCCCAGCATGTTTTCAAGCTACCAGGTCTAGAACTCAAACCGTGCAGTCTGCCATTTGGAATCTGTCTGTCTTAATCACCATGCTACCAGCTGACCCTCTACCTGCCTTCTTCACATTACCTCATTAAATCATTACAAAATAAGGAAACTGAAGTTTAGACAGGTAAAATATCTCATCCTAGGCCCACAGCTAGTGATTAGCTCCACTGGGATCCTAGCTTAGGTCTACGTGTTTCTCAAATATTCTTTTTTTTGAAAAAAAAATTATTTTTATTTTATTTATTATTATTATTATTATTACTAATTTAATTTGACCAGAGAGAGACAGAGAGAGAGAAAGAGAAAATGAGAAAGCAAGCTGCTAGGTCCGGAACTCGAACTGTGGTCAGCCATGTAGGAGTCCAACACCTTAACCACTGAGCCACCTGCTTGCCCCCTCAAAATCTTTATTCTAAACCTCTAGAGTTATTCATTTTCGACAAACCAGATGAAATGAAGTAGAGGAGCTCCACTCTGAGAATAACAGTCAAACCCCCCTAAAAGACTGTGGCTCTAGAAAAGGTGACAGTTGCGTATTCATTTTACATATTTAGGCATTTATGTTACTCCCACTGCTTTTTCCACCCTAGTCCTATGACCTCATTCTTAAATTTTTCCGTTTCCTTAAAGGACTTCCTCCTTCCGTGTAAGAATTGGAAGGGCTAGATGGTAGTGAATCTGTGAGGCAACTGGACCCACATGAGAAGGTTCTGGGTTTGCATCCAGACCTTTCAGACTATACCAGGCATATGTGTGTCCATAATCTGGGGCTGGCTGAGGTTGGGGGTGGTTTGTAGCATGAAGATCCTATTGGGTACACTCTCTCGCTCTCTAAAGAAATAAAAAAATAAACTGAAAACAAACAAAAATAAAAGGTCATGGTGTTTAGCTCACAGCTGGCACCCAACAGCTGCTCAGTAAACATTTGCTCAGTGAATGAACTGGGCTACACACCTTCCCTCAGTGTGCCTGGGGCATTCCAGCCTCCTCACCTTACCTGATATTGCCTTTCTTGACATCTCAAATGTCCTCCTTGTTCCCCTTGCTTATTTACCTGTCAAAAATGGGCCTTTTCTTCAAGGCCTAATTCCAGTTTTACTTTCTGATTGTTTTTGTTTTGTTTTGTTTTAGAAAGACTTCCCTAACTGCCCCACCCAAGTGGCCACCCTTTCCTTTGATGTCTGTCACTACTCCTCTCATTTTATTATGTCCTCTGTACCAACAGCTACCTCAGGCTACACAGCACATGTATGCACATTAGAAGAATGTGCCCTCTCCAGGTAAATGCATCCTACACCAGGGCCCCTGGCATTGGGGGCAGAGAACAGACTAATCTCAGTGCTTAGTCTTCACGCCATTAACTATGTGCCCTCGTGCAGGTTAACTGAGCTTCCTTCCTTCTTTACATGGTGCTGCCAGCTCCTGCCAGCAGAGACTCCCTTTCTCAGAGAGTTCTGGCTTGTGTTCCTTGTTCAGGCACTCAGGCCCTAACCAAGCAACACTGAACAGGATGGTAATATAAAAATATGGCGGCTTCCAATGGACTCACATGACTGGAATGGGGAGGATGGAAAACGATTCTTGACAACAGGACAATATTACTCCTAGTAGAAAGAAGACACTGGTAATATGAAATAACATGTGCCCATTTCGCCACTGACTTTGGAGATCAAACAGCATTAGGCTTTTGGTCTCTAAATGTTTTATTATGGCCTTTGGTCAAAAAGTTTAAATTGTTTTATTGACCTGGGCTATTGCCAAATATAAAGGAACTTATAGTCTTTATAATGCATATTAGTCATTTTTCTCAGTGTTGGCTTCCTATTTAACAACAATATGCTGTTACAATAAGGTACAGTATTAACTCTGACTAACCTCACCAAAAAGGTTTCTGATGGACATTTAACTGAGAAGTCACGTCTAGAAGACCTGATTTCACCCTAACACACTTACTTCTTGACTCCCACAGTGCTGTAGTTGTTTTAGGTTTATTTATCTCTTCCACGAGTGAGAGAGAATACACCCCCAGCAGGGTTTTGATGATGCCATGGTTCACCCCCAGCCTCAGCCAGCCCCAGATCATGGGCACAAGCATGCCTGACACACTCAGGGAGGTCTTGGAAGCAAGCCTAGAACCTTCCCCTGTGGGTCAGCCTCATGGAGCTATGTGTTTACTTCAGTGCCACTGTCCGGCCCCCAGTGTTGTTGTTTTTAATCCAAATTAATTGATTATATTAAAGAGTCTGGGAATTTCGCATAGAAACATAGATTATCAGCTCTTTGTGAAAAATTGGTTTGATTTGCTGGCATCAGCCTCAAATCCCCACATCGACACAATGAGGATCTGATGCTGAAAAGGAGCCATACCTTAATCAGAGTGTTCATGTTCCAGTTTACCACAGACACTGGCCACTCTGCTCCCCATGCAGCTTTTTGACTTCCACAGGCATGGGAGTTTGTAACCCCTGATTTGAATCTACCAACACTATATTTATAATGGTGTTATGGTCTCGAAAACCCATTGTCAATCAAAAACACTGTAAGTAGAAAATGTATTTAATACCACAATGAGCCCATCTTAAAGTAAAAAAAAAATCCTGAGACCAACAGATGGTGTAAGAGTTACCTCGGTGGACTCTCATAGAGTAGACTGAGGTTTGAGTCCCAGACCCAGTGGTTTAAAACTCACGCCGGGCACGTGTAGGTGCATGCCCAAAATCCCAAGAGGAAATGGAGGAGAAGGGATTGCGGCATGGCCATCACTCCTGGGTGGTTGTTTCTCGCTTTTGATCACTTTCTGGCAAGCACACATGCCTTATAGCAAAAATTTCTCTAATAAATAAATAAATAAAGTAAAAAAATATATATGAGTAAGTTCAACAAGCACCAGTTAGGGACGGTCTGTAGTCCTCAACTGTCCTTGAGGAAGCATATACCAAGTGACTAAATCATAGTTTCCAGTTGTGGCCTTGCTCCCATAAAGTGACAGGACAAATGGGGATTCACGTGTAGTTAAATAAGAATATTCATCAGTCACTTGAAGTTTGTTATTTTAAATTCAGACTCTTATATAACACATAAGAAGATTATAGATATAACACGAATTCTCTGTATTTACTTTGTCTCCTTCTCTCGAAGAAGGTGACTCCTAATTAGCTTTAACTACATCCCACTAGAGGATTATACAAGGATGTCCTCAAAAAGTTACTGGAAAATTCATAATCCAAAGAAATTATGCATGGATTAAAAAAAATTTTGTACCAAAATAAGCTCGTATTTTAATTTCACATTCGCAAACTTTTTGAAGACCTCTTGTATTTATCTAGTGCTAGTCATTTCTCCACTGTCAAAAATGTTTTTAGCCTTCAATACTCTAAGCAATTTTTGTTCAAAACTTAAAGCCATCGGGTTATCTTACTCTTATCAATTGCAAGAAGTGTGTCATCTTGCCCTTGTACCTTGACAAACCTGAATGAAGAGTAGCCTCTGTGTTGTTTCAGCTTAGTTCCTTAAGACCCAAGAGGCCAAAGCTTTGGGCTGTCTTAGCTTATGACTGTCTGAGGTAGATACAGTGCTACAGCACCCAGGTCCTTCTTCAGGAAGACAGTCCTCAACTGTCAACCCTACTTAAACTCCCTCATCCAAGGTCATGCCTCCTCCAAGGGCAGCTCAAATCTGAAGTACGATCATTTCAAGGTATTAAGTCCTGGCTCCCTTGTCCAACTTGGAACCTCTAAAGGGCCAGCCCAGCCCCAATGCTCTTTGTGGGGTTGCATGAAGCCTTCGTGGGGGCTGCCTCTCCGTTCAAACTCAGCCTAATTTTGTTTCTTGCTGTCCGTTTCACAGGTATGGATCCCACACACTCTCTAGTAAGCCCCCCACACCTTGATCTCCATCTCAGATTGGCTTTGCAGGAGCCCAGCCTGTGAAACTACAATGAAGAGGGCAGCTATGGAGTGAGGGAGGGGGGATTTCAGAGGAAAGGGGAGGAAACCAGGATAGCTGAAGCAGCAAATTAGAAAGTAGGAAAAGTTCCTATAATAAAAGCCCGAAAGAAAATTTCCACTGATTCTCAGCCAAGGCTCCCAGCGATTCAGAAAGCAACATCTATTGTCCTTCCTCTTTTTTCTAATAAAATACTCATGAACCCACAGAAAGGAGATGAGGAAGTTCCAGAGGCATTACAAACTAGAATTCCTGCTCAGCCGTCTGCCAGATGTCAGGAAGAAGCCTGGGTTGAGAAGCCCAGAGACATCAGAGAGGGACCTTAAGTAGAGGAGGGGTGAATACGGACAGAAAGATAGGCCGCTAGAGATTATTCTCACCTATTTGGTGAGATGGGTCTCTAGGGAGGGGGTACTAGTTTGGAAGATCAAAAGCCCTATCTCTCCAAGTCCAGGGACTCTACCCCTTACAGTGAACAGACCCAGAATAAATAAGCTATCAGAAACATGAGCTAGGTGGTTTGCACATCCAGTTTTCCGATCTAAGATGCAAATGGACGGTTCTGAAGCTGACCACTTCTCCATAATTACAGGCATTTACCAGAGCTGAATATAGCTTCCCCTTTTCAAGGATAATTAAAACTTCAAAATTTATTACAGATTATGAAATGCAAACAATAGGGAATCTGGCATCAAGTGTTTCAGAACATTGGTTTGGAAAATATTTACACAGGACACCTAATTTTGAAAAACATTAATTTTGTACTCTCAATAAGATTCAGGAAAATGTGGATCTTTGAAATAAAAGAAGAAATGTTAATAAGACAACAGATGAAAAAGGAACTAGCTAACATGGAATCAGAAATCAAGGGAACTGTAGGAAATAACAGGATGATTGTTTTTTAAAAGAAGTGTAAGTACAATCACAGAATTAAGTCATCACATTGACAGGGAAGAAAATTGAAGCAGTGATTTCCAAAATAAGCTTCAGAAGACCTCCCAAGAAGCAGAGGAAATGGACTGAGAAGTAGAAATATGACAAATATGTAGAGCAGAGACTTGAAATTCAACACAAAGATAATATTAATAGTTATTCCTAAATCACAGACCAGGACAAACAGAAAGAATAAATGAACAATAAGACAAAACTTCTTAGGTATACAGCTATATCACAGCGTGCAAAATTCAAGAACCCATCATATAACCAGAAAATGAAAAATAACAGGAAAAAATTGAACACCTAAAAATATTTTGTTAAATCTTATTTATTTATCTATTGAGAGGTTTTTTGCTATAGGGCGCGTGTGCTCACCAGAAAGACAGAGACAGACAGAGAGACAGAAAGTGAGAAATCACCCCCCAGAGGGGATGGCCACCCCGCAATCCCTTCTCCTCCATTCTTCTCTCGGGATTTTGGGCATGCACGGACACGCGGCCGGCGTGAGTTTAAGCCACTGGGTCAGGGACTCAAATCATGGTCGACTACATGGGAGTCCAGCGACATAGCCATTATGCCAACTGCTGGTCCCTACTTTATTTTTATTTATTTTTACCAGAGGGCATGTATGCTCACCAGAAAAGAGAGAGAAAGCATACCACACGGAGCACGAAGAACCTGTTTTCGTACTTTTTCCTGCTTCTAGAAGCCACCCACGTCCCTGGCACATAGCTCTCCTCCATCTTCAAAGCCAAAGCAACTGGCTGGGTTCTTAACCCAATATTTTTTCCTCCATTTCTCCATCTTGTTGGGATTTTGGGTTCAGATACACACACACACACACACACACACACACACACACACACAGTGTGTTTTTCAAATTGCCATGGTTGGGATTCGAACCACTGCTCTGCAGTACTAAAAGCCACATGGAAGACCAAGGTTCAGATTCTGAGTTGACCTGTACATATTGGTTGTGTGCACGTGCCTGTGATCCTGGCTGGCTGGAAGGCTGGGAGGACTGTGCCATCCTGTGGAGGGTGCTTGTCATTCTGTCTCTCTCATGAAACAGACAAAACTTTTAAAAATTATTCATTGTTTTCTTAAATTCAAATTTAACTGTGTCTACTGTATTCTTACTCACCCAATCTGGCAATTCTACTTGTTATAGGCCTTTATGTATGTTGTCTTATAATCCATAAAAAACCACACAAAATAAGTATTGTGCTCATTTTACAAATAAGAAAACAAGTACATAGTAGAATCAGAATTGGAGACTAGGTCTGTCCAACCACAAAACCCTGCTTTTATTCTTCTCAAGAAAATAGATAATGGTTATAACTGTTATTGTTTAGAGCTAGACCAAGGGAATTATCTTTTTTATTTTTTTTAATTTGACCAGAGAGATACATATATATATAGAGAGAAAGAGGGAAAGTGAGAAAGCAAGCCACCAGGTTCAGGACTCAAACCATGGTCAGCCATGTGGGAGTGTTCAGCACCTTAACCACCATGCCACCTGCTGGTCCCGGGAATTATCATTTTTAATCATGAGATCAACAGGAAGATGTGAGCAGTTGGCTAAACACAACTCCTCGCCACGCAGACTTGGTAACATGTGCCCCTGTCAGAGTGAGAATACCACATGGCTTTTGAGGCTCAGCTTAGGAGTTACTGGTTGAAGGAGCTTTCTCCGGCCACTCCAGGAAGAGCCGATCACTATACACCTCTATTATAGCACTTGGGCAGTGTGCTGCAATTATCTTCTTAAACGTCTTTTTCCGGAAGACCATGAGTTTCTTGAGATGAGACGATGTCTTAATTTCTTCCATGACTAGCAGGAGGGTGGAGCTTCAATAAGTACTCAGTAAATGCCTGAGGGATGAAGCCCAAATTCTGGGCATCAGATTTACATTCACTCTGAATAAACATGCCTGGGATGCCCAACTGGGAAAAAATGGCTCTCCTGGCTCTCAGTGAAAAATGTCATCAGGGGATGGATGTTAGAAACTAACCTCTATCCTGGGCCAGCCATGTGGCATGGTGATTAAATGCTGTGCATAGAAGCTAGGTCCCACATGGCTGACTGTGGTTAGAATCCCAGCCCTGGTGACTTGAAAAACACACGTGTGCATGAATGTCCCAAACCCCGACAGGATGGAGGAATGGAGAAGGGATTGCAAAGGGATGCTTCGTCTCTCTCCCACTCTCTGGTGAGTGCACACACACACACAGTGGCAATTAAAAGAAATAAAAAAAGAATCTAACCTCCATCCCAGAGAAGGGCAAGAGAACATTAATCCTTTGTTAACTTGGGGACAACCCTACCAATTATAATTTTTTATGATTCTATTTTGCTGTGACCTTGACATAATTGTAACTATGCTCGCACAATTATCTCTTTTTTTTTTTGGAGAGAGACTTTTTTGCTATAGGGCACCTGAGAAACAGAGACAAAGAGACAAAAAGTGAGAGATCACTCCCCAGGGAGATGGCCATGCCATAATTCCTTCTCCATTCTCTTCTCGGGATTTGGAGCATACACCCACATACACCTGGTGTGAGTTTTAAGCTGTCGGGTCTGAGACTTGAACTGTGGTCGACTACCTGTGAGTCTAGCAATGTAACCATTATGCCATCTGCTGGCCCCATGCACAGTTATCTTGAATGGAGTACTCAAGAATGAATCAGCTTTAGTTAATACTCATAAATATCAGGAGAGCAAGGAGAGAAGAGTGAAAAGAATTTGAGCCTCTCCTTTCTAGCTCAGTGAGGTTTAAACCAGTCATTTTAGAAAGCTGATTTTTATGTAAAAATGAAGTCATTGTATATGCTAAAGATATATGTGCTTGGCATATAAGAGTGTTATTCCTTAAAGTATTTACTTGAATATATTCCAAAAACATTTTTTAAAAAATCATCTAAAAGGACATTAAAAAAACTAATCTAAAAATTCATTACAATTGAATACAGGGCTTCTCTGTGTCATCATGGATAGACACTAGTGATTTTTAAGGGTGCCCAATTAAATTACTGAAAATAAATATGGTACCTACGTCCCTTGGCTGACCTGCTCGAAACTCTTTTTTAGTGCCAACGAAGCATCAGTTCACTGAGAACAGAAATGTACCCTTCCTACGGTTTTGAGTTGTCCTAGCACACTCAGGTTCTTTAATTCTCTTGCTGAAACTTTCCAGATAAATATAATTATTGGAAAAATGAGTAAATAAAATAAAGACAAAGATAAAAATAAGTAGTGAGTCATGTCATTCCCAAAATGATACATAAATTCCACAAAAGGTCCCTATGTACACTAGTCAATAGATGTTTTAGTAATGATCGACAAACTATGAAACTCAGATTTGCATATGTTCCATTAAGACGGATGTTGATTGAATACAAATGGCAACGTTCCTTAGACGGAAGCACTAAAATATAAATAATCCACTCAGGAAAACGTTGCATTTATTCTTTCACACCGAAGAAATGAATGATGCAATCATCACCACACTGAGGAAATGACTGTGTGTCACTGATGTACTCAGGTCAAAAGGAAGTGGAATGGGGGAATCCCAACACCAACTGGGCAGTGTGAGTGGTGTTCCTCAAGGCAGATGATCTTCCCTCCACCCTCAGAAGCAAATTCTTTGTATGCCATCCAGATTGGTTTTTAGTATGTAAGTCGGAAGGGAGAAGACCAAGATAATGGGTAAGAAACTGGCCTGAGTCAAATTGCTGAAATTTGTCTCCTATACCTGATACCTCCTAACTGTGGACAAAGTATTTTTCTCTAACCTCAATTTCCTCATCTGTAGATGGAGGTAATAAAATTGAGTGGTCAGAAAAAAAACGAGTCATGACTTTTCTGACAACCCAACAGCAATGACCTCATGGGTTACTGAGGATCGGTAAGACTGCAGGAGGATGACTTAGTCATCCACCAGGGCCTACCACACAGGTCCATCTGTGAACTTTTCTTGCTATTCTCTCTTACCTGTCCCCACAACTGAAATGAATGGGACGGTAAGCTGGCGTGCAGATGACATGTTTCGGCTTCCAACCACAGCCTGTCCCCAGACAGATTTCCATAAATAACATCAGTCATGTAGGAGAGGATAGAGATTTAGAGAGAGAGGGAAAGATGGCAGGGATTCAGGATTTCAAATGTCTCTCTCTTTCTCCTTCCCTCACTTTGGACCCCTTCCCACCTAAGGTTCTTAAGGAAAACAAAGATAAAAGCACAAAGGACAAGGCTGGACAGATGCATGTTGTAAGACTCTGGCCTGAACACCCATGCTGACTGGTGAGCTGGGTGGGCTTGTGTGAAAGATACCTTTCTCATGGCTGAAGGCAGGCTTAGTGTCTAAGAGTGGATCCCACATGGCTGACTGTGTGGTTTGAGTCCCAGACCCTACAGCTTGAAAAACATGCCAGGTGCGGGTATGCATGCACACACAAGTACATGTGTGTGCGTGTGTCTGTATGTACCTAAAAACCTAAGAGAGGAAAGGCGGGGAAGAGATTGCAGCCTGGCCATCCACCTGGGTTGTGCTTTCTCACTTTCTCTGTCTCTTTCTGGTGAGCGCACATACCCTGTAGTAAATTTTTAAATAAATGGACTTGACAGGTGAGTTACAGGAGTGAGGCTAAAGGTTAGCCTAAGTAGATGACAGCTACTTTACTGAATGAAGATGGAGTGAGGGGCAGATCATAGGCTTACGATCTAATTCAAGAACAGACATCATCCTTGTTTAGGGAATTCTCCTGACTGAGGACATCCTAGGGGACATTGTTTCTAAAACAGGGCTAACTCTTAATTAACACATACACATTATGTGCACAAAATATTTGAGGGTACAAAGAATTTTTTAAAATAACTATTTATTTTATTTTTAATTTATTCATTCACTTTTTTTTTTTTTTTTTTTTTTTTTTTTTTTTTTTTTAAATTTGACCAGAGAAAGGCAGAGGGTGAGAGTGAGAGAGAGAGGAAGTGAGAAAGCAAGCCGCCAGATTCAGGACTCGAACCGTGTTCGGCCATGTGGGAGTGTCCAGCGCCTTAACCACCATGCCACCCGCTGGTCCCCAAGGGTACAAAATATTTAACCTCCAGTGCTTAAGCCCATTCCTAACAGTTATTGCTCAACAGGATTCTGCTATGAAAGCAATGGAAAGAAACATAAATAAACAATGTAACTACACTTTCTATTATTCTGGAATTCAACTTAGAATCTCCAGCAAGATCTGAATCATGCTTTGCTTAAACACTTCAAATACAATCCTAAAAGGAGGCGTAAAATACAAAAATCAATTAAACTGCCCTGTCCTCCTGGCTAACTAATTCAAAGACTGCTCGACCAAGTGGATGTGCAGTCTGCTGAGCCGGGGGAGACAGAGGAACTGAGTAATCTTATTAAAGGTCATATGCAGAGCTTGGACCACATTTTCTTCTCCCATCCATTACCTGCTGAGCATGCAACTTCTCGGCCTCAGCGATTATAGCCAACAGCTACAGAAAGGGACAAAGGGCAGCAGCATTTTCAAAAGCATTTTTATTGCAGTGGTGAGCAGAATCAACAGATGAAAGTAGTTTATCGTCTATATTACTGAAACCATCTGCATACCAAAACACCCCAAGTGAAGTAGGTTCAAATTCCACATCTACCATTGACATAGCTAGAACAAATCTGAATAGTGCCTCAGAGTGAAAACCAGCCCTTTCATTCTCAGTCTCAATCTCCATCTGGAAAAGATTTTATACTACCAATCTCAAAGTGCTGTAACGAGGATTAAATATCTACAGTGCGTGGCAGGTACAGATATTTCTTGCACCCAATGGCAGTTATTATTCAATGCACACAATTTCTTGTCTAGATAACACAATTAACAAAAGGTACATTACTGAATATGAGAAATTACAAAGTGCTGTGTTAAATTATGCTTTGTAAGATAAAATAAAAAGATGAAAAAGACTGGACTTTACTACATGAGTTTGGGTAAACAACAATGAATACATGTACCTAGATCCATAATGGCACTTATTAAATACTTGGCAGTTTTTTTAGACTTTTAAAGAAAAGATTTTTTAAAAATATTTTCTTCTTTATTCATGATAGAACACAGGAATAGTAACCACTCTCAGTAGGATCTGGTCATGCCGCGATCCCCTTCTCCAGTCCTACAGACCATCAGATTGGACCAATAAGTTTCAGGCAACTGATCCGGGATTCGAAATGCAGTCACCATGTGGATTCTGATTTATCTTGAGCAGCACATTACCACTGTACCATGGAGCTAGCCCCAGAAAACGGTTATTTGAAGCATTGAAGGAGCTTTGGAGGAGTCTTTTAGCCATTCTTCTATTTTTCAGGCAGCAGCTAGACTTAAAAATCAAGTATCAATGACTCTCCCATCTCTAGATGATGAATGAGGCAAAAATTAGCAGCACTTGTTTGAAAAGTTCCACAGTATCCACTACCCCAATTTCTTCACTAGAAAAATCTGAAATCTTGCAACCAGGATAAAGCAGACATAGAGTACCAACTTCTTCTGGAATTCATACCTTAATCTACACGCTTCATTTATTTATTTCTCAGCAAGGAAAAGGCAGAAAAATTGCTATGTCAGGACCAGCAGATAGTGTAATGATTACATTGCTGGAATCCCGCATAGTCCACTGCAGTTCAAGTCCTGAACCTGGCAGCCTAAAATTCACACGGGGCCTGGGATAAGCAGTTAGCGTAATGGCTATGTCACTGGACTCCCATGTAGTTGACCACAGTTCGAGTCCTGGACCCAGTGGCTTAACCTCACGCCGGGCACGTGTGTGTGTGTATGTGCCCAAGATCCTGAGAGGAAAATGGAGAAGGAATTGCGGTGTGGCCATCCACTCTGGGGGGGAGATTTCTCGCTTTCTGTCTCTCTCTCTGTCTTTCTGGCAAGCACATGTGCCCTATAGCAAAAACCTCTCCAAAAAAAAAAAAAAAAAAAAAAAATCACACGGGGCACATGTGCACATATGCCCAAAATCCCGAGAGGAGAATGGAGGAGAAGGGATTGCGACACGACCGTCTCCCTGTTGGGTGAGCTTTCTGTCTCTCTGTCCTCTGTCGAGCGCATGCGCCCTATTGTAAAATCTCTCTCTCTAAAAAAAAAAAAAAGACAACTATCTCATTTTTTTTTTTCCCCCCAAGGTCCAGGATCAAAGATTTCAATTTCAGTACTACGTAGCCTGAAAAACTGTGAGACACCATTGTTTTGTTCCGCCATGGATAACTCTTAGGTGGATTAAGAAGATCTCCAAACTATAAGCATTTAAAATAGTCACATTACAAAACCAGCCTCTCATCCTAATCTCCATAAGGAAAATATTGACAGAAAGTTTCAGGGAACAATGCTGCACACAGAAGGAAAAAAAGGACTACCTTGTCTCCTCAGGACTAGTCCTCTGACCTCAGGAAGGCAAGAGAAAGAAAAAGTGTAAGGAAAAGAAAATAATGGTCTCTGAAAGGAAGAGTGATTATGGCTATAGCAAATGAGTATTCTTCCTGTGTCCAACTAAGAACATTTCTTATTAGACAGACTTTTTTTTTCAACAGAGAACTTTACATTTTTTTTATCTGTCAAACATTTCCTCCCCCTTTTAGAGAACTTTCTTGTCTGTTAGTGTACCCAAAGATATATTCTGCTGGTATATACATACTCAGATAATTCACATTCAAACTGGATTTTCTTTCCAGAGTAAAATTTTGTCAAAAAAGCTTTCAAAAGCACCCTTTTAAATATTCAATTAAAAATAATAAGAACCAAGTATAGTAGGATGAATCTGATGAAAAATATCAGAACAAAATTTATAGATTTTCATCCTAATTTTCTATTTTAGCTATTTTAGAAATACTGAGAAAAATAAACTGCTATACCAGGAGTAATATCCAATTCAGAATGTTATTTTTTTAGAGGTTTTCACCTCAGGGTGTGTGTGCTTGCTGGGAAGAGAGAGAGACAGAGAGACAGAACCAGAGACAATGAGAGGGAAAGTGAGAAATCACCACCCAGAGGAAATGGTCATGCTGCAATCCCTTCTCCTCCATTCTCCTCCTGGGTTCTTGGGCATGTACACACATGTGCCCAGTGGGATTTTCTTTCTTTCTCTCTCTTTCCTTCTTCTTTCTTTCTTTCTTTCTTTCTTTCTTTCTTTCTTTCTTTCTTTCTTTCTTTCTTTCTTTCTCTTTCTCTCTCTCTCTCTCTCTTTCTTTCTTTCTCTCTCTCTCTTTCTCCTTCCTTCCTTCCTCCCTCCCTCCCTCCCTCCCTTCCTTCCTTTCAAGAATTATTTTATTTAACTTTATTTATTTGACCAGAGAAGGACAAAGAGACAGAGAGAAGGAAAGTGAGAAAGCAAGCCTCCATATCCGGGACTCAAACTACGGTCACGTGGGAGTCCAGCACCCTTAATCACCATGCCAACTGCTGGCCCCCGTGCCCAGTGGGATTTTCAAGCCACCAGATCCGAGACTCGAAGCACAGTTGGACATATGAGACCCCAGTGATGTAACCACTATGCCATCTGCTGTCCCCAAGAATGTTATTCCCAAGAATGTTATTAATTTAATGAACAAATATTTGTTTTCTTAGTGTAAGTAAAAGTGTAAACATGAATTGGTTGTGTCTAATGAATGATTTAAGTTCTAGGAATACAGTACAAGGAAGATGCTGAACTGAAGCTAGTTTTAGAAATAATAAAATTAAGAAGTCCTTTCATTTAAAAACGTATTACTGCAGTAATGGTAAAATCACTTTTTAAAAGTTAAAACTTTCAACCTCCCAAATTAACCAGGATGAGCTCAAACTACAAATCTTTAAAAATATATTTATTTATTTAATTTCCCAGAGAGCGCATGCATTTGTCAGAGAAACACAGAGAGGGAGAAAGCACTCCCTCTAATGCGGCATGGCCACACTGCGACTCCTTCTCCATTTCTCCATCCTTGGGATTTGGGATGCACACGCACACACACAAACCCACACACGACTCTAGCAAATTTTTCAAAAAAATTAAAAAAAAACTCCCACACGAACATAATTTTCCAGAGTTAAGCATACAATGGAATGGTGAATACTGAATTTTCGGTTGATGGTTATCTCTAGGCAGGGAGCAAAGGCAATGGAATCAGAGAAGTATATAAAAGTATCTCAAAACTGCTGTTGTTTGTAAAACAAATGTTAATTTGGATAAAACAAGCTAAGCGTGGGGGGCTCATTGTTTCATTTTCTTCATCTGCAAATTTACAAGTTAAAAAAAAATTACAAGACAGTTATTTAGGACAAAACTATAATGATCCCATGTATTTTTTAAATTTAGTTTTTATTTTCCTAATGCTACAAGGCATGTTATGTGTACATGAAGTAGAGAGAGAGAAAGCACCCCTCCCCCACAGGGCCTGATAACAATGCAATCCTTTTTCCTCTATTTCACTAACTACTCTAGATACTGGGCATGTGTCTACTGGGCTTCTCAAGTTGCCACGGTTGGGATTTGAACTGCAGTCAGCCATATGGGATCCAGCTCCTTCCGCACAGCACTTAACCACTCTGCTCTGGGGCCAGCTGTATTTTCTGTGGTCTCATCTCTAATTAAGTACAATTTTCCTTCCCCATTTGTATTTAATTCCATGACCCACCATTCTCTCACCTGAAAAGAACTCAAATGGCACGTGTTGGTTTAATCCAAAAATTTACAAAGTACATTCTCTTTTATAGTAGTCATAATAGCTGCTGCCTTTTAAAAAAATTTGCTACAGGGTGCATGCACTGGTTAGAGAGGAAGAAGAACAGACAAAGTAGGAAAGTGAACAAAACACACCCAGGGAAGATGGCCATGCCGCAATCCCTCTCCATACTCCTCTCAGGATTTCAGGCATGCAAACGCACTCGCACATACACACACACCAGGCATGTTTTTCAAGCCACCATGTCCAGGACTTGAACAGTGCAGTCAGCCATGTGGGATCCAGCTGCCTTAACTACTACATCACTGGCTGTCTCCAAAAAGACTTATTAAGAAACAATTTTCAGGTCAAGCAAGACAGGAAAACACAACCTAACTATAGTGCTTCTTTGTAGTCACAATGCACACCAGCATATAACAAGCCCAAGACAGGGCCCAGTCGATGATGTAATGGTTATAAGCTGGACTCCCACATGGTCAACAACAGTTTAAGTCCTGAACTGGGAGGCTTCAAACTCTCGTTGGGTGCATATGTGTGCGTGCCCAAAATCCTGGGAGAGGAATGGAAGAGAAGGGATTGTGGAGTGGCCATCCCCCAGGTGTGATTTCTAACTTTCTGTCTCTGTCTCTCTGGCAAGTGCACGTGCCCTATAGCAAAAAAAAAAAAAAAAAAAAAAAAAATCTCTTTAAAAAAAAACCCAGACATTAAAACAATAAAGCTAATGTATAAAAAATTTTTAAAGTCGGGAACCAGCAGTTAGCGTAATGGCTATGTCGCTGGACTCCCACGTAGTCGACCGCGGTTCGCGTCTCGGACCCGGTGGCTTACAACTCACGCCGGGTGCGTGTGCGTGCGTGCCCAGGATCCCGAGAGGAGAATGGAGAGGGGATTGCGGCGTGGCCATCCCCCCTGGGGGGTGATTTCTCGCTTTCTGTCTCTCTGTCTCTGTCTGTCTGGCGAGCGCACGCGCCCTATAGCGAAAAACCTCTCAAAGAAAAAAAAAATTTTTTTTAAAGTCCAAGACATTCTATAGGAAAGATAATCACAAATTTCTCAAGGTCATTTAAAATAGGATCCTATTTTTGTAACATTTATAACATTTTTGTAGAATTTGTGTTCTGAGGAGATTGTCCGACTTAATCTCTATCATGTCTATTCCTGAATACTTGCCATTTTGGAATAATTTGATTTTCTAAAAGTGCCATCCTGAAATGGTCCTCATTAATCTTTTCATAGCACATATATACATACATTTATACAGCCCCCAAATGTTGGTTCATTTCTTTTATTTACTCATGAGTGCTTTTATTTATTTGTTTGTTTGTTTGTTTGTTTATTTGGCTATAGGGTGTGTACACTTGCAGGACAGAGACAGAGAGAGGGAAAGTGAGAAATCACACCCCAGGGGGGATGGCAACACCACAATCCCTTCTCTATTCTTTTCTCAGGATTCTGGGCATGTGCACAGACGTGCCTGGTGTGATTTTCAAGCCTCTGGGTCTGAGATTCAAACAGCATTTGGCCATGTAGGAATCCAGTGTCTTAACTACCACACCACCTACTGGACCAGTATTACTTTTTTTAAACTTAGAAAACCTATTAAAAATGTTTTGGCAAGGTCACATAAACCAACATTTAATGATATACATTGTTTTAAAAGTTTATGTTTTCCTTTATGAGGGAGAGAGACAGACAAAAGACCCCTGACAGGGTCCCATCTCACCATGATTCCCTGCACCCTTCTACAAAGCCAGGATTGTGGGCACACTCGGCATCCTTGGGCCAACCCAGGAACCAAACCCAGAGCCTTCCCAGTATCATGTAGAGGCACTTTACTGCTTGAACCACCACAACTGGGCATAATGATATAATTATAAAGGTGACTCTATATTTTAATTGCCAGAGGGCGTGTGTGCTTGCCAGAGAGAGAGAGAGAGAGAGAGAGAGAGAGAGAGAGAGAGAGAGAGAAAGCACCCCCGATGGGGTGTGGTCATGCCACAATCCCTTCTCCGGTTTTCTGTCTTTTTGGGATTTGGGAAACATGTACACACATGCATTCAGCATGTCTTTCAAGCCATTGGGACCAGAATTCAAATCACAGTCAGCCATAGAAGACCCAGCTCCTTTATCCACCAGGCCATGGGGCTGGCCTACTTACTCGCATTTTGTGTAAGTGAAAGCAAGAGAGGTTGGTTTTTTGGTTTTTTTTTTTTTAGAGAGGTTTTCACTATAGGGGATGTGCGCTCGCCAGACAGACAGAGAGAGACATAGAGACAGAAAGTGAGAAATCACGCCCCAGGGGGGATGGTCACGCCGCAATCACTTCTCCTCCATTCTCCTCTCGGGATCTTGGGCACGCACACACACGCGCCTGGCGTGAGTTGTAAGCCACCGGGTCCGGGACGCGAACCATGGTCGACTATGTGGGAGTCCAGCGACATAGCCATTACGCTAACTGCTGGTTCCCAGGAGAGTTTTTTTTTAGTCATAGAGAAAGCACTTGAAAATTTATCTTATTTCTGAATTGGCATAACTTCACTGACTGAAAAATCCAACTAACTAAGCATTAACTAGAAAATATTTTGACTCTAGGAACTTAAAAAGATCCTATGTCAAGTTTTTTTGTTTGTTTCTTACAGCCTAAACCAGATTTTCCCCTTTTTATCAACTGAAACTTGGTTTAAAGTATCCTAATCCATATCATACATCAACTCATATATATGACAGTTTGTGTATGGATATATGCGTATCCTTGATAATGTATTTGCTCTCCTATGGTCTGTCCTCTCAAAAGTAAACTACTGAAAAATGTAGTACATTCCAGTAAACTGAGATCTTACCTTGTATTTTTAAAAATTACTTAACTTTATTTATTTTAATTTGACCAGAGAGGAAGAGAGAGAGAGAGAGAGAGAGAGAGAGAGAGAGAGAAACCAAGCCACCAGGTCCAGGACTCGAACCATAGTCAGCCATGTGGGAATCCAGTGCCCTTAACCACCATGTCACCTACTAGCCCCCTCGTATTTTTTTTTTTTTGTAAGAGTAAGTACATATTTTCAACAAAATCCTTAATCTTTGAAAGATTATCATCTTTAAAGTGAATATGAATTAAAATAAAATGCAAATATAACCCATTTGAGTAAATTTTTATTAGATGAAAATTGCTTTATATTGCCTGATCTAATTACAGCTATTCGAAATTCCATTCCAAGGTTGAATTTTCAACCTTGAAATTCCAATAATACAATTATTGATGATATTTTGACAGGGAGAACAGAAAAGATTTGGTAGTAAACAACAAGAATCTTGTTTATTATAGTAAATACTTTCATGGCATTTGAAAGAACTTAGAACTATTTCTTTGAAACAGGTTTAAATCTTTGAAACCAAGCCAACCAGGATGAAGTCTTTATTTAAGAAAAAGAAGAAGAAGAAGAAGAAGAAAAAAAAGAGCAAACCACCAAAAGATACATTTCATAAAATAGTAACATATTAAAACAGCCAAGTGATAGAATAGAAAAGATAGCTAAGCAAAGAATTTAAGAAACTTTGATTCTGTCCATCTGACTTGTTCTAATGGTCCTCTTTGTTCTTCCATTGTTACATATGTAAAATCAGGTATGATATTTAAGATGACCTTGCAAGATGTACTAAGAGTTTAAAAGGGATTATTGAAAAAGTGTTAGAATATTTAATAAATACCATTAACAAAAATATTATACTTTTTCTTCTTGTTCCAGTGAAGCTGTCCTTTTAAATCAGACTGTTTATCAAACTTTCACCTACAGAGATGTTAGCTTTCTTCCAAAGTGAAACTCCCAGATTCACAATATTTCTGATTAAGACAGACAATTAATACCAGAACTGTCCTACCGGAGGACAAAAAGAACTGTAGCACGATTGGTAAAGTCCTTAGAATTAGTTCCACTGAGTTATGAATCATCCAACTGACATTATATTTTGAAACTCTGGCTCTTCTATTCAAGTATAATTTTGAGTTGTATTCTATCTCAGTGTGAGATTTCTTATATAAGTAGAAAGAATTTCATTTCTGTAAACATTTACAGTGCCAGCTGTTTCTTTGAATAGATTTTTTTCCCATTAAGAGAGCTGCTCCAGTGAAGAAGTATTTCTTACATATCATTTCCAGATGCAAAAAGAAACTCAACAGTTTTTTGTGAAAAGCAGAAATAGTCAAGTAATATGAAAGCTTTCTGTAATCAAGGATTTACCTACCTATTACAAACATATAATCACTCTCTACAGATTCCTAATGAATTGAAAATGATCTCCAGTTACTTATAGCTCATCAGATGTGCTGTTGACCTTTGGTAATTCACATTCTTCATTGGTGTGACAACTCTGAAGGATATCCTTGTAGTGGTTCTTCAGATCCTCATATAAAGAAACAGTTTCTTGTGAATGAGCCAAGGGCAATACCTTTTCATTCAGTAACATCTGCACTTGGAATTCTTCTTTGGGAGTCTTAGCATTTTTACAATGGTAAAGCACAAATATTAAGTTTGAGGCATAAGGTACAATGTGACCACTTCGGAACTTCCGATGCATTTGTTCCTTATAATTGTAAGCTGTGAGGGGCTCCTTGTCTTTGAAGTACCCCATGAGAGAAAGCAGTGGAAGAAGGGTCTCTGCATGACCGAACTGTAGTACAACTGGAGAAGAAACTGGCTGAGACCTAAAAGGAGAAATTGAGAAAAAAATAAAAAGTACATACATTCATGTCAAAGAATGCAATATCTACACTTGGAAGTAGTATCTGGCTTTCCCTTTTTTTTTTTTCCTCCTAGTTTTTCTTTTATTTTTAAAGTTTAAGTAAGCCCATCTTCTTTTTCTTTTAAAATAATTATTTTATTTAACTTTATTTATTTATTTACTTATTTTAACTTGACGAGAGAGAGAGAGAAAGTGAGAAATCAAGTCACCAGGTCCAGTACTTGAATTGCAGTTGGCCATGTGGAAGTCCAGTGCCCTTAACCACCATGCTATCTGCTGGCCCCAGAGTCCCATCTTCTTACACCATTAAACATAACTCAAGCTATTTCTGAAATTCTGTGTGGCACAGAACTGAATTTTATATACCAAAAATTAAGTTCCTCAATTCGGGATCATTGTACAGATGCAAAGCCATCGAATATAGTGTGAATACACATTATCCTCTACAGTCAAAGGAAGAATAGAATCTTACAGACGTGTATTTCAACGATATTGCCCTCCTGTGGATGAAATTGAGCTAACTACCACTTAGTAAATAATTATTGCATGGAACTCCTCTGAATCAAGTTGAAAGTGTTGTTAGTTTATATCTAAGGGACAAGGACGAGCAATATTCAGTGAATTTCTTAGTTAAGAACAAATATGAACAGTGAATAGTAATTCATGTACTTTTCTAACAGTTTACAAAGACCTGATTTGGGCACCAGATTCAGAACAGAATCACAAAAGGGTGACACAATCCAGTGTGCTTCTGCTTGGGAGTGGGAATTCATACAACACTGGACACATAAACACTATCAGCTAAAACTGTTTGTTTTTTTTTTGTTTTGTTTTTAGATTTTTGCCATAGGGCACATGTGCTCACCAGAGAGAGAGAGAGAGAGAGAGAGAGACACAGAGAGACAAATAGTGAGAATCACCCCCCAAGGGGGATGGCCACATCACAAACCCCTTTTCTCCATAACTTCTATTCTCCTCTCAGGATTTGGGGCACACTTTTCTTTATATTTTCTATGATTGTTTTTTTTTTTTCTAGTAAAGTTTTAAAAATTTTCTTCGTAAGAAGCAGTAAATAACTCCTTAGCCTCTTCCCAACTTTCATAGAAAGAATGTGATTACTGTTCTTAAATATAAAATATTTGCAAACCTATTCAAACATGACTAGATGTCTGACTTCTTGACACAACCCCATATATCTGGTTATAAATTTAATACATCTGGATTTTCTGGAAGGCTACAAGCAGCAGTTTTGGACCTTCCTGATTCCTCAAATGAAAACAGAATGAAAGAAGTAGAGAGCAAATCCCAAATACCCATGGGAAACACAACATAACTATGGGGAAAATTATTCTCCATAACCACCAATAGCCACAAGCTGTGTACTGTCAGCATCTGCTGGAGAGAGCAGAGGGAAGCCTGAGGACGTCTGAGCATCCCGAGAATCCCAAACAGCCCACAGGTGTTAATTGGAAAGTGCTGAGGGCCAATCTGACATAGCAGCCGAGAGTAGGAAGGGGTCAGTCCTTGCTAGTACTTGCCAGTGCCAGGCAAGTCTGCTGTTAGCCTTGGAGCTAGAGAAACCTGGCCCCTGGGAACTCTCCCAACGCAGAGCCCTCACTAAAGACAAACTGCTGGAAGTAAAATCAAGACTAAGCAGGATAGGATAGGCACAGAACAGCACAGACAAAGGAAAAAAAATATTTAAATGAAAAGTGGTGGGATTGGAACAGTCAGGAAATCTCAGAAGCAACCCACTGCATTCTTTTCCTTTTTTTAAGTTTTTTAAAGTTTCTTTCTTTTAGGAGAGAGAAAGACAACACACAGAGAGGGAACACTCCCCCCATAGTTTTGTTTTGTTTTATTTTTTTAAAGAGACTTTTGCTATAGGGTGCATGTACTCGCCAGAGACACAGAGAAATCGAAAGCGAGAAATCACCTTCTGGGGGGATGGCCACGCTGCAATCCCTTCTCCTCCATTCCTCCCCTCGGGAATTTGGGCACACATGCAAATACGCCCAGTCCAATAGGTTCTTTTTTTTTTTTTTTGGAGAGGTTTTTCGCTATAGGGCGCGTGCGCTCGCCAAACAGACAGAGAGAGACATAGAGACAGAAAGCGAGAAATCACCCCCCAGGGGGGATGGTCACGCCGCAATCCCTTCTCCTCCATTCTCCTCTCGGGATCTTGGGCACGCACGCACACGCGCCTGGCGTGAGTTGTAAGCCACCGGGTCCGAGACGCGAACCGCGGTCGACTACGTGGGAGTCCAGCGACATAGCCATTACGCTAACTGCTGGTTCCCCAATAGGTTCTTGATACATCACAACCCTCCCCATCAGCCTTCGAGTTCTGGGTGTACCCATCATATTCAGGTCCCTGCAGAATCCCAACCCCACGCCTCCAGTATTGCACAGAGATGCCCACCACACATACCATGTGGCTGGGTCCCTACCATATTTCTGAATAGTATGTATACAAGAAAAGAGCTCTATGAGATTAGAAAACTTAATCTGACATCAACCTTCTTCTAAATGCTGAGGAAACCTAAAATTCACATGAAAATGAAATACAGGGTTAAGAGAATAAGCAGCAGAGTAATATCCATACTAAGAATAAAAGTATGTTAGAAATACATACTCTTCAAACTGCTAACACAGAACTTCAAAATAAACTAAAAAGACAATTATTCATTACTCTGAGGTTGACATTCTTTAAAAGGTACAGAACTGAAAAACCATTCATCAACAAAAGGCTCCAAGGCTCTTTCCATAATTGGTATACTTTGAGTCATCTAAAATACCCTAAACTTGTATTTATTTCCAAGAAACATCCTCTTAGGTCCAAAGTTACAGAGCAGTAGCAATGAGGCCATGGCAATGTTTAGTTTAACCTGTAAAAGTATTTAAAAAATTTTGTGCATTATTTAACAGTATTTAAAAATAGGAAGAATTAAGATTCTTTATTATTTTTTTTTTAGTTTGCTGTAGGGAGCATACACTCTCCAGAGACAGGGGAAAGTGAGAAACCATCCCCCAAAGGGGCCAGCCATGCTGCAATCCCTTCTCCTCCATCCCCTGTTTAGAATTTTGGGCAGGCATGTACACATGCCTGGTGGGCCCGCGCTCAAGCCACTGGGCCGGGACTCAAGCCATGCAGTTGGCCATGTGGAATCCAGCTGCCTTAATCTCTGCATTGCTTGCTCGTCCAGGAAGATTTAAGATTCATAAAAATCTGATTTGTGGCTCCTCTTGAACTCTGAGAGATGAGGCAACGCAAGTCCATACATATATAGAGCAACCACCAGCTGACCGGAAATAAGGTTATCCTCCCTTTAGAGAGGTCATATTCCTACTGCACAGTACACTTACCATTCCACATTGTCTAACATAGGATGAATTCATTCTTTTGTTACTTGTCTGGCCCCTTTATATATCTGAGTATGTACAGGTTGAAGCTAATACCCCCGCCACCATTTAAATATAATGGAATTTACTCATGAAGTACATTAAAAACAAATAGTGTAAATATACTGGTTTACATTGTGAATCCTTTAGCCAGTAGGCAGAAACCTCAGAGCCAGGAAAGACCCAAGCTTAACGTTTCATCATTGTTCTATCAGAACAGGGCAGACTTCGGGGAGGTCATGAGCACCAGTGGCACCTCCACTGTCTCATGGATAGAATTCATAGTCAATAGCTTTCCCTCACTGAAGAATTACAATAAACTGGGAACAAGATACATGACAATACATCCAAAATACTATCATTTCAACATGTAATTTATATAGAATTATGAATGAACTTTACATTCTGTTTTTAGCCATGTGTTCAAGGTCCACTGTATATTTACACTTAAGACATCTCAATTCAAACTAGACTCTGGAAGTGCCGAGTAACCATGAGGGGCTGTGCCTACTGTATTAGACAGTACAGTATAGATAACAGTATGGACAGTCTTACATACCTAGATCCAAAGGAGAGTTTTATGGAAAAATCAAATAAGTTTATGTATTAGACTCATACAGAAAGCCATGTCATCAAAAACAAAAGCCATCTGATGAATCTACATTTAAAAAACATATACTCTAGGATTCCAGACAAAAATACAATTAAGAAATATGCCTGGCTCTTGCAGATTGGCATTTGTCTAAGTGTTAGGGGAACCCAGAAAAGGAGAGCAAATCCTTTCGTCTAGAGATGTGGATAAGTGTTCTAGCTCAGTCATGAATACATTCCTTAGCAGTCATAACACAGAAATGGTACCCACTGTAGCCTTATAAAGTACAGTAGCTGGTTTATCCTGTTATGTAGGTGTTACCATACCCTTTTCAGAAATGAAAAGCTTGACTTATCTATTTTTCAACTACCAATTAAACTCACAAGAAAAATACCATCCTTTAAATGAACAGAAATAGTTTAATGTAAAAGGATAACGCAGATCCTTTCAAAAAATATTTATTGACCTCTATCTTACTTTTAAGTTCACTTTTTCAAAAAAAACTTAAGTTTCTAAAAGCAGGGTACACCTGAAGTTATAAAAAAAAAAATAAAATTCTTAAGGGACCTGCCTGTAGTGGTCCAAATGTTCTGCAAGGCTAGGAGCCATGTGGCCAACCATGGCCTGGGATCCCCAGATCAGCTTGAAAACTCTGGGATGCTGGCCAGGATCCTGAGATGGAGGGCTGAGGAAGGGAATCATGGCATGAGGAAATCCTATTGAGGGTGCTTCTTTCTTTTTCTCTCACGCATGTGCTACCATAAAAATGAATGAATGAGTGACCATTTTTAGGGCCTGGATCCATGGTAATGCAGCAGTAGCACACTGCTGTGTGACACTGGAGACACATGGAAAATCGGGGTTTGGTACCCAGGTCGACCTACCTATGCTGGTACGTGTATGTGTGCCTGTGATTCTGGCTGGCTAGAGAAAGAATGGCTGTGTGAGATGCCACTGAGGGTCCTTGTTTGTCTGTCTCATGAAATAAATAACCTTTAAAAAATAAATAAAGCCAATTAAAAATATTTGGCTTGAGCTATACAACTTACGTCAGTCCAACCCTTCAAAAACTTAAACATCTGACAGAATACATGGACATGGTGTAGGTGAGAGGTATGGCCCTGCAGCTTGAAAACCAGAGGCCAGAACCTATTTAGGGCAAATTACTGAATCTCTTCCAGCCTTGGTTCCTGCAAAATGAAGATGAGCCACTTCCCTTAAAAAGTTGTTGGATCTGAGCTACAACAATAAATCAGTGCTTGCCTTAAAGCACTCGATCAACGCGCGATAGCAGACAGCCACAATGGCAGCCAAAGACAGAGCGGTTCCAGAAGTGAAGTGCCCCAGGTCACAAAGATTGGTGGTGTGCACTTTAGAGCCCAGCAGCTGAGTTCAAATGTTACTACTCAGAACACCTTACAGTAAAGGCAAATGTGATGCCACTGGATAAGACAGGATATTTTAAAACTCATCAGCTGTCTCAAAGTACCAAAGATCCAAACACAAAAGCAACAATATAGGAATATCATAAATCAAGTTTATAACTTATAACAAAAAAAATCCCTAGGGAAAATCTTAATGCCCTTTTGTACAAGAAAATACTTGTATATCTTATAAAAGTAAACACACAATTTAGAAATGTAGTCACTTAAGTATACTTTTAAACAAGTTCTGATTTAAAATCACTTCAAGTAAGTGTTTATTTGGGGAAAGAAGTATTCTGACATATTAGTTCAGGAAGACTGCATTGTCTTGGTAACAAAGCTCTTGGTATATGAATCTGAATCAGCCATTTTAAAAAACAGTTGAGCAACATGCAATTTGGTAGAAGCAAGTGCTAAATCCCACAGAGTAAGAAAATGGATTATTTCTTAAATAAGGCCTCGGTTCTTTGCCAAGAATGTATAAAAGGCAAAGACCACAATTCCCAGAAGGTTTTTAATCTGAAATGAATATGCAATAAGAAAAAATATTCAACAAAAAATACAGTTCTACAAAAAGCTAATCAACAATGATGTAAGCCTCTAAGAGAATGAACAAAGACGAGAAATCCTGCTTCAGAAACATAGTACATAAATAAATGTTTTCTAAAATCTGAGATGCAATGACTGGATGAAGTTATCTAGCCTAGCCTCTCACTCAGTAATGCAAACGCAGTTACGTGTCTTGTATTCTCCATCTATTAACAGAATTCAGTTAGGTCAGTAATAAAGGGTTTACACACACCTACTTTTTTTTTTTTTTTTTTTTTTTTTGAGAGGTTTTTCGCTATAGGGCGCGTGCGCTCACCAGACAGACAGAGAGAGACATAGAGACAGAAAGCGAGAAATCACCCCCCAGGGGGGATGGTCACGCCACAATCCCTTCTCCTCCATTCACCTCTCGGGATCTTGGGCACGCACGCACACGCGCCCGGCGTGAGTTTTAAGCCACCGGGTCCGGGACATGAACCACGGTCGACTACGTGGGAGTCCAGCGACATAGCCATTACGCTAACTGCTGGTTCCCTCACACACCTACGTTTTTATTCTAGCTTGGAAGAAAGGGGATATATGTCAACAAATGGCAATTCTCAGTTTCACAGAACCAACACCTAGGCGAAATCTCCAATCATTAAGTAATAGCTATCTGGAATACTGCATCGAGAAGGATTCTGAGGTTGTATCCAAATTCAGTGCGATCTATTTTAAAAGCAAAATATATAAGAAACAAGAAGTAGAAAATTACTTGTTGATGATAACATGTATGGTAATATCCTTGACGGAGCCAACAATATACAATGTATACTGGATGGAAAATCTCATTTTGTATACTGTATTGATGTACAGTGAATGACTGTAAATTAATTAATTTATTAAAAGAAAAGATATAATGTTGTATGAGATTAAAAAAATTAACTTTATTGTAGATTTTCCAGTTGTAAAAACAAGACAAAACAGAGTTCACTGAATTTCAAGATCAAAGTTTTAATAATAACCAGAATTTAGCACACCTATTTTTTCTGCTTTATCTCAAAAGCATTCTCATTAAATATTAGCTCAGAATATATATCACTGAAGTCTTAAACATAAGTGTTTTTCTTTGGTATTTTGTTTTACCTGGCCTGAATTCAGCCTTAATGCCTCAAGTGAAAATTCAGACTCCTCAAGAAAGAGTAAGTAAAACATCTAACTCATAATTATGAGGTATAAAATTAAAAGAACTTAGCTAATAATTAACTTCTTGGCTGTTTTAAATTATGCAGTTCGAGGGTCCATTTATAGCTAATAATATCAGAATGCTTTGTCCTATTTATAAACCAAAATAACTAAGCAATATACAAACTGATTTCTACTTCATTGTTTGAAACTCAACTGCCAAAATATTAAACTCTGGTATATTGATACCTGAGTAAAAGTCCAACTTCTTCCATGGAAATATCTGTGACCAAAAGGAGTATATTTTTCTTCCAGAGTTAATGCCACTTTTACAGTTGCTCAAGCTTATACCCATTTGCCCTTTTATAAGATTTATTCATATTTCTGTTTTCTTTGACAAAGTAGCATAAGTATTAAATGGAAAAACATATCATGTTTCTATCTTTTTTTTTTTTTTTTTTTTTTTTCTTGAGAGGTTTTTGCTATAGGGCACATGTGCTTACCAGAGAGACAGAAAGCAAAAAATCATCCCCCCGGGGAGGGAGATGGCCATGCTGCAATCCCTCCTCCTCCAATCTCCTCTCGGGATCTTGGGCATGCATGCACACACATACACACACAAACCCAGCATGAGTTTTAAGCCGCTGGGTCTGGGACTTGAACCATAGTCAATTATTTGAGAGTCCAGCAACATAACCATTACGCCATCTGCTAGTTCCTCATGTAGCTTTCTTTGACACTATCAAACAGAGTTGTGAGATTCAGAATACCATGACAGAAAAGACCAAGTTTCTTTTTTTTTTTTTTAACAAAAGAATATAATTTTATGGAGGGACTGTCAAGGCAATAGGTAATGAGGCATACTGAACATTTACTGCATCTGCGGTTCTTAACTTTGAAGGCGGACATGAAACCATTTGTGAATCTGACTAAAGGAATGGGAAAGTTCCCAGAGAAATGTGCATATCCATAAAAACCTGAAATTGTCATAGGTGTTCAGACTTGAGTATACATCTCAAGAACCTCTGTGCTCTATGTGTAATCTGACATCCTGAAGTATAATGCACCTATGATTCTGTCCCACATTGGTTTATATCTTCTGAATGACCTATATTCCAGAGAAATCTGATATTTATCCTAATAAGTTCTGAATCTAAAATGTTTAAATAGAATGAAGTACGTGTATACACTGAACACCAAATTAAGAGTAATTCAGATGTTTTCTTTTCTTTTCTTTTTTTTTAACTTTCCTATTTGTCTTGAATCTTTCTGCTTCTGATGGTGGTTTCTGCATTCTGATCCATCAACAGACACAGACTTCTCTCAGTCATATTTCTCAGATTACCTTACATCCCCCACCTATAATGACTATTTTTTCTTTGGGATTCTTAGCAGAACAGTATCCTAAAGAACAAGCAATACAAAGGCATGGAATGGGGCAACTTTAACTCAGCTCTCTCCCTCTGCTGATACTGTATTAAACCAGCCTGGTGGAGAGGCACAAGAGGTCAAGCACTGCTGTGCAAGGCTAGCACCACACAGAGGCCCAGATTCCATTCCCAGATGAGCTGAGGGCAGGCCAGGCACAGCAGCATGGGCCTGTGGTCTTAGCACCTGGGGGGATGGGGTAAAGCATTATAGACACAAGATACTGTCAGAAATACCTATTTCTCTCTTCCTTCTTCCTACACACATGTGCATACTCTCTATCATTTAAAAAAGAATTAGAAAAATTAAACTTGGGATGGTACTTTGAAAGTCCCAAAATCACATTTGAAAAAATGTTCATTTTTAGGCCCAGCCTGTCTCACAGTCAGTAGCATACAGTACTGCAGAGTCGGAAGCCACATGCCACATGCACTTTGAATCCCAGTCTAGTCAGCCTAAAAACGTTAACAGGTATCCATGTGGGTGCCAAAGACTGAAGGAAGGGGACTGTAGTATGATAGAGTCTTGTGGAATATGCTTATCTCTCTCTTTTTCTCATGCACACACATGTATCTAATATGAATTAAAAATGTATATTTTAGCTTTAAAAGAACTCTTAAAAATGTAAACTACTAGTAAACATATTAAAAAAAACCAAATGAATAACCTATAGGAGCCTATATGAATGTTTACATATAAATACACAGAATCACAACATTTTAGGGCTGGGATCTGGTCAACAACTCTTTTTTTAGAAAGAAGAGGGCTAACCTGGTTAAGTTAATTACCTTATGATATTTACTAAAGTTAAGAATTCAATTCTCCAAACTATGCCCCTCTCTTACTTACATAAATTTTATTTTACTTACAAAAGTTTATTAAATCATCACCAAAAATGGAATTTAATTTGAAGTCTAAAATAATGTCGTTAATGGAGGTTGATAACCGTGTGTGTGTCCAAAGTACGTAAAAGATCCACAGCAAGTACTAAAATAATTCAAAAACATCAATTGGAAAACAACTAATAATTATGTGTTTTTCTCCCAACTGTTCTCAGCTGGATCTTTCTAAGCTCTTAATTCATGTATCACACTCAACTGATGTTATGCAAAGGGTGTTTTTTAAACATGATCCAGGAATATCAGATAGAGCTTTAAACAACTCATATAATGCTCATGCTTACATAAGTACGCAAATAAGCAATGTGAGCTGCCAGATACTCTGGGAAGAAAATTTACCAGGGAAAATTTTTTTAAGTCTTCTTAAACATCTGATTGAAAGATCGGCTCCAGTGAGTATTGGGAGAAGCATCAATTAGATGACAATGTAAATTAGAACCAAAATGACTCAAGCATAAATTATTTTTCTCAAACAAAAAAGCAATGAAATCAGCTTCCACTTTTAGCCAAGATGGAATAATAAGACCAGACTTACCACCCTATCTTAAGCTTCTAGAAAGCTGGACAAAATACATAAAAGCACAATTTTTAGACACTTGACAATAGTCAGATAAAAGGACAAATGAAGCAAACCCAACGACTGCGCCACTTACTGCCACAGGTTTCTAGGCTGTAGAGTGGAGAGGGAGGAAGCCAAATAGCCAATCACCCTGAGCAGAAGAGCTGGAAGTGAGGATTCAGGGAGGCCACGCTGGCTGGAATGCACCCAACAGAGTACCAGAGCAGAGACAGCTACAGGAGGGAACTCTGACATCAGTAGGGGTCCCTCCAGCTTTCAGATGAGGCTTATCTGCACATGCATATGAGGAAACTCAAAATTTAGGAGACAAAACATTGGAAAAGAACAGGGGGGAAAAAAGCCCAAAGTCCAAAGAAAATACAAAAGCAACTGGTGTTCATACAAGCCCCAGCTGGCTAAGGCATGATAATCTTCACACGTGAGACCTTGCCCGTAAAAAAGGGAAAGCAGGTGGTTGAGCAGTGGTAGACCAACTAGACCCACATGGAAAGATCCCAGGGCCTCCTGGTGCATGTCAAGCATACATTTATGTATATAATTTGATCTTTCTGGGGTTAGAGGTTGCAGTTGGGAAGGATTGCTGTACCCCTTCTAGGGTCAATGCAGAATACTGTTTCCATGCTATATTTTATACCGATCCAATTGATGCATACATAACTGTTCACCTTTAAATTTATTTTCTTTAAATTGTATGTATGTGTTGAGAGATCTTGATCTCTCAATAAAATTATTTTGAAATGTGCTAGGGCTTCTAGCAAATACAAAGTTTAAAAAAAATTCTTTTGAAGTTTATTTCTTCCAGGGGAGAGGGAGAAGAAGGTAGTGAGAGAGACAGACAGACAGATAGACACACACACACACACACAGAGGCACCCACAGCAGGGTCTTTGTGCTGCAAGCTTGCCCCCAGAATCAGCCAGCCAGGATCAGGGACACATATGAATATGCCCAGTGTGTACCAGGAGTCTTCAGGAAGTGAATCTAGGGCTTTCCCAGATGCCTACACCATGGTGGAACACTTAATTGTCACTGTGCCACCAGCGGCTGTCCAATAAAAATAAATTTCAAAAATAGTCAGAATGGGCTACAAACTACACAGTCACTGAATGATCTATACAGGAGTCAGATATGATCAGATCTGTATCTTAGAAAGAAGAGTACATTGGAGCAGAATGGAAATAACATTGAAATCAGGGAAGCATTTACAAGGCAGTTGCCAAATCTAGAAGAGAGGAGATATTAGCCTGAATTATGGTGATAGCAATGAAAATAGAGAAAAGCAAAAATTACTGATATAATACTGGAAGCAAAAAAAAAAAAAAGGCAAAAACTCAGTGAGTCAATGTAGAAAGTGAGATAGTATTAAGAATGATACATAGGTTTGTGGCTGGGATGTCTGGGAGATACTGACTAGAAAATAAGACTATAGATCGCAGATATTTCTTCCAAACATGTAAGGAAAACCTACTGTACCGCAGGTACTGTTCTAGCACTGAGAGAGTAGTGAAAGAAGGTTCCAGATCTCACAGACAGACCTGCAGTCTATTAAGAGTGGAAACATGTTTTACCCAGAAGGCAATTAGACATTTGAATATGGTTATAACTAGGTTAGTTATGCACACTTTATTTATTTTTAGTATAAATAGGTTAGTTATACTAAGTTATAGGTTAGTTATAACTAAGTTAGTTAGGTATACTTTATTTATGCTTAACACTAAAGAGATTTCTAACATTAAGAGAGATTCCTGGGGTTCAGCAAGGGGTGTGGCAGTTGAGGTGCTGGACTCCCACAGGGACAAAAATGGCCCAGCGACTTGAAATGCATGCCGGATGTGTGTGCATGCATGCACAAAATGCCAGGAGGAGAATGGAGAAGTGATTGTGGTGTGACCATCCTCCCTGGGGTGTGTGTGTGTGTGTGTGTGTGTGTGTGTGATTTCTCACTTTCCCTCTCACGGTCTCTCTCTGTCTCTCTCTAGTAAGTGCACATGCCCTATGGCAAAAACCTTAAAAACAATAAATTAATAAAATAAGATAGATTCCTGATATCCAGTTAAATTCCATGAAACCCTGGCTTTAGAAAGGTAGCACAAAGAACAAGTATCTGCACACATTTCTAAGTCTCTTAATAAACAAAGTTCCTGGCCTAGTCATGGTAGCTCGCATTGCTAAGATGCTGTGCTCCATAGGTTAGAACCACACAGGAGGCCTGAGTTTTGATTCCCTGTCCAAAATAAAGGCCGGGTATTAACAGCATGAGTCTGTCATCCCAATGACTCAGAAAGGTTGAGGCAAGAGGATCACAGCATAGCAAAACCTTGATTTAAATAAAAAGTTCTTTGTTACAATTGGCGAGGTAATTGACTAAACAACTATTTAAAATCATCTGGTGACACTAAACATTTATTTCAATGCTGCCACCTTACGTTCCAATATGGAACTACACAACCTAAAACTGTTATGTGCTCATTTGTGTATGAAATCTGAAAATGTCAAACTTGAGAGCATATGAAAAGAAAGAAAAAAAGTTAACATCAAAAGACTGATTTAACAACAACAAATATTTATTACTTATAGAAATTAATATTGGCACTTGGGAATATTTTTTCAGTTTTAATTATTATTTTTTTTAATTGCCAGAGAGCATATACACTTGTCTGAGGGAAACAAAGAAAGGGAAAGGGAGAAAGCACCCCCCAGTGGGGTGTGAGTACACTATAATCTCTTCCAATTCTCGATCCTGTCGGGATTTGGGGCAAGCACACACAAGTGCCTGGCATGTTTTTCGGCCACAGGGGCAGGATTCTCATTGCTTAGCTGGCCATGTGGGATCAAGCTCCCTAAATCACCAGGCATAGGGCCAGTTCTAATTTTTATTTATTTATTTTAAGATAGAGGCTCACTCTGTCATAGTCCTCCTGCCTCAGCCTCTTGAGCAGCTGGGCTACCGGTGTATACAGGGTCTCGTTACACTGGCCAGTCCAGCTTCAGGCTCCTGTTTCTCCTGCCTCAGCTTCCAAGCTGCTGGTATTACCAGCACCACACCCAGCCTTTAATGGCTAGGAATCAAACCTGAGCATCCCATGAGGTACCAGCATGTGGAGCAGTTTTAACAGTGCACACCACCAGTGGGACAATTATTCTTAACTAACATAAATGTACTGATTAATGGGATATGGTGTCATTTTTCAGTACATGACTGTAATGTGTAATAATCAAATTTGGGTAATTAGCACATCCATCACCTCAAGCATTTACCATTACTTTGTATTGGAGCATTTAAAATCCTCTCTTCTAGTATTCTTGGAATATACAAATCACTCTTTAACTATAGTCACCTTACTGTGCTATAGAACAGCATTACTCCCAACTAATTCTGTATCTGTTAACCAACCTCTATTTTCCCTATCCCTTACTCTTCCCAGCCTCCAATAATCACTGTTCTACTTTCTCTTCCTATGGATTATTTTTTTCCTTGTCAAAGGGCACAAGAGCTTGGGAAGGAGGGGGCAGGGAGAACCCCCTGGGGATGCTGTCACACCACAATCTTTCTTCCCTCAATTTCTCCATCCCATCACGACTTTAGGCAGGCAGGCACACATGCCCAGTATGTTTTCCAAGCTGCTAGGGCCAAGGATTGAATTATGTTCAGCTGTGGGACGCAGCGCTCCATCCAGAGGACTTACTGGCTATGTTATAAGGGCTGGCCTGAGGAACATTTTGTTATTAGCTTCTACATATAAATGAGAACATGTGGTATTTCTCTTTCTGTACCTGGTTTACTTCACTTAACATAATATTGTCCAGATTCATATTGCCTTGCACGACAGGGTTTCATTCTTTTTAAATGTTGAATAGGATTTCACAGTGTATATGTATCATATTTTCTTTATCCATTCATCTGCTGAAGGTCAACAACGTTGATTCCATATCTTTGTTATTATGAATAGTGCTGCAATGAACGTGGAAATACAGATATTTCCACTAGATACTGGTTTCTTTTTTTTTTTCTTTTTGAATATATATCCAGTAAAGGAATTACTGGATCATAAGCATATTCTTTGATTTTGGGGAATCACGCTACTTCTTTTCCATAATGGTTGTACTAGTTTACATTCCCACCAATTCCCCTTTCTCCACATCTCTGTCAGCATTTGTGATTTTTTTTTTTGAGAATAGCTATTCTAACTGAAGTGAGATGGTATCTCATTGTCATTTTCATTTGAAATTTCCTATGCTTAGTAATGTTATGCATTTTTTCATATCCTTCTTGACTTAATATATCTTCTTTTGAGAAAGGTCTATTTAGATCATAAGTCTCTTTTCAAATTGGATTCCTTTTTTTTTTCTGCTGTGTAGTTTGAGTTCCTTGTATATTCTGATTTTTACTCCTTTGCTGGGTGAATTATCTGCAAATATTTTCTTCTATTATATAGGCTGTCCTTTCACTCTGTTGACTGTTTCCTTTGCTGTGCAAAACTGTTTGGGTTTGACAGAACTCCTTTGTTTATTTTTGCTTTTACTGCATGTGCTTTTGAGATGTTAATCAAAAAATTTTTGCTCAGAAGTGTCTAAGAGTATTCCTGACAAAATAAAAAATCTAATGAGGTAAGTAATTACAGTAACAAATATTTGAGAAAACAGAAAGTGACTTTTTGAACTTCTCCAGTCTAAAAATACAAAAATATATTAAGAGAGTTATGAAGGAGAATTTAGAATAAAATCCAGACACAGTGCATTTCCTTAGTAAATTCAGTTTGCTTTTCTATTCACAGATGCTTAAACAGCAATGGCTGCCTGAATCTGCTTAGATAGCAAATTTACGGGTTTAACTTTAATCCCCTCACTGCAGGGATGGTGTAATAGGGAAAATAAAAGTCTAGATCCTGATAAAAGTCAAAGATGCTGAATTTGGAGGGCTGATGGTATTTAATGGATGTGTTGATACTTACCAATTAATATTACTTGTAATCTTCAATTTTTCTGTGAAGTAAAATTGTGCTATTAAAATTATGTTTAAAAAATATTCAGTGGAGGGGCCAGCAAGTGGCATGGAGATTAAAGCAGTTGAAGCCCACCTGGATGACTGCATTTTTGAATCTCAGACCCAGCAACTTGAAAAACATGCCAGGCGTGTGTGTATGGGTGAGTGCCCAAAATCCCAAGAGGAGAAATGGAGAAGGGATTGCAGCATGGCCATCCCCTTGGTGGGGAGTTGGGGGAGGTATGATTTCTCACTTTTCTCTGTCTTTCTCTGGTGAGCACAAGTACCCTTTAGCAAAACTAAAAATTCAGTGGCATTGAATTGAACATCTGATTATCTTAATATTAAAAGACAGCCTGGGGCCAGAAGTGGCACAGTGGTAAAACTTGATGCTGTGCCAAGATAAACCACATGGGATGGTTCCAGGCTCATGTGCAGAGACCTCTCTGAGTACACCAGGCATGCATGTGCCCGTGACCCAAAGCTGGCTAAAGCTGAGATGAACAGTAGCACTAAGATCTTGTTGGTGGTACAATCTCTGTCTCTCTCGCTTATGTTAGAAATAGATAAGTTTAACAAAGACCCAAGACCAACCATTGACATGGTGGTTAAGGTGACTAGATCCCACATGGCCAACAAAACTGAGACATGATGTTGATGGAGAGAGGCTGTTCGTATATAAAGGAGTGCTATGAAGGAACTTGGCATTTTCCATTCAATTTTGCTATGATCTTAAAACTTAAAAAAGTAAGCCAGCCAGTGGCATGGTGGTAGGGGCAGCTGGATCCCACATTACTGACTATGTGCTTCAAGTCCTGAACAGAGTGGCTTGGATAACATGCCATCGGCATATATATACCCAAAATCTCTAAAGGAGAGAGAAATGGAGGAAAAGGAACTGCAGAGTGACAGTTCCCCACGAGGGGGTACTTTCTCACTTTCTCCCTCTCTCTGGCGAGTATGCATACCTTCTGGCAAGTTGGAAAAACAACAACAACAACAAAAAAAAAACTACTTTTAAAAGTAAAGCCTATTAATTTTTTTTAAAAAACTTATTTTCTCTTTGCTGAGTATATTTTGATTTTCTTTAGCAGTACTGCTCAGAGCCTTAGTTAGTCTCAATCTGTTTTTTGGAGAGAAACCTCATAGAAGTCTTTATACTTTCTTCTCTTTATTATTTCAAGAAGATATAATCTTGATTCTGCTAAGTAAATATCTTTTAAAATCCTAATCAGTCTTCTAGTATAGAAATAACCAGGCCCTGGGCCAGCCTGTGGCCCAGTGGTTAATGAATTGGATCCATATGGCCAACTGTATGGTTGAGTCCTGGACCAATGACTTGAAAAACATGCCAGGTGCATGTGCACATGTGCACATGCACCCTAACCCTAACCCCTAACCCTAACTCTAACCCCTAACCCCTAACCCCTAACCCTAACCCTAACCCTTTATAAAGTGAGGAACCTGGAGATCAATAAAGTCGAACCAGGACTCAAGCCAAATCCATGCACCTTTTACTACATCACATTGAGTCTATCATTACTGAATCTGATTCCACAATCCATGTGTGAAAGCTAGTCTCGTTAGCTTTTAAGGTCATAAAAATACAACAAGCTACTACTTAAAAAAATGGAGTGCTCAGTTGCATTTTTTTCCTCTGTCACTTGTGGGTGAGATGGCATATTATTAAAAATAATAAGATCAGGGGGAAGCAGGTGGCATAGTGGTTGAGGTGCTGGACTCCCAGTTGGTCAACCACAGTATCAGTCTTGGACCTGGTGGCTTGAAACTCCCATGGGGAACATATGCGTGTTGTGCCCAAAACCTTGAGGGGAGAATGGAGGAGAAGGAACTGCAGTGTGGCCATTCTCCCTGCTGGGTGATTTCTCATTTTCTTTCTCTGTCTCTTTGGCAAAAGCATGTGCCCTACAGCAAAAATTTCTCTCAAAAACAAACAAAAGATAGGGTCAGCTCTATGGCCTAGTGGTTTAAGGAAGCCACATCCCACATGGCCAATCATGCAGTTTGAATTCCAGCCTCAGAAGCTTAAAAAAACATGCCAGGTATGTGTGTGTACATGTATAAAATCCTGACAGGATGGGGAAATGGAGAAGGGATTATAGTATGACCACACCCCACTGGAGGTGCTTCCTCTCTCTCCCCCTTCTCTCTCTGGTGAGCACATGCACCCACTAGCAATAAAAAAAAAAAAAAATAAAAAAAAAAAAAAAGAGGATAGGAAATGAGAGAGGAGAAGAGGAAAGAGAAGAATTGGAATTTTATTTTAAAATAAAAGCAAAACAAATAAAACTTCCCTGCAGGCGATCTGGATTACTGTAAACAGCCAACCTCAACTTAGAATGCTTAAACTTCAGACCATGTCCAGGAACCTGTGCAAGTCAGGCATTTCATACACATCTACAATTCTAATTTTTTTTTTTAGAGAGATTTTTGCTATAGGGTACGTGCACTCACAGGAGAGACAGAGAGAAATCACCTCCCAGGGGAGATGGCCACACCACAAACCCTTCTCCAGACTCCTCTCGGAATTTTGGGCATGCACGCACATGCACCTGGTGTTGAGTTTTAAGTCACCAGGTCCTGGACTCAAACTGCTGTTGACTACAAGGGAGTCCAGTGATGTAACCACTACATCTGTTGGTCCCCTAATTTTTTTTTGTAGAGAGATTTTTGCCATAGGGTGTGTGTGCTCGCCGGAGAGACAGAGACAGAGAGACAGAAAGCGAGAAATTACCCTCTGGGGAGGATGACCACACCATAATCCTCTCTCCTCCATTCTCCTCTTAGGATTGCATGCACATGTGCCCAGCATGAGTTTCAAGCCACCTGGTCTGGGACTCAAATCATGGTCCTAGACTTAAACCATGGTCGACTATGTGGGAGTCTAGCATCCTAACCATTATGCCATCTACTGGTCCCCTCCTAGTATTTTTTAATAATCACTGACAGTTCCTTGACAAGAGATCCCATTCTTAGACATATACTCAAGCAAAATTAAAACATATCCACATAAAATCTGCATATAAATATTTATAATTGCATTATTTACAGTAGCCAAAATGTGAGTATAACCCAATACCCATCAACAGATGAACAGATGAATAAAAACTTCATGATTCATACAGTGGAATATTATTCAGTCATAAAAAATAGTAAATGCTACCATACATGCTACGACATGGATGAATCTTAAACAAATTTTGCTGAATTAAAAAAGCAAGTGAGCCCAACCACTATGGTGCAGTCAGTAGCATACTGGACTGCGGAGCTGAAAGCCACATGCTAACTGTTGTTTGAGTACACACCCTAGCATGAAAATATGTGCAGTGAACTAGAATACTGGAGGCAGGAGATTATGGCATGACTGCGCCCTATGGAAGGTGCATCTCTCTCTCACACACACACACACATATGCATGTACTGTATCATGAATTTGGGTACAAAAAACCCAAAAAACAAAAAACAGGCTAGGCTTAAAAAGAACCACATATTTTATGATTCCATTGGTATGAAACATCCAAAATAAGCAAATCCATAGAACAGAAAATAGATTAGTGGTTACCAGGGGGTAAAGGGGGTTAAGGGAATGGGGATGCCTGAAATGGGCGTGGGGTTCCCTTTTGAGGTGATGAAATCTTCTAAAATTAGATAGTGTTGATAGTTGTATAATTCTGTGACTATACTAGAAACACTAAACTTAAACAGGTGAACTACACAGTGTATGAATTATTTCTCAACTCAACTGTTTCTAAAAATAGTAACCCTATGGGACTGTTAAAATCCTTAATTTTTCAAAAGTTCAATTATTTTCTAATGTATTAGACATTAAGGCAAGGAAATGAACTAATTTCAATTATATGTCATAAACATTGTGAAGTTATCTTATAAAAAAAACTTTAAGGAAAGATTCTATTTTTCTGAATTAGTAAATTCTTTCAAAGTTTTTTCCACTTTTATCATAAGTGATTTCATTTTTTTATTTTCCCCTTTTTCTTTTATTAAATATTCACACTGTTTTTTAAATTAAAGTATTATACAACTACCATGAAATTCATCCTTCTGAATTACAGAGTTTCAATGAATGTATGTTTCAAATGTACACAGCTAGGTTTGTAATCTGTACCATAATCCAGTTTGAGACCACTTCTTTCACCCTAAAAATTTCTCTGTACCCAAAAGTTCCCTGTACTGTCAATCCCTTCTCCTAGCTCCAGACTCAGGCTACCACTAATCTGCTTTTGCCTCCACTTTTCCTTTTTTAAAATTTTCAAATAAATTTATTTTTATATATATGTATAAATTATATATATGGCTTCTTTCAGTTAGCATGTTTTTGAAATCATCTATTTGGTTCACTCTATGAACAATCTGCCGTCTTTTTTTACTGTTGAGTAGTATTTTATCATATAGATATACATTATGTTTATTCATTTATCAGTTGATAGACATTTGATCTGTTTACGGTCTTTAACTATCATGAATAATACTGCTATAAACAACCACATAAAATCTTTCAGCACTTATAAATTCTATTGGGTAGATACTTAGGGACGAAATTGCTAAGTCTTAGGTTTAACAAAAAACTGCCAAACTTTCCCAAAATAGCTAAACAATGTTACATTTGTACCAGCAGTGTAGGTTTCCAATTGCTTCACAACTCATTAATACCTAAGAAAATCCTTTTATTTTAGCCAACATATTAGTGGTATGGAACTGGGTCTTTAATGTTTACTAATGGTAAGCATCTTTCCATGTGATTATTTGCCATATATTTTGCTATATATTTTCATTAGCAAAGACTGTCCAAATCTTTTGCCCTTTTCAAAAACTGGGATTTCTAATTGGTGAGTTGTAATTCTCCATATATTCTGGAATCAAATCCTTAATCATACATGTTTTGCAAATATTTTCTCCAAGTCTATGGCTTGTCTTCATTTTCAGTAGTGTCTTTTTTTTTTTGGAGAGGTTTTGCTATAGGGCACGTGTGCTCGCCAGACAGAGACAGACAGAGAGACAGAAAGCAGGAAATCAGCCCCCAAGGAGGATGGCCACGCTGCAATCCCTTCTCCTCCATTCTCCTCTCGGGATCTTGGGCACGCACACACATGCGCCCGGCATGAGTTTAAGCCACCGGGTCTGAGACTCGAACCGCGGTCGACTACGTGGGAGTCCAGCAACATAGGCATTATGCTAACTGCTGGTCCCATTCAGTAGTGTCTTTTGTTGTGTGAGGTTTTTAATCTTGAAGAAGTCCATTTTACTAATTTTTGGGATTATGCTTTTGTGCTATAGCTAAGAAATCCATGCCTAATCTAGGGTTAAGAAGATTTACCCCTATATTTTCTTGTGAGAGTTTTATAACTTTATTTGCATCATTGCTCCAATATTTTCTTCTAGAGGGTTTACTCTTTCACTTTTCATATTTAAATCTATGATCCATTTTTGTGAATAGTGTGAATTAAGGTCTGGGTGTCATTTTTAAAAACACATGAATACCTAATTGTTCCAGCATCATTTATTGAAAAGATGATCCTTTTCCCAAATGTATTACCTTGGCATCTTTGTACAAAATCAATTTACCATACATAATGAATTCTTTTCTTGTCTTTATTCTGTTAGACTGAGCTATATTGAACTCTGACTACAACTTTAGAGTAAGTTTTGAAGTGAAGTATTACAAGCATGTCATTCTTTTTCAAAATTATTTTACCTCTTCTAGGCCCTTTCAATTTCTGTACACATTTTAGAATTAGCTTCTCATTTTCTACAAAGAAACTTACTGGATTCTGATAGGTTTACACTGTCTATAGATTATCAGTTTGGGTCTTCAAATCCATAAAAATGGTATACAGTAGTCTTCCTTTATCTACAGGAGATACATTCCAAGATCTCCAGTGAATGTCAAACTGTAAATGTCAAAAACATTTCCTATGCTTTTTTCCTATACATATATACCTATGATATAGTTTAACTGATAAATTAGACATAGTATGAGTTTAGCAACAATGACTAATAATCAAATAGAAAATTATAATGTACTATCATAAAAGTTATTTCAATATCATCTCTCTCTCTCCCTCTCTCAAATATCTTACTGTACTATACTGAAGTATTTTCAGACTGTAGTTTGACCACAGGTAAAAACAGGGAAAAGGGGGAAGGGGGACTATTGTACCTCCTCATTTTTGAGTTATCTTTTATTTCTCTTTGTAATGTTTTGTAAGCTTCAGTGTACAGAAATACTTACTTTATATATTTTTCAACTTCACTTCTTCCCAGAGAGACAGTGAGAGAGACATACACACAAGCATACATACAGGGAGATCTTGGGATGTGCACCTGGGACCATCCCACAGAGGTTCAATATCACAGAGTTTGCATTACCCCTATGGCACTGGCCAGCCCCCTTGTTATTTTAAAATACCAATGATAAACTTCTTACTTAAGCTTTAAAATCTAGAATCAAATTACAATAGCAAATTTTGCAAAAGTTATTCAAAACTCTGACAAATTTTAAGTTTACCATACTTCATATTTGACAAAGGGACATTAAACACTGAACACATAATAAAGATCTGCCATTTTATAAAGTCTAAGAATTATAAATCATTCAAACAATTATTCAGGAAAAAAGTTAACACCTATCTCAAAGCAGATACTTGCCTTAAAAGAAGTCCTCACAGAAATTTTTTTTAGCAAAAATGAAACCACCTGTTTTTTCTCCCCAATTCCTATCAAACCCAAGAAAATTCCACAAACTAAAGTAACATCTACAAACAAAACATATCTACATAAGACATGGCACCAGAAACGCAATGAAACACACCATTTCTAGTCTTTTCTTCCATTTCTACAGCTTGATTTTTGTCACCAATTGATTTTATGGAAGCCTATCTGTCAAATAAAATGGACTTGAGGTTCTAGCAAAGGCTCAAGTCATGAAAAAAATACTTAAAAAGAAAACTTAAAAAGTATGAATGTAAACAGGCTTTTCCATTAGAAATTGTCTTTTAAAATAAAAACATTTGTACATTCATAACAGAAGTCATGTTTAAGAGTGTTCATAATTGGGGCCGGCAGGTGGTGCTGGATTCCCACATGGCCGACCATGGTTCAAGTCCTGGACCTGGCAGCTTGCTTTCTCTCTCTCTCTCTCTCTCTCTCTCTCTCTCTCTCTCTCTCTGTCCCTCTCTGGTCAAATTTAAATAAACAAATGAATAAATAATAAATAAAGTTAAATAAAATAATTTTAAAAAAAAAGAGTGTTCATAATTACTATTTATAATAGCAAAAAAACAGAAACTATTCACATGCCTACTGACTAGTGTAGATGATATAAACTGTAGTAATTCACACTACTGAACATTGTGCTGTAGGAAAATGAACTAGAGCTACATGCAATAACATGATGAGGAGGTTAAAAAAAAAAAAAAAAAAAAGCCAACAACAACAACAAAAAAGCAACCAAGGCCCAGAAGACAAGAAGTAAAGAAGTAGTATGATTCCAAGCAAAACTAAATATACTGCTTGGACACACATACTTTCATAATAAAAACCATTTTAAAGAGGCAAAGGAATGACAAACACAAAATTCAAAAGATCATTTTAGGAGATGTTGTAGAGGAGGATGTAGGCATGCAGAGGGATAAGGGGGCAGGAAAATATGATAGCTAAAGAAAATCTAAATAAATAAATGTAAGATATTAATAATGTTCTACTTCCTGGGTTAAGTGGAAAGTTCATGTTTTACAACTTACATATGTATTATCTAATTCTCTCTTATGAAATTGTTAGAATAAAAGCAAAAACTGTTTTTAAAAATCACTCATAGAACATTTTCATGAAACTTAATAGCAAACCCAGAATATACCTCAAATTTTTAAGTTTTTACCTTTGTTTCTGTTGAACTGCTTTGTCCAAGTGCTGAAAGATGTCTTGAAACAGGATGCAGCTGGATCGACTGTTAATGGTATACCCATATCCTCTCTTCCAATATTGTTTCAGATCATTTAAATATTCTAACACCTAAAAATAAAAATTCAAAAATCATTTCTAATAAATTTTCATAAACACAATAGATTCCCTAATAATGACTCTCTTAGAAAAAATTATTTACATTATTTAATTACCATTCTACATAAAATATCATGGAATCTTAACATTTGCAGTTTATACTTACCATTTCCAGCAGGTAAAGGTTGAATCCCCTCAAAGGTCTGTGACAGTTAGGATTTATGCTATACTACAAATCTGATTTAGGGGACTTGAGAGGTGAGTGTGCAAAAGAAGTTAGTAAATACACATAGCCAATAATCCAGAAGCCATGACAACTCAGGAGAATGGATAAGGATATATGTTTGCCTCCCCTTTCTTCTAAAATTATTTTAAAATGATAGCAAACATACATACAGAAGAAATTTCTTAAAAGTACATAGAGAAACATTCCTTACAGCACAGAAACATACCAACGGCACATCAGGAATTTTTAAGAATTTTCAGAAGGCAGAATCCAAAGAGAAAAAGAGTTACTGCGGTTCATTTATCAGTTCAGCAAAATAACAGTAAAAGCACGCCAATGATACAAGAAAATGGGTACTGCTGGAAGTGCTTTATATTGCTGTATATATTCTAGAGAACAAATTGGCAACATTCTTGAAAACATGCCTACTCTATGACCCATTTAATCCCCTTTCTTATAAAGTAATATGAACAGAGGAACATAAGGGAAAATGTACAAGAATATCTTATAGCAGCAATGCTAATAAGAAAAAAAAACATTTTGGAAATGCCTAAATCTCACTAATAGGGAGATGGTTAAATACATACAAAGTATGTATATAACCCATATAAAAATAAGTATATAACCCATATACACACTGAAATATTTTGCAATTATCAAAAAGTTCTATTTTATGGATCTACACGTACTGACGTGAAAATATATCTAAAACATACTACTGAATGGAGGCCAGCAGATGGCGTAGCAGTTTCATCGCTGGACACCCACATGGCCAACCGTGGTTTGAGTCCTAGACCTGGTGGTTTGAAACTCATGCCAGGTGCATGTAAATGTGTGCCCAAGATCCCAGGAGTAGAAAGGAGGAAAAGAAATTGAAGTGTGACCATCCCCCCCCCATTCCTTATTTTCCCTCTTACTGTCCCCCCCCCCCTTTCTCTGGTGAGTTCATATACCCTAAAGCAAAAACCTCTTAAAAAAATTCTGCTGAATGAAAAGAGGAGGATAAGAATAATAAATAAAGTATAATAACATTTACTATCAAAACACACACAGACACACACATACATAGAAAAGTATACATTATACACTTCACGTTTCTAGTAATACAGATGATAAATAAAAACATAGGAAAGAGTTGGAACGGTACACATTAAACTGATAGCTATGTTTAATCTATCTGGAGGTTTGGAATTGGATCTGGTGATGAAGACAGCCTTTATTTGTCTGTTAAACTTTGTACTCATGTATTATTTGACCAGCTAGACAGCAAAACTAGAGGACTAAAACTGTAATCCAATAGAGAGGGAATGTAAGACTATAAAGTAGTTATGAGCCTTTCTTCCCATAAGAGCTCCCAGAGAAAGAAAGTATAAGTTGTAATAAGAACAGAGGTGGGACAGTGCCATATACTAAAAACAGAATAAAAAATATTAAAGAGGCAATTCAATGAAAACATTTGCAAAAGGAACAAAGTAGACATAAAAAGTAAAAGAGGAATTTAAGGAAATTAGAAAAAACTCTACTAGATCTATTAAAGAAATGAAACAAATATAGAATTAGAAATAAAATATAGCATTAGAAATAAAAGAGGAGGTAACTGTGATCCCAAGTCAAAACTCAAAGTTTGTGAGTTCAAAGGGGATAGAGTTAGCAAGGCAGAGTATTAGAGAAGAGAAAGCTACACAGAAAAAGAGTTCCCACTTGTATGTGAGCCCCAAATCCAGGGGGCGAGAGATCCCTTTCCCTCTCTCTGTCTCTGTCTTTCTTTCCAGTGAGCACACATGCTTTATGGCAAGAAACAAAAGAAAGAAAGACACCAATCAAGCAAACAAGCAGCTCACTCAATAGGATATCCTTGATTCTATTGTTGAATGTTCTTGGAGGTGTTGTAAACTGAAAAATTCCAGAACTTTCACAAGGCTGGGATTTATTCAAATTCCAAGCAGCCTAAGAAAGTTCAGTGAGCATTTGGGGCATTCAAGGGAAACCCCAAAAGGGTTAAACTTTTTTTTCTGAGTTTTAGTAAGTTCAGGTCTAGAGTAGAAACTCAGAAACAAATCTCAAAAGGATGGTAACTTAATTGCAAACAAAGACAAAACTCAACACTCTTTAAAAGAAGATAAATCCAAGTATTCAAAAACATGACAATCACAATGTCCAAGCACCTGATTAAAAAAAAAAAAGCCACAAATACATGAAGAAACAAAAAATGTGAAACAATAATTAGGAGAAAAATCCATCCAGAATTTACCTTAAGAAAGGAGGACAGACCTGTCCTGTAGCCTAGGAGTTAAGGGAGCTAGATTCCACATGGCTAACTGTGGTTCAAATTCCAGACATGAAGGCTTGCAAAACACACTGGGTGCATGTACATGTGTGCCTTAAATTCTGACAGGATAGAGAAATGGAGGAGAAGGGACTGCAGTATGACCATGCCCCACTAAGGGGGCCTTTCTCTATTTCTCTCTCTCTCTCTCTCTCTCTCTCTCTCTCTCTGGTGACTGTACATGCATTCTGGCAATTAAAAAAGAAAGAAAGAAGGAATGTGAGGATGATTCAATAGTAGAAAATGTAGTAATGTAACTCACTGTCAAAAGATTAAAGAAGACAAAAACACAATCATTTTTCTGCATATTCAGCATTCATTCCTGATTTTAAAAACAAAGTATCTGATGTATTTAAGTCTGAATATAAAAAGGAAAAAAAAATTCAGTGAGAAACAGACATTTCTTTAAGTGAGTAAGGGAAACTAACAGAGACCACACAAACATTACATTTTGTGATAAAACATTTGGAGTGTTTTTAATTAGAATAACCCCAAAAGTACAGATAACAAAAGCAACAATAAACAAGTAGGACTGCATCAAACTAAAATTCTCCACACCAAATGAATCAACGTAATGAAGAGACAACGTATAAAATGGGAGAAAATATTTACAAATCATACATCTGGTAAGAAATTAATATAAAAAATATTAGGAACTCAAACAACTGCATAAAAAAAAATTAACAACCTGGTTAAAACAGGCAAGTGATCTGCATAGACATTTTTCCGAAGAAGACTTACAAATTGACATTATTATGTGGAAATGGACTCAAAGTCATTAATCAGAGAAATGAAAACCAAAACTATAATGAAATAGTCCCTCATGCTTGTGAGAAACATGAATAGTAAGAAGGCTAAAGAGAGGGTCTAGCTAAGTGGTGCATACTCAGACAAAGTTCCACACACTGAAATCACATGGGAGGGCCATGGTTTGATTCCTGGTCCAACCTAAAGGCCAGGTGTGGTAGAATGTGCCTATAACCCCAGCAACTTTGAAGGCTGAGACAGAAGGATTGCAAACTTGAGGCTTGCCCGGGCAACAAAGTGAGACACTGTCTAAAAATGAGCCAGGCATGATGGCACATAACTTTGGTCCCAACTGAGAGGCTCACAATTGCAAGACTTATCTTAAAAAAAAAAAAAAAAAAAAAAAAGCCAAAAGTATTGGCAAGAACAAGAAGAAGAAAGAAAACTAGTACACAACTGGTGAGAATTTAAACTGGTACAGCCAATAGGGAAACCAGTATGGAAGTTCCTGATAAATAAAAGTTAAATTACTATATGATATAGCAATCCTCTTCTGGACATATGTCCAAAGGAAATGAAATCAGTACCTTAAAGAGGAACCTGCACTCTTGAGTTCATTACAGCATTATCCACTATAGCCAAGACATGGAAAAATCCTAAGAGTCTCAAAAAATGTTTGCTGAATGAAGGCATATCTGGTCCAGGATTTCACAAAGTCCTAAATTTCTAATAATCTCAATAATTCCCAGGATTTCATAAATGTCTATTCATTTTATTTTCTAAATATTTTTAATAGAAAAGCTCAAACATAAAAAAATATATAGAGTAATATGATCAACTTTTATATACCTATCATCCAACTTCAACAACAGTATTTTCCCAATGTTTCAGTGATACTCCTACCACAACCACTGGATTATTTTGAACCAAATCCCAGACATCATTTTATTTCATCTGTAAATACTTAAGATATGTAAACCCATTTCACAGTGAAGGTCCTAAGGAGGGATAAATAAACTATTTTCTAGCAAAACATGGATAAAAGAAAAGAAATGATCATAGACTATATAATGACTAAATCAAAAGAATTAATTGTCAGAGAGGTGCCTGTGTTCACTAGAGAGAGAGAGACAGTGAGACAGGGTAGGGGAAGAAAGCACTCCCTATTGGGTATGGTCCTGCCACTACCCCTTCTCCATTTCTCAATCCTGTAAGGATTTGGAGCACGTACACACATGTGCCCAGTGTATTTTTCAAGCTGCTAGGGCCAAGAATCAGCAGTTGGCCATCTGAGATTCGGCACCCTTAACCACTAAGTTATGGATCTGGCCCAGAACTTTATATTTTAAATGAAAAATGTAAACACCTTGGTTTTGATATTTAAAAAGGGAATTCTTATTCAATTAAAATAATAAACATAAATTTTGATTTTTCAAATCATGGCCATTTAAATGAGAAGTTCTTTAGTTTTAAAAATGAAAAAGGTACCTCTACAATTTAGAGAAATCTGGCAGGTACCACTTTAATCAAGTGATCAAGCACATCACCAATGATGTGACAAATTGACATCATTCTCCTGATGTGATACACTAAGAAAAATATATCACTTATGTAATATCCTTGTCAAAACTGTTTAATTTGATCATAAGGAAAAGATCAGACATATCCTAAGACATTCTACAAAAAAACTGGCCTACACTACTCCAAAAGGAAGGAAAAGGAATAAAAGGAAAAAGAAAGGCTAGAACATTCTTTAGATTAAGAGACCAAATGCAATAAGGGACACCTGGTTAGATGATTATTATTTTCTTTAAGATTGGCTACAAAAGACTTTATGAAGGTAAGTGTAAAAACTTGAAAATTAGCTACAGAATAGATAATACTGTATTATGCATTATATATATGTATGTATACTACGGTATGTTGTGGTATTGTAGGAGAATGTTCCAGTATAGATGCATGCCCAAATATTTAAGAATAAAGTATCCTAATAGCTGCAAAAAAAAAGAAAATTATATATATGGTGTGGATAGAATGAATGGTTCTTCATGAGGTTTATACCCTAATTCCTGGATGTTCAATGAATATGTTACCTTATACAATAAAGAAGAATTTGTAGGTGTGATCAAGTTATGGATCTTGAAATGAGAAGATTATCCTGAACTATAATGGGTGAGTCCAATGTAATCACAAGAATTCTTTTTTTTGTTTGTTTTTCGAGAGATTTTTGTGATAGGGTGCATGCACTCACCAGAGAGACAAAGAAAGACATAGAGACAGAAAGCAAGAAATCATCCCACAGCGGGGATGGCCACTGCAATCCCTTCTCCATTCTCCTCTTAGGATTCTGGGCATGCACGCGCACGCACCTGGCATGAGTTTTAAGCCACCGGGTCCGGGACAAGAACCACAGTCGACTACGTGGGAGTCCAGCAACATAACCATTACATTATCTGCTGGTCCAGTGGTTACATCATTTAATATATGTGGAATCAAGAACAGAAAGATTAAGCATTACTGTAATCCAGGTCTTGACTTCCAGGGCTTCTACAATGAATCGAACTACTTATCAGAAGACAGAAATACATACAAAGCAAGAGCAAATGGAAGGCAAGGGATTAACTGAAAGAAGTGTAAGTAGGGATGAAGAAGCTGAGGCTGATTATGTACTTTTACCACAAAAAAATGCAGTTTGCACTTGAACCAGGAGTTGTCAATCTTTAGAAGTAGGGACCATATGAACACAGCTACTCAGAGTAGAAAAGGGTCAGACATCGCGTAGCCAGGTAAATTATGTCACACATTCCAACAACCCAAGTGACCTGGGCAAAGGAGAAGGTCTTGTGTCAAAAAGTAAATTTCTCTTTTGCCAACTCCTATCATTTATGCAATACTGAAAAACACTTCAATTATTTTTTCCCTAAGAAGTGATCTGATTAGGGATAGAAAAAAAGGTTATTTTGACACACTTGAATGGTGACCATAAGTCTTAGTTTATACCTACACTGGTATAATTAACAGTACCCCTTTCACTTTGAAAAGTGATCCAATTTAAATAATAGCCATCCTAAGCACAGGATACCATAAAGGAGGGTAAGCCAGGAAGCTTTCTGAAGTGATGCATTACAGATGGTTAAAGTTCAGTAGGGTACTAGATCCTGGACAGTAAAACAGCAGGTCACCAGGAAGTGATTTAGGAACAGAAAAGAGAAAATAATACAACTACTTACTACTGGTGCTCAGCACTGTACAGCAATTCTTCTTCTTCTTCCAAATTACCCATTAGGCCTCACACCCACATGGGCACAGTAACTGTATTACCTTTGATCTGTTGCTGGTCATTTAAATCTTTGAGTAACAAAATAAAGCATCTGTTTTCCTACAACTATACATTAGCTCTTAGCTGAAAAGCTTGCTATATCTGGTACATAGTACACAATATAGCTATTCAAAATCTGACAGTAAATTTTGAAGTCAATAATTGATTTCCATATTGAATACTGAAGGTTTTATATGTATGCAAGGAATAGCTAAGGTTTCAGAAATCCACCCTACTGAACGATCCCTACTTACAATACTAAGGAAAATAGCACTTGCCTGCCCTTTCTCTCTAGCTCTCAACACTTCAGAATTGACTAGAATTTGCCTCCTTTGAAATAGCCAGAGGCCTGTGTGTCCTTCTCTTCCCAAAGTCTAAAAGTCAGCGTTATATGAATAAAGAGAAACAGTAAAATGGCAGATAGGAATTGTAGATGAATTACTGCTACTATCAGGTAGAACACAGAACTTAGTTTCTAATGAAAAGTGTTATAAAACAAATAGGTCTTTGAAAACAATTTATCTTCTCTGAATATCGCTTCCTATAAAGAGGAGAATTTGGATTATACTAGCTCTACACACTCCTTCCAGCAGTAAAATCTGCTGACAGGTTAAATAGATTTTTGACTGGATAGATCTAGAAGTCATCACCAAAATGAAAAAAAAAAAATTGTGACAAAGTTTTATGAATCTTAACTATTTACAAACAGCAAACACTTAACACAAGACAGTTATGTTTCCTAACTCTACTTTATGTCCTAGAGTGCTGCTTCAAGTAACCAAAAATAAAAAAGCAAAGAAACTACAAAAGTAAAACTTACCTTTGCATCATCTATGTCAAAAACATCACACCAAGGAGATTTAACACCTTTAATTGCCAGGTCAAATGAACAGGTGAAAAAAGCTACCTGAATTAAATCTGGAAAAAAAAGAGTGAGGGTAAAATGTTTATTTCCTGTAATTTTCTGAGTCTAAATATCTATAGAATGCTATGTGTAGTACGGCTGGAAAAAAAATGGGTATGTTTGGTTTGGGATAGAGGCTTTTTTTTTTTTTTTTTTTTTTTTTTGAGAGGTTTTTGCTATAGGGCACGTGTGCTCGCCAGAAAGACAGAGACAGACAGAGAGACAGAAAGCGAGAAATCACAATCCCTTCTCCTCCATTCTCCTCTTGGGATCTTGGGTACACACGCACACGTGCCCAGTGTAAGTTTAAGCCATCCGGTACAAGACTCGAACCACAGTCGACTACGTGGGAGTTCAGCAACATAGCCATACGCTATCTGTTGGTCCCGAGAAGAGACCATTTAGTTACTTCCTGGCTATCAAAGAATCATGATTTGCTCTGTACAACCTAAAGTGGCAGAACTGGAGCTATCAGGAGGAAACTATGAGGAGGTATAGATCTCAGTCCAAAAAACTAAAACTTTCTATAAATGGCCATGTTTTCCTGCTTTTCAAGGTAATATATTTGTTAAGTTTATTTGCCTGGTAAATCCAACAAAAAGTTTAACCAGAAGATTTATTATGTAAAACATAAATTTTGTTAATTTTAGCGCGCTGGAAGAAGAGAGCTAAAGTTATAAAGATTCTAGTCTGCATCCAAAAAATTAGGAATCACAAAGCAAATTTAGCAGTTTTTAAAACTATACACAATTCATAGGACTTTTAAAAGAAGATATAAATGTGGAGAGAGACTGTTGAAGAGACAGAGGTAAGAAAAAGCACAGTAAATGAGAGGGCAGGAGAAAGGAGAAACAAGGAGAATAAGGAGAAACCACTGACTAAAGAAGAGAAAGATCGGTGACAGCATCAATCTTTCTTTCATCAATCTTTTTCAAACTTAGCTGCAATGATTTTGGAACAGGTTACTGGGAGCTCTACAAGGCTAATGTGCTGATTACACTATTTTTATTATTTTTTAATTTTTATCTGTTCCGTAAGATAGAGTGGGAGAGACGAGCACCCCCCCCACCACCACCACCATAGGGACTTCACTCCATGATCCACTCCCAGCCTCAGTCACCCTGGATCACAGGCATGCGTATGTAAGTCTGGCTTATACAAGAAACTCCAGATGCAAACCTAAGACCCTTCCATGTAGTCCAACACCAGGGAGGATTGTGTTATCACTGTGCCACCAATACTAGCCTTGATTACATTTCCTACAGACATCGGGGTATTGAAGAGAAGGAACAGGGGGATAAGTGTTTGGGATACAAAGAGAACCTTTGGCAGAGTAAATAAAAACACTGCTGCTCTCAAGTCAATGGGAAGTGGGTACTATTTAACCCCAGGGAGAGAGAAAGAACTCAACTACAGGGGTTGCTGCCATTGCTTGGATTTTTCTTTTAACTTTACCATCTTTCTTCTTCTCTAAGGGAAAAATGGGACCAAAAACTAATTGATTTTACATGCTTTTTACACTAGTTCTGAATTTAAAGAATTCTTGTAAAACAATATATAGTACTAAAGATGTATTTCATTGGGAATATACATAAAAGCCATTCAAAACCTTTGCTTATGAGAAAGAAAGGTTTTATGACCCCAATACCTAATAAATAATGATATAATGGCTTGTAAGTACCATGTGTATTTAATGAAGGAACCTGGTTCCTTTACTCTCAAAGTTTTAGTTCTGAAATTATGGAAGTCGGTCAAATGGTATATTCTTTAACTGGAAAAAAAGTTCACTGGAAAAAAAAAACACCAAAAAGCATTTTGAAGTATAGGGAAAAAGAGCAGGAGATGAAGACAAGGCTCTCAGAATTGATTCTGCCATTAATTATCCTGTTATCCTGGTTACAATCACTCTAGATTCTCTAGGTCTGTTTCCTTACCTACAAAATAAGAAGGTTAGACAAACTTACTTGACGAGCTACAGTTCTGACTCATCTATTATGACCTTTCTAACTTCTTGGTCAATTTTTTGGAACCCTGAAAGTATTGCAAATGGATTATAGACTTTAACATTAAAGAAAATAATAAAAGAAAACACTAGGAAAATACAGTAACCCTAGGTTAAAAATGGGTTACTAGACAAAATACAAAACTCAAAAGCCAGACATGGCTGTAAAATAAAAGCAAATTTCTGTACAATCAAAGGTAAGCCACAAATTAAGAAAAAATATTAATGGGGCCATAGGGTGGTATGGTGGTTAAAGTGTTGGACTCCCACATGACCAACCACAGTTAGAGTCTCAGACCTGGGTGGCTTAAAAATCATGGTGGGCGTGTGTGGGTGCATGCTCAGAATTCAGAGAAGAGAGTGGAGGAGAAGGGATTGTGGTGTGGCTATCACTCCCATAAGGATGATTTCTCATTTTCCCTCTCTGTCTCCCTAGTGAGTGCACGAATCCTGTGGCAAAAACCTAAAAAAAATAAAAGAAAAAACATTAGTAACATATGATAAGCAAAGGACTAATCTTTTGTCAGGAAAATTTATTAATTAACATATAATTAATATATCCATAACACATGATCTATGATCGATTTAAAAATATAAAAATAACCTAATAGAAAGTAGACAAAGTTATTAAGATGCAATTCTCAGAAGAAATGCAAATGGCTAATAAATAGAAGATATTTACTTTTAAAAGTAATCAAAGAAATGCAAATTAAAACTAGATACCAATTTTCATTAGTCAAATTGGCAAAAAATTAAAGTGACTAATTAAAATAACTCTCTGAGCTACTCCTGTGGTCTAATGTATCAGAGGGCCATATCCCACATGGTTGATCACAATTATAATTCTGGCACAGTGGCTTGAAAAATGCCAAGTACATGTGTATGCATGCCTCAAATCCCAAAAGGATGAAGAGACAGAGAAAGAAATGCAGTGTGACTACATCCCATTAGAGGGTGCTCTTCTCCCTCTCTGTCTCTGGAGAGCAAACACACTCTATGGCTTATAAACAAAGAAACAAAATAAATAAAATAACTCTCAAGTGTGAAAAACAAACTACAAAACATTCACTGTGCCAAGATCTTGACACCCATCCCAGCCTTAGTCAATCAATCAGAACTCATCATTTGAAAGAGTTAAAAATACTAAGAAAATTTTCAGTATTATAAGATTTCCTATAAAACAAACTTGGGATGCTGGCAAGCCATTACACCAACTGCTGGTCCCAGGACATTATTATTTTCTTAATGTACATTTAATTGTGGGCCCTTTAAAGAAATAATTTTATGTTTCCTTAATTTTTCATTTTTACAATTCAAAATTATTTAAACCAATTGAACCAAAAGATAAGAAGCATATTACCTGCATTTAAAGAATTAACTGGCACTTGCAAAATAGCTGCAACTTTTTTTAAAATGTTCTGCATTTCTGGTCCAGTTTTGAAGGCTTCTATATGATAAAGAGCTGTGGCATTCTTTTCCACCTCAGTTAAAAACTTCTCACAATGATCAAAGAATCTCATTAGTTTATCATTAATTCTCGGAGGACCACACTCCATATCTGAAAGGAAAAAAAATATATAAATACATGTAAATCATCTATATAAATGACCATTTCAAATCACTGAAAATGTTTTAAATTAGAAAAAGGAACACTAACATCCTATTACTCTGCATGTCTGAAATAAACATATAATGATCACGAAAGAGAGGGGATAAAACTATCCTTTCATAATGAGCGTATTGCATGAGAGAATATGCTAGAAAAGACTAAAGCAATGGGGCAAGGGAGATAATGTCTTGTGTCAATACTACACAATAAAATAAAGGTAACAGAAATCAATGTTTACCTGGAAAAAAAATTAGGTGGAAATGTTTAAAAAAGTACAAAGCTGTGTTATGTAAGTACTACTGCTTCTGTCAGGCACAGAAAACTTCACAAAGCAAGCTGAAAATTAGGAAAGTTTCTAATTATAAAGGTAAAAGAGAATTCAACAGATTCAGTTTGTTTTTCTACTCTCAGCCAAAAGAGAGTAGAAATAAAATAGTGTATTTCATTCTCTTAGTTAACTTTCAACCCTGTGTTACTTTACAAAAGATTTTGCTTTGGACACAAACTACTGACAACAGCACAAAATATATTAATGCTTCATTTCTACTGTGCTTCACTATGCTAGGTGGTTTTGGTTAGGTTTGTCTTCTAACCGAAGCTTCCAGATAACTTCCACTTAGAATTTAATAAGTCACTATCTCCTTAAATTGGCAACTATGTACTAGAAAAGCATTCAGTCATGTGTCAACTACTGAAGTACAGTTTGAGTTTTTTTGTTTTTTGTTTTTTGTTTTTTTTTTTTTTTGTAGAGGTTTTTGCTATAGGGCGCGTGCGCTCGCCAGACAGACAGAGAGAGACAGAGAGATAGAAAGCGAGAAATCACCCCCCAGGGGGGATGGCCACGCTGCAATCCCTTCTCCTCCATTCTCCTCTCGGGATCTTGGGCACGCACGCACACGCGCCCGGCGTGAGTTTAAGCCCCCGGGTCCGAGACTCGAACCGCGGTCGACTACGTGGGAGTCCAGCGCAGTTTTTTTCATCATATTCAAAACATGCATATTTTAATTATTTCTCCAATAATTTACCAAGAAAAGAACACCAAGTATATTATTTCTATCTAAAACATAAGGAAATTAAAAGTTATACCAGTTTGCTTTGGATGTATGTGGGAAAATATACATGTGTATGTATAAGTGTAGCCCCTGAAATGGATAATTCTGCCCATTTTAATTGCCAATTGGACTATAGTTCTTAAACAATACCTTGACTAGGAAGGGAAATGAACTCTGCCATATTTTTTCTGTGGCCTCAAAATATGATTTCCCAAGTAAATCTGGTTATTTCATCCTTGTCTAATTACTGCTGCTCTATAAACAGAAAACAAAGGCATTGTTCTATTTCTATAAAATATAAATCTGAGTGGCCTCTCAAAAAATAAAGATGTATACAACAGATAAAATAATAGTCTATAGTTTGTAACAAAGTAGCTAGGCAAAGGACTTAATCTCTGAGATTAGAAAATAGTGACAGGTGGGCTTTTACTGAACTATTTGTATCCTGGTTTTGTATTCTGAGGCAACCGTCAATCTTTACATTGTTATCTGAAAGCAAAAATTCATTCATTCCAGAAGGTCCAGTACTACATACATAACTATGCTAAATTAGAGTATGTTCTCGGCCAGCTGGTGGTGTGGTGGTTAGGGTGGCTGGATCCCACATGGCCAACCATGTAGATCAGTCTAGACCTAGTAGCTAGAGAAACACACTGGGTGCATGTACATGCATGCCCAAAATTCTGAAAGGAGGGAAAAATGGAGAAGAGACTGCAGCATGACCATTCTCCATGCAGGGGCCTTTTCATCTTCCTTCCCTCTCCCCAACTCACATGCATGGCCTTTTGCAAACTAAAAAAATAAAATTTAAATTAAAAAAAAAAAGCACATTTTGCTTTCAATATTCAGTTAACTTTACAGATTTATGGAGAATTCATTCAGATGAATAGAAAGAATCTAGTTGTAAACAAAAGCACAATTCAACAGGTATCTAAACACAAGTCAGCCAACTGAGTTACTCACACAGAAATAAAATGACAGAGTCAATGAAATCCCTTGAACAGGGTTTAACTGCTCAGTTGTCACAGGAGAAATGAAAAACCAGTTTACCTGTAATTTGTTTTTTACTTGATCTCTGAAACTAAATGATGTTTCTCACTTCAACTCTAACCTTTTTTTGTTTCTTAAGTTTACTTAACTCCTTCATGATAGAGAACATGTGAGCATGTGTATGTTTGCGTGTGTGTGTGTGTGTGTGTGTGTGTGTGAGTGTGTGTGTGTGTGTAAAACAACAAAAAAGAAAGAGAAGCATCCTCAACAGAGTTTGGACACCCTAGGATGCCCTTTCTCAGGATCTTGGGTACCTGTGCACCCAGGCAGTATGTTTTCAAGACAATCCTGGCATTTGGACTCACAGTGAGCCATGTGGCCTCGAGCACTACAGTTGCCACCAAGCTTGGCCATAACTAGCCTTAAAACTGATCCAGAAGCTATTGACACTTGTTCATCTCTCTGGTATAAAACCACTACATGTTTTGATTTGTACCATATATGCTACAGTATAAATGGAAGCCAAAGAACATAATGGCTAAGAGAGCAAACTCTGAATTGTATTTCCTGGGTCTATATATAAAATTGACAAATTATTTAGAATTTTTGTTTCTCAAATTTTGAATCTGTGAGATAGGAGGAAAATACTATCAACTTCACAGAGATTTAATCAAATAAATGTAGGGCATGCCTGACACATACTAGGCATCATTAGTGTTTGCTATCATTATATGTGACTACCAAACATTCTCTGAGGTACAAAGCACCACTGTGAGAAAACAGTCAAGGATTCTGGGCATGACTAGTCCTCAAACTAGAGAAGGACAATCAAAGAGGCATAAGGGCTCAGCTTCACCTGTAAAATTAAAGGGCCCCATTAGCTGAGATCTCAGTTAGTAAGGTGCCTCACATGACCATGGGCCACAGCTACCATAAGGAGAACTCTATGATAAGTACAAGGACAAAGCAAGAAAAGAACAGCGCATAAAGGCTTGAAAGCAGCCTCCTAAAGCAGGGTGTAGGTCTACAATGGACACCTGGACAAGATGATAAGTTTAAAAAACAAAAAAGTACCAGAATCAAAGCATGAGGAAGAGAGTTGTAGATTTTCTTTTCCTGTCTTCTTTTCTTTTCTTATTTATTTATTTTTTTAAGTGCACCTAACTGTAAAACTAACTACAAGGAAGACTGAAGGGATGGGTGGGCGTTCAAGGCAGACAATTCAATGCGGGAATGAGAGATCAAAAACTGCAAGAAGATCTCACCCGTCTCCTTCCTGCTGGGTCCCCAGTATCTACTACAGTGTCCGGCATGTAGGGGGTGATAAAATCACACGTGATGAATGAGTATATGGACATCTGTGTAGGGTGAAGGGAGACAGCCAAGTCTGAAACATCCCGAGCCCAGGGAGGATGCAGCCCGAGGAATGGAGGATTGGAAAGTGAGGACAGGCTGGAGCTGGGGAAGTTGGGAGGCACAGGGAGGACCAATGCAGGGCACGGGCCAGGCGGTCACCTGCAACGTCAGGCGGCGGCACCCCGGGGTAGTAGTGCTGCCAGAGCCCCTGCAGGAAGGCAGCGCCGCTGTCCACGCAGCGGTGTTTGGAGCTGGTGATGAGCTGCAGGCGGCCGTAGTTCTCGCGGTTGAAGAGGGCCGGGAAGAGCGAGGACAGACGCAGCGCCAGCTGTCGCATGTCCTGCCGCCCCTTCTCCACCAGCTGCCCGTCCATCCAGTCCGCGTACCACAGCGGCCAGTTGGCCAGCGCCGCGCCCAGGCTGCCGTCGCCGGGCCCGCGGGCCTGCAGCAGCCCGTGAAGCTGCCTCAGCTTGCGGATCTGTTTGGCCGTGGGGTAGCGGGTGCCGTGGCGGATGAGGGCGACCAGCTGTACCGGGGTGCAAGTCCCATCCAGCAGCTCCGGGTCCCGCCTCGGCGCCTCGGGGTCGGACAGCAGCCTGGGGTTGACATCCTCGTAGCGAGTCTTGGTGCCGAAGTAGGGGCTGAGGGCCGAGGCCACCGGCTCTCTGGGCTCCAAGAAAGAACAGCGCGCGAGCGACGAGAACAGCGCCGCAGCCAGGGCCGCGGCCGGTGCTACGGGGGCCGGGAGGAGGCGGCCGGGTCCACGGAGCATGGTGCTGCACGGCCCGCGGAGGGCGATGCGCCGACTGCTGACGCCCCACTTCCGGTTTCCGCGGGCAGGGGCCGGGCCTGGAGAGCACTTCCGGGCTGTGCCCCTCTGAGGGCGCGGGGCGGGGAGGGGGTCGCGGCGTCTGTGGCGGTGTCGACTGGAAGCCCCGAGGCGCGCTGTAGACCCGCGGCTCAGGAGAAGCTGGCGGAAAAGCCCGAGGAGCTTGGGCCGCGGAGGTTTACGTGGGCTGGCGGCGGCGGGCCGGGAGCGGGGGCGAGTTTCCTCGTAGCCGGCGCCTGAGGGACTGACTCAGACTGCCGCCGGCCTTCACAGGGGATGAAGCTGAGACCTCGCCCCAGCCTGCGAGGCTTTGTAAACCTACTTCGGTTAAGGAAGGACGCGTGTCAACATGCCCACGCTGTGCTGTGTTTGTCAAAGTGATCTCTAAAACACTTGCATCAAATCCACTTGAGGAGGTTGTCGGAAATGCAGGTCGCTGGACCTTGCAGCAGGATGCCTCTTGATGCCCTGTGTTCCTCTCATCATTACATTTTGAAAATAAGCAGGTTACAGGAAAGCAGAGAAGAACTTGGACAGGGGCTTAGTTCTGCTGGAATCTAAATCCTCAGCATTTGGTGTTGCCGGTACCTGGACCAGCAGAGCTGACACAAATTACTGAAACAGCACCTCAGAAGTTCTGTGCTTGTTGATATCCCAAAGATTGAGGAAGCAGAGACTCAAGCAATCTTGTTAATTGGGCGCATTGAGTCATGGCCAATTAAGTATGGGTTAATCTGCCTTGCGAAGCAAATGTGGCTTTGTATTTACATCGCTCCAGGTGCATACTCTCCTTCTGTGTACATACTGAAATCAGCAGATGAGTTTTACATAGATTATTGCTCAGAATCTTTGCCTGACCCCCCAAATCATGAATTTAAACAATACTTTGGTTTCTTCATTCAGATTCTGGTTTATCTGCCCATTAGGAAAAAGGAGTGCATCTTTCCCATCAAAGACACTATTACATTGCTCTCAATAAGTCCATCATCCTCTTTACTCTCTCTTCGGTTAAGTGTCTCTAGTTCAGAGAGGTGTGCTTCTAAAGGTTAGCCAAGAAAATTATGTAAAGTCAAGAATAGATTTCAAGTTGAATGCTGAAAATTTTTGGATGTTCTATACAGGAAAGTATCTTCAGAGCAACAGATGTTCTTTTTCAAATGGGGTAGAATGTCAATGCCTGAATATACAAAGTCAGTGATATTTATAATTTTTTTAAAGACTTCATATCTGCCCTCTTTTTAAACCCTTACATTGAGGTACCCATAATATTTTTCTTTTTTGAAAGAGACTTTTGCTATGGGGTGTGTACTCTCACCAGAGACACAAAGTGAGAAATCACCCCTCGGGGACAGTCATCCCTTCTCCATTCTCAACTCAGGATTTTGGGCATGAGTGCACATGCACTTGACTTGAGTGTTCTTTAAGTTGCCAGGTCCAGAACTAGAACCATAGTCAACTACATGAGAGTCTATCTAGCAACATAACCATTACGCCATCTGCTGGTCCTGGTACCCATAATATTTCTAAGTTCATTCAGCGAGCATTTGTGCCAGGTGCATCTCACTAATTTTCCTTAATATATATACTTAGTGGGTCAACTGTGTTGCCTCATGATGAAGGGAGTTGGGTCTCATATTATCTGTGAGGCTCAAATCCTGGCCTTAGTAGCTTGAAAAACATCCTGGGTGCATACACATGCATGCCTAAAATTCTGATAGGGTAGAGAAATGGAGGAGACGGAATCGAGGTCTGATCACATCACACTGTGGAGTGCTTTCTCCTCTCTCCTTGTTTTCCTTGTCTGAGCACACATGCCCCCAACAAAGTGTGTGTGTAGTCCTCAGAAGGTACCACATTTTCCCAAGGCATCATTTATTTCTTCCTAATGAATCTTTAGAGACTCTGTTCTAACTACTTATTTAGTCTATGGCACACATTCTTATACACTAAAGTTGCCCCTAGTTGATTTTATTTTCCTCCTAATTCCTCATCTCTCTTTTTCAGACTGTTTTGTATTCCTATGTAAACTAACTCCAGTCCTTTTGTTTTCATGCCAACATGTCAATAATAAAAGCAGTGTCTCCATGTTTTTGGCTAGGAAAAAGTCATATATAGTATTAAGTACGAAGAGTATGTAAGCTTTGGATCCAGACTCCAAACTGCCCATTATGTGTGCACTGAATATTAAAGTGAATTACTTTCACAGGTGATAAATGTATCAAAGATCATCTCATAACTTTTAATAAAAATTCACTCATTTTACTTAAAATAAGTGTCTCATTTTTAGAGCAGTGAGCAGCCTTTGAAAAGTTTTAATAAGGAAAGAAGCCTTACTTATCTTTTTACGTCAGACCATCTCTTAATTCTTTAGGCAGTCTTTAACGTGGCTGTCTTTTGCGATAAGTACTCACTTGGGCCACTCGGTTAATACAGAAGAGTTTGCGTGGTATAAAACTTGTGTTTCCAGAGATTATGAGTGATTTACCTTCCCTCATAAAAGGTTTTGGCATGTATTCATCAGCAATGTATTTGGCAAATCTGGCACACTACAAGAGATAGAAAGCAAAATGGTTCATGTTTCTTGAAGAGGATGGAATCAAGAGTAGAGATACAGAATTTGAGATGGACAAAGAAAGAGGAGATATTAGCTTCTCAGGAAAGATTGGAAAGATGGTAGGCATGTGAATAAACTTGTAGGCCTGGCAGGAGGATGTTCAGGGAATTCAAACCTGATGGCCTGAGTATCCTCAGTGACATAGGAAACAAGATTCAAGAGATAAAGAAATAAGGATTGGAACCAGCAGATGGCACAATGGTTATTTTGCTAGACTCCCATGTAGTCAACAATGGTTTGAGTCCCAGATGAGGTAGCTTAAAATTCATGCCAGGCATTTGTGCAAGTGTTCCCTAAGTCCCGAGAGGAGAATGGAGAAGGGATTGCAGCGTGGCCATCCCACTATGGGGTGATTTCTCACTTTCTGCCTCTCTGTCTCCCTGGCGAGTGCACGTGTCCTATAGCAAAGATCTCTCTCTTGAAAAGAAGAGGGAGGAAGAGAAGGAGAAGAAGGAAGAAGAAATGGGGTTTAAGTCTTGGAACATGGAAATGTCTTGGATTTGGGACTGAGAGAAGTGGGAAAGTAATAGGAAAGGATTTATAACTAAGAAGAAGGGAAAAAATAGGTCAAAGTTTTGATACACAACTATGAGGGTCTGACTGAATATGCAAGACTTGAATTGTTAGTAGTTGTAAAATTTTATTCAGAAGTAAGCATTATCTTTTGTGCTTTTTAGAAAAAAATTTATTTAACTTGATTGTTCTACATTATTCTAATGTATCTTAAATAAAATTTATTTTTTAATCAGCCCACTAAATTAAAAATAAGATTTAAAAAAAATTTTTTTAGAATTAGTTTTATTTTAACATTATTTGTTGTTATTATTTTCCAATTTTGATCAGAGAGAGAAAGATGGAAAGTGAGAAAGCAAGCCACCAGGTCTGGGATGTAAACCGTGGTTGGCCATATGGGAGTCCAGTGCCTTTAACCACCACACCACCTGCTGGTCCCAAATTAAAAATAGGATTTTTGCCAATTATTCATAGGACTTAAAAAATAGTCATTCAGCTCTTAAGATTGCATAGTGATGTGTATAGTATTAGCTATCTAGTATGCTTTTAAAAAGGTTATTAAAAAATGGTTTTCTGGTGAAGAAACAAGGAAAGGCTAAGTTCTGTAGAGGGAAATCTAGGCTCTCTCTATAAGCGTATATGGTATTGATTAAGAACATAGTCTTTGAAGGCTAAGTTCTGTAGAGAGAAATCTAGGCTCTCTCTATAGGCATATATGGTATTGATTAAGAACATGGTCTTTGAAGTTAAATTTTCTGGTTTTAAAATTACAGCTTCATCATTTAACATCTGTGAAATATTGAGAAAATTAAACTAAAAATTTTGACTCTCTTTTCTCATCTCTAAAGTAGGTATAGTAATACTTAACCCTGGGATTATTGAGATGATTAAATGATACAGTTTATATAAAGACTTTATATAGTTTCTGGCCCCAAATAAACATTAGTTACTATTGCTAAGCAGAATTAAAATGTTTCTTATTATAGCCTTTCCTTCAATCAGGTGAACTTACAAATGGTCAGTTTTTCAAAGAAATTGATTATCTCATAACTACATTAACCAACTGACTTTGTGCCAAAGCCAAGAAAGTTTTAGCTCTACTATCTTACTACCCTGTTGTTGTTGTATCTTTCATCTTTTAACATTTGCCAGTTGTTTATTTAGTGCTTATTTAATTTCTGTTACAGTAGAAGAAATGAACAGATGTATGGATGGACTGGAGTGATCTATGCTTCAACAGTAGTCCTTTCAAGCTTATTTGACTATAGAGGTTGCTGTTTATATTCTCTATTATGCCCTACCAAAGGAGTTATTTGCAGTGACGAAGTTTCTCTTCTCATCCTAATACATCGTAGGACTTTAGTGTTGATAATTCTTCCTTCTTATCAAGTATTGGTTCGAAACCCACAGAATTATTTGAGAAACCAGATGCAAAATTATGGTAGGTTTAAATTACCAATACTCTTTATATGTTTTGCTCTTCCCATTTATTAGAGGGAAATTGTACACATTTCAGTCCTATTCTGTGGTGATTTTTTCCTGCAAAACCCAGCATTGTCACTCACAAGCATAATTTCCTCCAGAAGTCTCCTCTATGCAGAATATTTCATTGTCCTATCACAAAGATCAGTAATGGGTTTCCAGATCCTCGGGGGGGGGGGACTCTCTTCTCCCCTGTATTTTTCAAGAACAGGCATAGATGATAACAATTGTATTTTAGCATCTTAGTTTTTATTTAATGAAATGTTTCCAAAATTGGAAAATCGCTTTGAGCCACTGGATTTTTACGATGATTGGTTAACTGATTTAAAAGCCATTAATGACTCCTTATCATTCTAAAGAATAGAGAGCTTTCAAACAAAAGTTCCTTATTCTTCATGAAGAAGGCTGTTTTTCACTTAGTACGTTATTATCAATTTCATATTGCCTCAATAGCCAGGCATGAACTAATCTTTCAGGTTTTGCAGTTTATTATAACATAAGCCCATCTCTACTGGGTTATATATTCTTGTAATATATCAGAAAGTATTACAATCCAAATAGTACCTAAGCTGAAACAGGGCAGTTCACTTTCCAATAGAAGCAACCATTATGGTTCCCGTAAACAACATCCCTTATTTTCCCACTTCACCTTTCCTGTGTTACTTCCTAAACTGCCTTGTCTGCTTTATCTAAGAGAGAAAGCAGGTGCTGCTAAATTATTCAGTTATTAATACCTTAGATGCAGGGGCCTTGGTGAACACATTTAACCCACATCTTTCAGCAGTTACTTGATGAAAGAATATATAAATGAATGAAAAAATGAAAATTGAACAAATAGGCAGTATAGGAAGCTGAAATATGGAAATAATACTACTTTGCATTTATACCATGTAATTATCTCATTTTTATCTTTCCAGCCATCTCATGACATGTGCAGAATAATATCTATATCATGTTGCAAATAATGGCAATCAAGACAAAGAGAGGTAGGTGCCTAACCTAAAGTCATCCACCAAGTACTTAGTAGAACCAGTTCTAGAAGGTGATCATGGAAACAGAGCTTCCCTGTGTTTCTTTTCTTGATACCTACTCTATTCATGACAAATGAATAATGACTTCAAAAGGTGGCACTTGCCACTGGGCTAAAAGTGTAGATTTTACACATAATAGTGCAGCACTTACTGGTTAAACATTCAGCATGGATGCTCCTTTTTCTTGGTAGTCTTTGAATTGTGTATATATTTTCCTCTCAGTAATCTCACTCTACTCTGGAGAACATCCTGATTGGTTTAAACCAGTATCGGTAACTGTTTTTCTTGCCAGTTTAAGAAAAGAGCAATATACTCAGCTCTAACAATGACATATGAAAGAGTTTCTGAGAAAGTTTTTATTTGTTTGTTTTTTTGCTTTCATTTAAAGAAAGAGACAAACAATGGGGTGATGAACAGTCATCAGTTTATAGAGTAATGGACTGGAGATCTTTTCAAAGGAATATTGATTTTGGCATAGGAAAATAGTCTAGAAGGAAAGAAAATGGTATTCAGTGAATGATATGTTTAAAACATATTTTGAAAGTGGTGCAGTACAGACACCCCTTGACTTATGATGATGTTTCAACTCAATAAAACTATCATAAATAGAAAATATTGTAAGTTAAAAATGCATTTAGGGCTGGCAATATAGTGCAGTGGGTAAGCACTATGCATTGGGAGCCAGATCCCACATAAATCTTTGGCGGCTTGAATCTTGGCTCCAGGAACTTGAAAAACACATCAGGCACATGTGTGTGCATGCACCAAATCCTAACAGGATGGAGAAATGGAGGAAAAGGAATTGTGGCATGACCATACTCCACTGGTGAATGCTCTCTTTCTCCCTCTGGCAAGTGTGCATGCCCTCTGACAATTAAAGAACAAATGTATTTTTAGATGCTTCTCAATTTATAATGGAGTGGTTTTTTAGTGAATGTGTATTGCTTTTGCACCATTGTAAAATTGGAAAATTATAAGTCAAAATATCTGGAGACTGTTTGTGGTTGTAATTGATTAAATGAAACGGCTTAGAATATAAGATTAAGAAAGTTTAGTCAAGGCAAGTTAAATAAAATAAATCATTTACAAGTAAGGAGGTAAAATAATGGCCAAGAAGTCTTGGCTACAAACTTCTGCTCCTACTAGCCCCATTAACTTTTCATCCTCTACTAAACTATAAACCCCTCCTTCCCAACATCTAAAAAACCCCAACTTAGCAACTTTTCCATGGATTTTATTAAAATAACGTCATTTTATAGAGATACTTTATTTTATTTTGCCAAAGGAGAGCATTTTATTTTTAGTATGTATAGAAAACTCAGCAGTGTACATTAACCCAGTTTGGTGGCAAGCTCTTTAGCATTTACCTTTTTCAACTTGGCAATGCAATCCAGATTTGGGGCCTAGGAAATTGCCTCCCCGGTGATGGCTGATCTCGTCATCTCTGTGGTAATTGATACTGATTGCTTCCACCAGCCTATCCAGAGCGCCTTTGTCCTCCAAGTTAACCTGTGTGAAGGCAACAGTGGTGCAGGTTTTCCTGTGGATCAGGCATCCCAGCCTGGCCTTCCTCTTGATAATGCAGTATGGAAGCCCCTCCGACACAGGGTAGGCAGGAAAACAACCAGCTCGACAGGGTCCATGTCATGTGCAGTCACCACCAGCTGAGCCTTCTAGTTCTCCATCAAGGTGATAACAGTGTTGACCCCTGCTTGAAGGACAAGTGGTCTCTTAGTGGGAACATCCCCTTTACTGGCAGCTTTCTTCTCAGTCTGGGCCAGCAGTTTCTGCTGCTTCTCTTGTCTCTGGCCTGTACTTGTGGGCCAGCATGAGCACCTAAATAGCTATCTGACAGTACAGGACCTGGACGAATTGCTTAATCACAGAAGGCACTTTCAGCCACTTGCAGAGAATAGCCCTCTGCCACTGCAGTCAGATGTAGCAGGGGCATTGGATGAAATGGGTGAGGTACCTTTTGGGCTAGATGTCCTGTTCTATGCCAAAATTCTTAGATATTTTCTCAAGGAATTTGCCACCTTTTTGGCCTCCTGCTTCTTTACGATAGCAGGGGCCAGAGTTACATTCTTCACCTTGGCCTTTTTTCCCTTTGGCATCTTGAGCAACTGAGACATTTTATTTTTAATAGACCTTATTAATAGTTTGGAAAGCTGGAAGAAATTGACATCACAGAGATGTTAGTAATTTTAAGTGTACTCTTCAAAAATATTTATTCTTAAAACAAGAAAGATACACACAAGAAAGAAACAACTTCCTTGGACATGGTCAAATATGATGACTGGACCTGTTGCAGCCATCTTGGAACCAATGAGGAACCAGCTTGAAAACAAAGCAAACACAATGAGTAAACATAGCAGATGGTGGAAAGAATCTGAATCTTTGATGCTATTGAGCAGATGAATTAAACCTAAAGTATATCTACTGTGGGGTATGTCTTAAGGAATCTAAATGTCTTTACTATTTAAACAACCATTGTTCCCCTATTTCTGTAGACATTTTCCTAACTGATATAAATATCTTTTGACTTATTAACTTACCACAATCCTACATGAATCCCTTAAGATGTCTTTTCAAGGTTTTCTTGATTTTGCTGAAGTCACCTATGGAGAATAATAGAAAATCTCAGATGATAATTTTCTGATCCTATTTTCTTACAATGGCCTTGGGCTTTTCACTCATTATCATGCCTTATGAAGCATGAAAGCATTGAGAAGAGTAGGATAAGATGTCTGATGATGGAAGTTATCTGGATCAGGAAAGATGGGTAGGCAGGCAAAACATGAAAGCTGATCAGGAAATGCAAGTCAAAACAGAGCAAAGGTACCTCTTCAGAATAGATCATTAAAAAGCCAGTCTTAAGAACATATAGGCCACACCTTTGAGGAGAATTGTTCAACCCACATTACAGTAATACATCACTTAGCTCTATACATGGGCTACAAAGGAACTTTCTCAATGATGAAGATCTATATTAGAAACTCACAGCTAGGGCACCAGCAGTTAGTGTAATGGCTATGTCGCTGGACTCCCACGTAGTCGACCGCGGTTCGCGTCCCGGACCCGGTGGCTTAAAACTCACGCCGGGCGCGTGTGCGTGCGTGCCCAAGATCCCGAGAGGAGAATGGAGGAGAAGGGATTGCGGCGTGACCATCCCCCCTGGGGGTTGATTTCTCGCTTTCTGTCTCTAATGTCTCTCTCTGTCTGTCTGGCGAGCGCACGTGCCCTATAGCGAAAATCTCTCAAAAAAAAAAAAAAAAAAGAAAAAAGAAACTCACAGCTAATGTAAGACTCAATGGGAAAAGACTGAAAGCTTTTCTCCTAAAATAAGGAATATGAATAAGGATGTCTACTATTGCCAATTCTATTCAACATAGTATTGACATTCTAACTAGACCAATTAGGCAAGATAAAGAAATAAATCTAAATTTGAAAGGAAAAAGTAAAACTGTCTCTACTTGCAGATGACATGAACACAGAAAACCCTAAAGAGTACACAAATCTCTTAAAGCTAATAAAGCTAGTAAGTAAACTCAGCAATTTCAGGATACAAAATCAACAAACAAAATTGAGTAGTACTTTTACACATTAGCAATGAAAAATCTGAAAAGGAAACTAAGAAAACAATATCAAAACTTACTATGTAATATGACAGTAATCAAAACAATTGGGATCTGGCACAGGGTAGATAGATAAGCCAGTGGAATAGAACTGAGAACCCAGAACTAACACACTTATGGTCAATTGATTTTCAACAAGTGTGCAAAGATTATGGAGAACTCCCTGAACACTCCAGGTATGTGCATGCCTATGATCTGGGACTGGCTGAAGCTGGAGGTAGATTGTGATGTAAAGATCCTGAATTGCTGGCCTAGAAAAATCCACCACGAAGACAGAATTCAGATTACTTATAAAGGTTATCCCATCAGGCTAACATCAGACCTCTCATAAGATACGATGTGAACAAGGAAAGAATGGAAAAATATATTCAAAGTGTTAAGTGAAAAACAGTTTCAATCAAGAATACTATATCTGGCAAGATTATCCTTCATATGGAAAGAAAGGATAAAAACATTCTCAGATAAAAAAGACCTGAAAAAAATTGCCAATACCAGACCCACTTTTCAAGAAGTTCTGAAAAGAGTCCTCTACCAGGAAAACTAAAAACACACATACAGAAATAAGTGAACAAAAGCAACCAAGAAAATGACCAATTTAATGCTGGGGACAAGAAATATCAATAATAATGTTGAATGTTAACTTCCAAGATTTAAACGGAAAGATCGGACCACAGTAACACTGCATATTCAACAGAAGAGAGATTGAACAAAAGACTGAACTGGTAAAATAGAATTTTATGACTTTTGACTAAAACGTTACTGATTTTTTTTTCACTATGCTTGTTTTCCCAATTGAAGGGTTTTGCTTTCTTTTGAACTGTTGATAGGTTCAGCAATTTGTTAAAATATTTTTTCCTCTTGTTTGTTTGTTTCTTTAGATGAAAACATAAACTTTTCTTCCTTCCTGACATCTCTGGAATTGGGAAATATTTGTGAGTATTCTTATTTTGTGTCAAAGAGTTATTTGCATAAGTTCAATAATACCTGTTGCATTGAATCAGAAATTGGAAATACTTGTTATTGGACAGAGTTTTGACTGAAATGTTATATCTGAAGATTAACCAGAATACTATGGAACTTAGGTAGATCTCAAGTAAGCCAGCGGAAGCTCTTGGAAAGATGGCCTGGCACCATAAACAGTTCTGCTTGGCAGAGAGGATTAGAGAAGCTACATGAAAGAATTCGTACCATAAAATAACCTGGACTTTTTCAGCCCAGCATTGTAATCAGTAGATACTGCAAAAGAGCAACCACAGCCAGATGATTATCTTGGGTCATTTGAAGGAAGAAAAAGAGACTGATCTTTGCTAGCAAATGGTATATCACAGAATACTTGATAGGCAGGACTGAATTGAGAAGGTTTATGTGTGACTCATGTGCTGGGTGTTTGTTTTTTTTTCTTTTTTTTGGAGAGGTTTTTGCTATAGGGTGCGTGCGCTTGCCAGACAGACAGAGAGACAGAAAGCGAGAAATCACCCCCCAGAGGGGATGGCCATGCCGCAATCCCTTCTCCTCCATTCTTGTCTCGGGATCTTGGGCACGCACGCACACGCGCCTGGCGTGAATTTAAGCTACTGGGTCCGGGACTCAAACCACAGTTGACTACGTGGGAGTCCACGACATAGCCATTACGCTAACTGCTGGTCCCACCGGGTGTTTGCTTTTCAACAGCTTGAGTGGTTGATATGTGAGTATTTTCTCAAAAATATTTAAAACCATACTGTCTCTGTTATAGAGTCACAACAAAATTCTAATAAATATTTTGAACATTATCTTTAAAATTCAGTTTTTTGAAATTTTGAAAGTTGTTTATTAACTGTCAAGAACTGTGGAGAATGAGCAATTTTTTTTTGATATATATAAAATAAATGTGGGAAAATGTAAAACTAAATAAATAAATGATAAAAAAAAAGGGGGGGCTGAAATTGAGGGGGAAATGTGGTCTGATGACAGAACAGAAGTCAGAGCAATGCCTGGCGCCATAAATCGAGGAATGTGGGCAGCCTCTAAAGCTGGAAAAAGCAAGAATGTGGGGGCAACGTCTTCTAGCACATCCAGAAGAAAGAGACCTTGCCAACCCATTTTAGATTTTGGATATAAGAGCTGTAAGATAATTGATAAAATTTTAAGCCATTAAGTTATTGTAACTTGTTACAGCAGCCATATAAAATTAATACAATGACTAATCTTACTTCCAAACTCATATTTTCCTCTTCCTTAAAACAGTTTTATCGTAAGAACTATTTTTTATTAATAGTTAAAGATTATGGGTTTGAACAGGCTGTCCCTTGCCAAATACAAAGCATTATACTAAACATTTTACAGAATCTAAAAATCTTTACATCCTTCTCTTTTTTTTGGAGAGGTTTTTGCTATAGGGTGCATGCGCTCGCCAGAAAGAGAGAAAGAGACAGAGAGATAGAAAGCAAGAAATCACCCCCCAGGGGGTATGGCCACACCACAGTCCCTTCTCCATTCTCTCGGGATCTTGGACACACACGCACACGCACCCGGCATGAGTTTAAGCCACCAGGTCCGGGACTCGAACTGCGGTTGGCTACATGGGAGTTCAGCGACATAGCCATTATGCTAAGTGTTGGTCCCTAAAAATCTTTACATCCTTCTCAGGCAAGTGCCATTGTCCACTTTTACATATGAGAAAACAAGACCTATGAAGTCGAATAATTCAGTAATACAGTGATGGTAGAAATATGCATGTGCTAAAAGCATAGATTTGTCAGCTAAGAAGTTATTTTTATATTTTCTGTGATAGATTAAGGGTAGTTTTTTTTTGTTTTTGTGAGAGGTTTTTGCTATAGGGCACGTGTGCTCGCCAGACAGAGAGAGACAGAGAGACAGAAAGCGAGAAATCACCCCCCAGAGGGGATGGTCATGCCGCAATCCCTTCTCCTCCATTCTCCTCTTGGGATCTTGGGCACGCACGCACACGTGCCTGGTGTGAGTTTTAAGCCATCGGGTCCGGGACGCGAACCGTGGTCGACTGCATGGGAGTCCAGCGACATAGCCATTATGCTAACTGCTGGTTCCCCAAGGGTAGTTGTTAATAAAAGAATGAAAGTCTGAGGAAAATAAGAAAGGAATATTGGGCTGGAAAGTCCTCTATACTGGTTGGTTCAGTATAGCTTGGCCATAGTCAGAAGCAGAGTTTAGGAAAGTAATACGTAACCAGGTATTTCTTTGTCATATTTTCAAAAGTTAGATGCTCCTAAGTCACAGATATTTATAAAAGAAAAATTGACTTTTAAAAAATGTTTGGAGGAAAAATAAATCTCTGTCATAAAACTTTTTCATAGGGGTCCAGCAGTGACATAGTGGTGAAGGTGTTGGACTCCCACATGGTCAACTGTGATTTGAGTTCTGGACTAGACAGCTTGAAATTCATGCCAGGCGCATGTGTGTGTGTCCCCAAAAATCTCAGAAAGAGAAAGAATTGCAGGATGGCCAGCTCCCCGGGGGTTGATTTCACACTTTTTGTCTCTCTGGTGAACTCACTCACCCTATAGCAAAAATCTCTCAAAAAGGAACTCATAGGGGCCAGCAGGTGCAGAGTGTTTAAGGTGCTGGGTTCCCACATGGCTGACCACCATTTGAGTCCCGGACCTGAAGGCTTGAAATTCACGCAAGGCACATGTGCCTGTGTGCCCAAGGTCCAAGAGGAGAATAGAGGAGAAGGGATTGTGGTGTGGCCATCTCCCTGGGGTGGGGGGTGGGGTGAGTTCTCACTTTCTCTTTCTCTGTCTCTTCTGTCCTAAGGAAAAGTTTTTTTAAAAAAATATATATATAGGGACCAGCAGTTGGTGTAATGGCTATGTCTCTGGACTCCCATGTAGGAGACAGTGGTTCAAGTCCTGGACCCGGTGGCTTAAACTCACATCGGGTGTGCGTGCGTGCATGCCCAAGATCCTGAGAGGAGAAGGGAGGAGAAGGGATTGGGGTGTGTCCATCCCCAGGGGACACTTTCTGTCTCTCTGTCTCTTTTTGTCTTTCTGGCGAGCGCACGTGCCCTATAGCAAAAACCTCTCCAAAAAAAAAAAAAAAGAAAGAAAGAAAAAACACACAGACAAAAACACTCTTTTATAATGAACATTGCTATGTAGCATATTAGGCACATGTATTATTTGTTGATGTTTGTTGTAATTATTATTATACATGTAACTAGAATATTTAATGTGTATTATATATATTTTATATATATGTATGTATATATACACGTGCGCACACACACACACACACACACACACACACAGAGACATTTTGCAAACAATAGTAAATATAGAGGAAAATCTTTAAAGTAAGAACCAGTAGTGCTTAATACTGGGCTTCTTGTATTTATCCTCTTCCTTTTACTTTTGAATACAATAGAACATTTTTAACAGATTCAAAAATTTTTAAGAAAGTTGACAAAAATACTTAATGGTTTGAGGTATAGATGAGAGAGCATTATAGTTGAAAAGAAATAACTGAAGGCCCTTCTTGATTCGTAATGTTTGGATTGATAGCTATGGTGGAGTTTTGGCCATTTGATCAAATCCCATTATCTATTATAGAAGGTATCTATTCTTGACATGGGCAATAACCACAGTCCTGAGGATTTAACTGTCACCAGATAGAGAAGGTGAGGAAAGTTTAAAGTGATAAGGTGCAAGTCAGCATAGAGTGGCTGTTTTAGATAGTGTAAGACAGCAGGGCAGAAGTCTGTCAGAAAGGAAAGATAATAGACAGAGGGTAAATATGTACCCACATTAGACAATGTCAGGAGCCAAAAACATTCCTGAATTTTTATCTGGAACATGGAAATAAAAATAACATCCTTATGAGAAACTGAACATCTAATAGATGTATATTAAATCAATTTACATATTGACACACGTTCATTCATTCATTTGATAGTCATTTACTGGTGACTGCTTGGTAGTTTTTATGCTCAGAATTAACCCAAGGCAAACTCGTGAGGAAGGTGGTTTCATTTTGGTCATCTCACCTCTGTCTATTCTGATATTTTTTGAGGCTTCAACCTTCTCTTTCTTCCCCCAGGCTTTGAGTTTAGAAGCTAACAGCATTAAGGCTTATAGGGGCACTAATCCCATTATGAGGACACCATCTTCTTGACCTCATCTAAACTTAATTACCTCAAAGGCCCCACCTCCAAATACCATCACAGAGGGGTTAGGGGTTCAATATATGAGTTTTGGAGGGATACAAATATTCAGTCCATAGCGTTTAATGTATGACTCAGAAATTCCACACCTTATACCCATGACAAATAAAATTCTATGCTCACACAAAAGCCTGGATATAAATGTTTATTACAGTCTTCTTCAAAATTGCCAAAATCTGGGCTGGCTCTGTGGTGCAGCAGTAATGCACTGCTTAAGAGAAGCTGGATCTTAAGCATGACTGGAGTTTAAAATACCAGCTGGTCTGAAACATACCATGAGTTCTCAAGATCAGACAGGCTGGAGGCCTGGAGGAAGGGGATTATGATGTGACCAGACCATATGGATGTTGCTTCTCTCTCGCTCTTTTCCTTTCCCTGTCTCTCTCCCTTTTACTCCCATGTGTGCACTATCTATCATGAATAAAGAAAAAGATTTTTTAATTGCCAAAATCTAGAAATAAATGTCCCTTAACTGAGACATGGATAAATACATTGTTCATTTGTATATTTCATACTACTCAGCAATTTTTAAAAAAAGAGCAGATTATTGGTATATACAGCAACATGGCTGAATCTCAAATGTATTATGCTAAACAAAAGAAGCCAGACCCAAAAGACTATATCTGGTACTCTTGTAGCCAAACAACAGGAATAGAGAACAGAGTATAATTAAAAGACGGGGGAGGTTTAGTTATGAAGCAATATCACAAGGGCAAATTTTGGGTGGGTGATAGAATTGTCTTGTATGTTGATTTTGGTGATAGTTACCCAACTCTAAGCATCTGTTAAAACTGAATGAAGTGAGGACCATCAGTTAGCGTAATGGCTATGTCACTAGACTCCCATGTAGTCGACCACGGTTCGAGTCCTGGACCCTGTGGTTTAAACTCAGGCTGGGCACATGTGCATGCATGCCCAGGATCCCAAGAGGAGAATGGAGGAGAAGGGATTGTGGCATGGTCATCTACCCTGGGGGGTGATTTCTCACTTTCTGTATCTCTTTCTCTGTCTTTCTGGCGAGCGCATGCACCCTTATAGCAAAAAAAAAACCCTCTCAAAAAAAAAAAAAAAAAAAAAACACTAAATGTAATGGATATGGCATATCTGGAAAACACATCGTGAGTTCGGTTTCACATCACTTCAAAAAGCAAATATCACGAGAGCGAGTCACATGAAGTTTTTGGTTTCCTAGTGCATATAAAAGTTACGTTTGCACTATATAGCCAACTAATAAGTATGTGATTACATAATTTCTAACAATAATATACTGACTTTAATTAAAAATACTTTATTGCCAAAAAATGTAACAATGTTCTAAGCTTTCGGTGAGTAGTAATCTTTGAACTGGTCAAGGTTCTTGCATTAACGTTGATGGCTGCTGATTAATTAGGGTGTCAGATGATAAAGGCTGGGATGGCTATGGCAATTTTTAAAAGACCATGAAGTTTGCCATATTACTTGACCCTTCCTTTCATGAAAGATTTCTCTGTAGTATGCAATGTTATTTGATAGCATTTTACCCACAGTAGAACTCCTTTCAAAATTGTAGACAGTCCTTTCAGACCATGCTGCTGCTTTATCAACTCAGTTTATAGAATATCCCAAGTGCTTTGTTTTCATTTCAATAATGTTCACACCATCTTCACAAGGGGGAGATTTCATCTCAAGAAATCACTTTCTCTGTTCTTCTATAAGAAGAAACTCCTTATCCATTTATGTTTATCATAATTGCTGTAATTAAATAATATCTTTAGGCTCTAGTTATCATCATAGTTCTCTTGCTATTTTTTTTACCACATCTATAGTTACTTACTTGAATGATGTCTTGAACCCCTCAAAGTCATTCATGAGGGTTGAAATCTACTTCTTCTGTGCTCCTGCTAATGTTAATGTTTTAACTCCTCCTATGACTCATGAACATTCTTTTTTTAAAGATTCTTGCTATAAGGCACGTGTGCTTACCAGAGAGACAGAGAGAGACAGATAGAAATCAAGAAATCACCCTCTAGGGGGATAGCCACGCCACAATCCTTTCTCTTCCATTCTCCTCTCGGGAGTTTGGTCATACACACACATGCACCTGGCGTGAGCTTTAAGCCTCTGGGTCCAGGACTTGAACTGCGGTCGACTACATGGGAGTCCAACAATGTAACCTCATGTCATCTGCTGGTCCCACAAACATTCTTTTTTTTTTTAATTTTTTTTTTAATTTTTTTTATTTTTACATTTTTCCACAAACATTTACTTTACATAGCAAAAAATTTTAGCTCATACTCCATAATTCTTGACAGTTTACAAACAACTTTCAAGATCTCAAAATACTGAATTTTAAAGATAATGTTCAAAATATGTCTTATAATTTTGTATAATTTTAAAACTCTATAACAACAGAAGCAGAATGGTTTCCAAAATATATATATACATATATATACAAATATATATGTGTATATATATATATACACATTTAGAGTGCAGACACTCGGTATATATTAAGTGGGGACATACAATGTCTCTCCTTCATAGCATGGCTTGCTTCACTCAACAGTAAGTCTTCCATATTCATCCACTTCCTTTCAAAAGTCAGGGATTTGTTGTTTTTTATGGATGAATAGTATTCCATTGAGTATATGTGCCACAGTTTTTCTAACCATTCATCAGTTCGTGGGCATTTAGGTTGTTTCCATGACTTAGCAATCATGAAAAGTGCCACAATAAACATCGATGTGCAAGCACTTTTTCGATTAAGTATTCTTCTGTCCTTCGGGTAGATATCAAGGAGTGGGATTGCTGGATCATATGGTAGTTCTATTTGTAGATTTTGGAGGAATCTCCAAATTGTTCTCCACAGTGGTTGTACCAATTTACAGTCCCACCAGCAGTGTAAGAGAGTTCCCTTTTCACCACACCCCCTCCAGCACTTATCATTTTTTGTTTTTTTAATCTTAGACATTCTGACTGGGGTTAGGTGATATCTCATTGTTGTTTTGATCTGCATTTCTCTTACAATGAGGGATGTTGAGCATTTTTTCATATGCCTTTTAGCTATTCGTATGTCATCTTTAGAAAGTGGTTTTTTCAACTCATTCTCCCATCTTTTAATAGGATTGATTGTCTTTTTCCGAAACAGCCGCTTGAGTTCCTTGTGGATTCTGGTTATCAGTCCCTTGTCTGATGCATAGTTTACAAAAATATTTTCCCATTCTGAGGGCTGTCTGTTCACACTAATCACTGTGTCTTTTGCCATGCAGAAACTTCTTAGTCTGATGTAATCCCACTTGTCTATTTTAGGGATCATAGACTGTGCATTGGGAGTCTTATTTAAGAAGTTTTTCCCTACCCCAATGTCTCCCAGAGTTTCCCCGGTGTTTTCCAGGAGCAGTTTTATAGTTTGAGGTCTTAGGTTTAGATCTTTGATCCACCTTGACTTTATTTTTGTCAGAGGTGAGAGGTAGGGGTTCAGATTCATCTTTCTGCAAGTGGAGATCCAGTTTTGCCAGCACCATTTGCTGAAGAGGTTATCCTTTTCCCACAGGATTGACTGGTGCCCCTTGTCAAAAATCAGTTGGTTGTATGTTTGAGCATTCATTTCTGGGGACTCTATTCTGTTCCATTGGTCCACCTGTCTGTTCCTGTGCCAGTACCATGCTGTTTTGATTACCACAGCTTTGTAGTATATTTTTGGGTCAGGGAGTGAGATGCTGCCCACTCCATTCTTCTTGTGCAAAACTGCTTTGGCAATACGGGGTCTTTTATGATTCCAGACAAACGTTATGATTGTCTTTCCTAGATCTGTGAAGAATGTGTCTGGTACTTTGATTGGCATTGCATTAAATAGGTAGATTAATTTGGGTAAAATTGCCATTTTGATTATATTAATTCTTCCAATCCAGGAACATGGGATGTCCTTCCACTTTTTTGTGTCATTTTCAATTTCTTTTTTTATCTTCTCATAGTTTTCCTTGTGGAGGTCTTTAACTTCTTTAGTTAGATTTATCCCTAAGTATCTTATACTTTTTGTGGCTATGGTAAATGGAACAACTTTTTTCAGTTCCATCTCAGTCTGCCTGTTGTTCGTATACAGAAATGCTATAGATTTCTGGATATTAATTTTGTATCCTGCAACGTTACTGTATTCATGTATTACTTCCAGAAATTTTTTTTATGGAAACCATTGGGTCTTCTATGTATACAATCATGTCATCTGCAAATAGAGAGAGTTTCACGTCTTCTTTTCCTATTTGAATGCCTTTTATTTTTTTTCCTCTTTTCTGATTGCAATGGCCAAGACTTCTAGTACTATATTGAAGAGGAGTGGAGAAAGTGGACATCCTTGTCTTGTACCCGTTTTTAGTGGAAAAGCTTTCAGCTTTTCTCCATTGAGGATGATGTTCGCTATGGGTTTTTCATAGATAGCTTTTATTGTGTTGAGAAATGGCCCTTCTATGCCCATTTTGCTGAGAGTCTTGATCATGAAGGGATGTTGTATCTTATCAAATGCTTTTTCTGCATCAATTGATATGACCATATGGTTTTTATCTTTCTTCCTATTAATATGGTGTATTATATTTATGGTTTTGCGTATGTTGAACCAACCTTGCATTCCTGGGATAAAGCCTACCTGATCATGATGTATAATCTTTTTGATAAGTTGTTGTATACGATTTGCTAGTACCTTGTTGAGAATCTTCGCGTCTATATTCATCAGGGATATTGGTCTATAGTTTTCCTTCCTTGTCCTGTCCTTATCAGTTTTAAGGATAAGGGTGATAGAGGCTTCATAGAATGAATTAGGGAGAGATTCACCCTTTTGGATATTTAGAAATAACTTGAGCAGAATGGGGGTTAACTCTTCTTTGAAAGTTTTGTAGAATTCAGAGGTGAATCCATCAGGGCCAGGGCTTTTCTTTGTTGGGAGGTTATTTATAACTGATTTGATCTCCTGGCTTGTTATGGACCTATTCAGACTTTCTATATCCTCCTGGCTCAATCTAGGTAGATTATACCTGTCCAGAAATTTGTCCATCTCATCCAAATTATCTTGTTTCTTGGCATACAGATGTTCATAGTATCCCCTAATAATGTTTTTTATTTCTACTATGTCTGTTGTTATTTTGCCTGCTTCATTGCAGATCTGATTCACCTGGTTCTTTTCTCTCTTCTTCTTAATAAGTCTCGCTAGTGGTGTATCAATTTTGTTTACCTTTTCAAAGAACCAGCTTTTACTTTCATTTATTTTCTGTATAGTTCGTTTATTTTCTATTTCATTTATTTCTGCTCGTATCTTTATTATTTCCTTTCTCCTGGAGTTTTTTGGATCTTTTTGCTGTTGCTTTTCCAATTCTGTGAGGCATGATGTTAGGTGATCCATTTGCCTTATTTCCATGCTCCTCTTATGTGCACTAATTGCTATGAACTTCCCTCTTATGACTGCTTTAGCAGTGTCCCAAAGATTATGGAAACTCGTGTCCTCATTGTCATTGGCTTCCATGAACCTTTTGATTTCAGTCTTTATTTCTTCAGTAGTTGTGGAGTCATTCAGGAGTAGGTTATTAAGTTTCCATGTATTTGAGTATTTTTGAGGATTTCTCTTGAAATTAAACTCAAGTTTAATTCCATCATGGTCGGTGAAGATGCTGGGTATAGTTTCTATGCTTTTGAATCTGTAGAGGCTTGCTTTGTGCCCAATGATGTGGTCAATCTTCGAGAATGTTCCATGTGGCGGCGAGAAGAAAGTGTATCTTGAGGTTTTAGGATGGAAAGTTCTATAGATGTCTGTTAAGTCCATTTGATTTATGATATCATTTAGATCTTTTATCTCTTTACCTATTTTTTGTCTAGATGATCTATCCAGGGGGGATAGTGCAGTGTTGAGGTCTCCAACAATTAGTGTGTTGCAGTCTATCTCCCTTTTTAGATCTAGCAGTCTTTCCTTCACATATTTGGGTGCTCCTGTGTTGGGCGCATAGATATTAATAAGCGTTATATCTTCTTGATCGATTGATCCTTTTACTACAATATAGTGCCCTTCTTTGTCTCTTCGAACAGTTTTTGTTTTAAAGCCTATTTTGTCAGAGATCAGTATTGCGACTCCAGCTCTTTTTTGGTTCCCATTTGCATGGAAAATCTTTTTCCAACCCTTCACTTTCAGTCTATGTATATCTTTATCCATGAAGTGGGTTTCCTGTAGGCAACAGATAGAGGGTTTTTGTTTTTTAACCCATTCAGCCAGTCTGTGTCTCTTGATTGGAGAGTTTAATCCATTAACATTCAATGTTATTATTGATGTTAATGGATCTGTCCCGGCATTTAAGTTGGCCATTGTCTTAGTTGCCTTTTACTCTTTTGTTTCTGGCTGTTACTTCTTTAGTTATCCTGGAACAGTACTTTCTTCAGGGTTTCATGGAGAGCTGGCCTGGTGCTGGCAAATTCTTTCAGGTTTTGTTTGTCTGAGAAGATTTTAATCTTTTTTTCCCATATGAAGGATAATCTTGCAGGATACAATAGTCTTGGTTGAAATTGTTTCTCTCTTAACACTTTCGATACATCTTCCCATTCTTTCCTTGCTTGCATTGTTTCCGTTGAGAAGTCCGGTGTTAGCCTGATGGGTGACCTTTGTAAGTCACTTGTCGTTTCTCTCTTGCTAGTTTTAGTATCTTATCTCTATCTGTGGTCTTAGCCAGTCTGGCTATGATATGCCTTGGGGAAGATCTTCTTGGGTTGATTCTTTTTGGTGTCCTTTGAATTTCCTGGGTCTGGATGTTGGAGTGCCTCTCTATGCTTGGGAAATTTTCTTCCAAGATTTCATGGAATAGGTTTTCCATGCTCTTATCAGTTTCTTCACCTTCTGGGATACCAATTATGCGGACGTTAGGACGTCTAATGGAATCTAGTAATTCTCGTATATTATCTTCATGTTTTTTTGTTATTTTCTCTATCTTTTTGGTGGTTTTCTCTAGGTCAGAAGTTTTATCTTCTACATCAGAGATTCGACCTTCAGCATGGTCTAATCGACTTTTGATACTTTCAAGAGAGTTTTTGATTTCCTGTATTTCAGACTTCACCTCTAATAGTTCAGTATTATTCTTCCTCAGAATTTCTTCCTTCATATCATTGAAGGACTTTCTCATCTCCTGTAATTCATTGTCTCTTTTCTGTTCCAGCTCATAGTACTTGTTCAACATGAATGTTCTAAACTCTATCTCGGACATTTTGGTAACGTCCTCAATTTTTTCAGGAACAGGAAGGGAGTTACTGTGTTCCTTTGATGGAGACATATTTCCTGCTTTATTCAGGCCTGAGGTTCTTGTACTTCTACCCATTGGGAGATGTGTTCCCTTTGTAAAACCTTTTACGAGAAGGTTTCTTCTAATAGAAGCAAGTGTGTTTCCTTTCCCCACAAACATTCTTAATAGCATCTAGAATGATGAGTTCTTTCCAGTGAGTTTCCAATTCATGTTGTCCAGATCCGTGAGAGGATTTATCTGTTAGCTATAGCCTTACAAAATGTATTTCTTAAATAATAAGACCCAAAAGTCCGAAGTATTCCTTGATCCATGGGCTATAGGAAGGATGCTGTCTTAGCAAACATAAAAACAGCATTAATCTGTGCATCCCCATCAGAGCTCTTTGGTGACCAGGTGCATTGTCAATGAGCAGTAATATTTTTAAAGTTTTTTTTAATGAGCAGTAGGTCTCCACAGTGCGTTTAAGATATCCAGTAAACCATGCTATGACAGATGTGCTGTCATCGAAGCTTTGTTGTTCCATTTTTAGAACACAGGCTGAGTAGATTTAGCATAATTTTTAAAGGCTCTAGAATTATCAGAATGGTAAATGAGCATTGGCTTCAACTTAAGGTCACCATCTGCATAAGCCTCTAACAAGAGAGTCAGCCTGTCCTTTGCAGTTTTGAAGCCAGACATTGACTTCTTCTCTCTAGCTATGGAAGTCCTAGATGGCATCTTCTTCCAGTATTGCCTGTTTCAGCTATATTAGGCTATTTCATCCACATATGAAGTTGAAAAGCTGTTGTGTAGTGCAGCCACCTTTATCAATTATTTTAGCTATTGCTAAATCTCAATACCTTGCTGCAGCTTCTACATCAGCAATTACTGTTTACTTTGTCCTTTTATGTTAGGCAGATAGTTTCATTCTTTAAAACTCTGATAGATGAAGTCTTCTCTTCTGTGAATTCTTTACCTTTCTCAACCTTCATAGCATTGAAAAGAGTTAGGGACTTGCTCCCGAGTAGTCTTTAGCTTGAAGGAGTATGGTGACTGGTTTGAACTTCTCCCTAGACCACTAAAACTCTCCATACCTACAATAAGACTGTTTGAGCAGTTGTTTTCATCTTTTTCTATTTTTATTTTTGCTCACAACTTGGTTAACTGGCACAACCAGCATAGCTTTCCACCCGGGTTGGCTTTCAATATGCCTTTCCTACTGAGCTTAATCATTTGTAGCTTATGATTTAAAGTTAGAGGTGTGTGACTCCTTTCACTTGAACACTTAAAAATCATTAAGGGTTATTAATTGGTCTAAATTCAATATTGTATGCCTTGGAGAATAGGGAGGCCTGAGAAGGAAGGAGAGAGTTAGTGGAGCAGTCAAAACACACACATTTACCACTTGAGTTCACCATTTCTTATAGGTGTGGTTTGTAGCATCCCAAGAAAATGACAATAGTACTAATCAAAGATTACTGAACATAGATCATCATAAAATATGTAATAGTAGTAATGAAAAAGTTTGAAATAGTGTAAGAATTACCAAAATATGACACAGAGACACAAAGGGAACACATGCTGTTTGAATAATGATACCAATAGACTTCCTCACTGCAGGGTGCCACAAACCTTCAATTTGTAAAAAGTGTAATATATGCAAAATGCCACAAAACAAAGCACAATAGGGGCAAGCAGGTAGCATAGTGGTTAAGGTGTTGGACTCTCCCATGGCGAACTGTGGTCCTAGTCCCAGACCCAGGGGCTTGAAACTCATGCTGGGCACGTGTGCATGTATGCCCAAAATCCCAAGAGGAGAATGGATTGTGGGATGGTCATCCCCCCCAGGGAATGATTTCTTGCTTTCTGTCTCTCTGGCAAGTGCATGCATCCTATAGCAAAAATCTAATACAAAACAAAACACCACAAAGCACGATAAAACAAGCATCTGAGCATGTTATTTTATTGCTAACAAAAATACCTGAGACTGGGTGATTTATAAAGAAGTAGAGGTTGGGTCAGCTCTGTGGCCTGGTGGTTAAGGCAGTCAGATCCCACACGGCCATCTCTGTAGTTCAAATCCTGGACCTCGCAACTTTAGAAACATGCTGGCTGCATATGTGCCCAAAATCCCAAAAGGAGAAAAAGAGAAGGGATTGTAGCATGACCATCTCCCAGAGGAGGTACTTTCTCCTCTCCCTCTATGTTTCTCTCTAGTGAGTGCACGTGCCCTCCAACTACAACAAAAACAAAAAACAAAACAAAACAAAAAAAAAAACAAGAAAGAAAGAAATAGAGGTTTATTTAACTCATGATTCTGGGGGCTGGAAAGTTCAAAGGCATAGGACTGACATTGGTCCCATCTACAACAGCCAGCATAAGCAGAGAGATTGGTGGGCTGATGCCCAGAGGGAGACAGTTGTAGGGAGACAGCTTTTTAATAACAACCCACTCTCAGGAGAACTAACCCCTTTTCCTGAGAGCTAGAACTTAGTTCTCTCACCAGACTACTTAATACATTCATGAGATTGGTGCCTCCATGATTTGTTCGTTGTGATCCAGTCATCACCCACTAAGACCAAATTCCAAAACATAAACCTTCAGGAGAAAAACTATTACTGAAACCATAGCAATGAGGTATATCTATAATCCAAATAGTATATTTTACTATATATGTTTTTAAAACAGAAAATTGTTTTGCTCAAGCAAAACATGTCAGTAAGTTAAATAAAGCCATCAGTGCTGGTTTGTGAACTTAGTTTCTGTTTACTTAAGAAAGTTCATCATAGGGCCAGCAGGTGGCGTGGTGGTTAAGGTGCTGGACTCCCACATGGCTGACCGTGGTTTGAGAAAGCAAGACCTGGAGGCTTGCTTTCTCACTTTCTCTCTCTCTCTCTCTCTCTCTCTCTCTCTCTCTCTCTCTCTCATCTAATTAAAATAAATAAATAAATGAAAGAAAGTTAAATAATAAAAAGAAGGCTCATCATTCCACTCTAAGATTACAGAAATATTTATGTATGGTTTTATTAATATTCATATTTGCTTTGTTAAATTTCATTTTGAAGTATCTTTAGTCTTATAGAAAAGTTGCAAAAATAGTAGAGATATCCATTATAACCTTTATACAGACAACATCTTATGTAAGCACCAGTACAATTATTGAAATTAATAGGAAGTTAACACTCATTTTGGCACTCATAGATGACTCTTGCTTGCAACAGTTATTGGGTTTTTTTTCCTCCAATAATGATGACTTTCAGTTTCTCTATTTATTCATTGAAATTTCTGTTGCTATAATTGATTTTGTTGTATAAGTCATCCCATTGTTTGGCATTGAGAATGCTGCTAGGCTGACACCTATGTTTTTTTAGACACTGTCTCCATCATTTTGTGAACTTGTCATCACCTGGCACCATAAATGTTTCAAATTTATCTTATATTCTTCCTGCTCTAGATTTCCTGGAATTGTCATGTTCTCAAGGTGCCCTCTTTTTCTTTTTTTCTTTTATTTGAAAATGGCATTTAGAAACCTAGATCTGGGATCTACTTGTGCTCATTGCTACTAGTATACTGCACATATATCAGTGAGTTCATTCCAGTACCTCTGCTTTGATTTCAGTACAGGTTTCATGCTAGTTCAGCATTCCCCTTTTTTAAGTCCTTTTTAACTGAGAAAACACTGGCTGTCATTATCCACAATCTATTGAGTTGTCAGGAAAGTCATGAAGCTTTTGGCATAGAAAAACTGAAACTATGTCATGATTTTCTCAATGACTTAATATTTACTTAATTGTTCAGTCCTAGTATATGTTGGGTTGTCAGGAAAGTCATGATACATTTTTGCATAGAAAAACATAAAAAAATGCATCATGACTTTCCTGATGACCTAATACATCATTTCTGAATTACCAACCCATATCCTGTGAAAAATGAAACTTACAGATGAAGCACAATATTTTTGTGCAGTTCTTTTTGCTTTAGCCTTCCAATACATAGTAAAAATAATGTTTTATGGGTTACTTAAGTTAATTATTTTATTCTTTATTCTCTTTAGTGTGGTTATGCTACTTATTTGTAATACAGTTAGGCTTACATATTTTACACCTGCATAGTACTCCCATTATGTGGATTACCATAGTCTATTAAAAACCACTCTTTGAGCCAGCCTGTGGTCTGGTGGTTGAAGCAGCTGAATTCTTCATGACCAATGAAGCAGTTCAAGTCCTAGACCCAGAAGCTTAAGAAGCGTGCCAGGTACATGTGCATGAGTGTCCAAGATCCCAAAGGGAGGGAGAAATGGTGAAGAAAGGATTGCTGCATGGCCATGCTGCATGGAGATTATTTCTTGCTCTCTCTATCTCTCACTTATATCTCTGGTGAGTGCACATGCCTCCTGGAAAAAAAAATTAAGACAAAACAACAAAACCCATTCTTCTATATATGGGCATTTAGGCTGTTTGCAGTATTTTGCAATTACAAACACCACCACAATTAACACATATTGCATAAATGTTTTCATATTGTTGGAAATGTACCTTAAGGACAGGTTCTAGAAGTGGGATTATTGGATTAAAAAGTAGGTGCAGATACAGTTTTGTTAAGTTTTACCAAGTTTCCCTCTAGAGGGCTTTACTATTTTCAACAGCAATGATGAGTGATTGTCTTCCCAAGGTCATATTTTAATTTATTATAAATTTTGTTAATTAAGAACTTATTTTAATTTTTACCAATCTAATAGGTGACACATGGTATCTCAATGTTGTTTGTTTTTGTTTTTAAATATTTATTTAATTTTATCTATTATCATTATTTCAATTTAGTTGGAGAGAGAGAGAGACAGAGAGACAGAGAGCGAGAGAGAGAGAAAGTGAGAAGGCAAGCCACCGGGTCCAGGATTCAAACTGCAGTTGGCCATGTGGGACTCCAACACCTCAACCACCACACCATCTGCTGGCCCCATTAATGTTGTTATAATTTACATTTTTAAATTATGAATGAATTTGGACTTTATGTGTATGTATTTAAGGGTCACTTTTTAGACAGGTTTATTGACCCACCTACTATAAAATTCACTTGTTTTATGTGTAAAGTTCAATGATTTTTTAGTATATTTATACAATTGTGCAACCAACATCACAATCCAATTTTGTAACATTTCAACCACCCCAAAAATACCTTTTGTGCCCATTTGCAGTCAGTTCTTATTTCCTCTTTTAGCCTGAAGCAAGCATCTAAGCTCATTAAAGCTATTTTACTTGTGTGTATGTTTGTGTGCACGTGCTGTATTTGTGTGAATTGTCTATTTGTGTCATTTTTACATTTTTCTTTTTAGTGCTTGGTCCTTTATCTCTTATTTTCTAAGAGTTCTTTATATTTTAAGGATATGAGCCCTCTTTTTTTTTTTTTTTTTTTTTGGAGAGGTTTTTCGCTATAGGGCGCGTGCGCTCGCCAGACAGACAGAGAGAGACATAGAGACAGAAAGCGAGAAATCACCCCTCAGGGGGGATGGTCACGCCGCAATCCCTTCTCCTCCATTCTCCTCTCGGGATCTTGGGCACGCACGCACACGCGCCCGGCGTGAGTTGTAAGCCACCGGGTCCGAGACGCGAACCGCGGTCGACTACGTGGGAGTCCAGCGACATAGCCATTACGCTAACTGCTGGTTCCCATGAGCCCTCTTTTGTAATGTATGAGGGAACTTTGACAAGTTCATAGAAAAATGCAAATAAAATACTAATTTTTTGGTTGTAAACATTTTTTGAAATTTATGCATAGTTTTTTCATAATACACATGCTCCACAAACTTATTGAAGACCTCTCATATGTTGGAAAAATTTTCTACCAGTTCTTCAGTTGTCTTCTGAATTTATTTATGGTATTTGTTGGCATGCGATATTTTTTATGTCTTTAGATTTATCAGCCTTTATTTAAATCAGTTAGATTTATATTTGCAACCTTTGTCAACTTCTGACTCCTCCAAAAGATCAGCAAAATAGCATACTGATGAAATAAAGTCAAGTTTATTTATTGCATAGAGCAATTTGGAAAACTACTGACTTCACAGAATCTTAGTAATGTCAAGGCAGATTATCTGAAAGGTTTGGGGTGTCTGGTTTTAAGGTGAATCTTTCAGTGTAGGTGTGGAGTCTGATTAAGACTGAAAAAAGCTTAGAACTGGGCAAAGTTTAGGGTTGTTGGCCACAATGGAGCAAAGACTATAAAGCCAGTCTGATCATTTTAAAACCCCAGTTGAATGGTCTATTATTGTTCTATTTACTTTGATGAAAACTATGTGAGTATCTTTTTTTCAGATATATAGATTTTTAGACTTTCTAAAACAAAAATAACAATAAAATTATTTGTAACTTAATGTTCTTGGGCAAGAATTTCCTGAAATAGTAATGTCATGTTAGTGTAGACAAACCCTAATCTTATTAAACTGTGTGGTTTTAGGTTGTTTTAGTTTTTAACTGTATCCTCTGTAAGATTCATCTCACTTCCTTTATTTTCAAGTCATTTTTCTATTTTAGTAGGTAAGTTCTGTTTTTATGTTCTTTTAACATTACTTTCCTCTAAAAGTGTACATACAGGATATATTTGTTCCAAGATATTCTTGTGGTTTTTTTTTTTTTTTTGCATATGAACGATAATCTGAATTTTATTTAAAATTCTTGGATTGTAGATCTCTCTCAAGGATCTACAAGCACTATTGCACTACCTTGTAGCTTCTAATGTTAGGAGACTTATGTTAATTTGATGTTTTTCCTTATTTCAAAAAATGTAGCTATAAATTCCCTAGTATGGTAATTTAAAATTATTCGTGGACTCCTTCCTGTTCATTCTCTGCACAAATTATAATTTTTCTCCATGTTCTTCTCAGCATCTGATGGCAATTTTTTTTTTTCATCTTTAACTGTTGCTATGTAGAGTTTCTGGTAAAAAGGTTAATAGAAGACACTCTGTTATTACAGACTTTGAAGCAAGTCTATAATAATCCATTCTTTTCATTGGAAAGCCTATAAGATCTTTGGAATTGAGAAATATCACAGATTCTAGCTTTTTGGCTCACAGGGAGCACATTCATTTAAAAACTTCAACCCAAGAAAGTTTTATATTATTATCTCTTTCTTTTTAAAACTTTTGCCAGAGTGTGTGTACTTGCTGGAGAGAAATAGAGGGAAAGTGAGAAAGCACTTCTCCATGGGGAATGACCACACTGCAATCCCTTCTCCCCCATTTCTCCCTCTTTTTGGGATTTTGGGCACATATACACACACCTGGCATGTTAGTAAAGCCATCAGGTCTGGCACTGAAACTGTATGATCAGCATGTGAGATCCACCTTGACCACCTTGCCATGGAGGCTGCTATGTCAAAGATTTCCATCTATCTCTTTGTCTCCTTATAAAGTCCATGCACATAAGGTCTCCAAAACTTATCTTTTATTAACTTTTCATTATTTTTATTTCCTATATTTTAGTATCATTATAAAGTACATTTTTATTGATCTTCCAGATATTAATTATTTGTCCTATAGTGTTTCTTAATTTTTTTTTTTTTAACGAATTTTGACATTTGAAAGCAAGTTCTAAATTTCAGGGATCATTTTATGCTCTCTAATTCTCTTTACCTGAGAACCTCATTACCTTTCAATTAAAATGCTCTTCTGTTTCTTCTATAATTTATGTATCTGTATGACTCATCAGTTTTAGTTCTTTAGTTTGTAGCCTCTTTTCAAATTATTCTGTCCTCTTAATTGGACAGAAGTTTCTTTAAGATCAGAGTTATTAATAAAATATAATGTAGGACTATTTTCTCCCTAAGACTAGAAGCAAAATTGGTTCATAAGCATAGAATTCTCATATGAAGTGCAGTAAGGGAGCAAGCTCTGTTCTATAACTTCTCCAAGACAAGCTGGGTGGGGCAGCATGAGTGGGATTAGTCAGCCTTTCTCAGGACTGCAGGCAGTAAGATTTGGGTGTTTTCCCTCTTTAAGTCTCCTGGATCAACTTATTTTGGCTACACCCTCCTGCCTCAGGTAGCCGCTTGATCTTACTCCAGGTTTGACCAAAGAGACAAAGTTATCCTCAGGCTAGGCTATTTTTATCTCAGATGCTCTACCAGAGCATGGCTCTACTAGAACATGTGAAGAGTTTATAAAAGTACCTGACACAAAGTAAGTACTCAATAAATGGTGTCTAATAACTGTCCCTTAACATTATCAACTTAAAATTATCAGCTCCTTATCTTAATTTACTCAAGGATTAGCTCCTTCCAAATTTCTGCAAACAGAAAACTCTACAAGACAATCAGAACATTCACACTGCCAAACTGGTCCTCTTAGCACAATTTCTTTATGTCATTATGCTAGGAAAGTTACTGTCCTATTGATCAAATAAGACTTTTTGTGTGTCATCCCCTATTAAAAAGGTCAGCATGGGGGGCCGGCAAGTGGTGTGGTGGTTAAAGGCGCTGGACTCCCACATGGCCAGCCACGGTTCAAGTCTTGGACCTGGTGGCTTGCTTTCTCACTTCCTCTCTCTCTCTCTCCAATCAAACTGAAAAATAATAACGATATAATAATAAATAAAGTTAAATAAAATAATTCTAAAAAAAAAGGGTCAGCATATTCAAAGCCTCAGAAAATTTTAACAAAAAAAAAAAAGGATCCCATCTTATTATGTAAGATGTTCTTGGTGCCTCATGCCACCTTCTTCAGCTCATCAGATTTCAGACAGCTTAGTGGACAATTCCATGATATTAAACTAAACTATTTTGGCCTAAAACAGCTGCTGTACTCCCACACTTGGATTCCTATGAATAAGCTCAAAATCATAAATGTTAGACTGTTTTTCTGTGTTGGTTTCTAAGTTACAGCCAATCACACTAGCCATACTTTAGTCAATCACAGAAAACCCAAGTTTTAGGCTGTTTGTACAGCCTGTCATCCACCTGTAACCAATCCAGTTGTTTCTCTACCTCATTCCTTCACTTTCGTTTCTGTACATTACTTTCCCTTTCCTGAACTTAAAATACCAAGTTGACCATGAGGCTAGCTGGGGATGCTTGAAAGTTGGTCTTCAAACTCACCAGTTTACATGTGTTAAGATTTGCTTACCCTCAGTATATACCTTGGTTCTCTTGCTTTTATGTCTGAAGGCTTTCTCTGGGAAGGTTGGTCATAGTCTGCAGGTTCAGCTTTGAGGTTTGGGGGAATTAACACCGTGAGGGGCAACTGGTCACCTGTTTAGGATAGGACTTGGTGAATAAACTTTCCAGCCTTTCTGTCCTAACTGTTCTAAGTAGTTTTCACAGTTCATCAGAGAGGCCTCGTTGGTGATGAGCCCCTATTACTCAAAGTGGTAACTAGCTCTGTTTTTTTTTTTTCCCTTGCTTGTCTCCTCCTTTCACTACCTCATTTTGGATTTCTGGGATCACTTTCTAATAAAATTGCTGTTCCCAAGTCCTTGTTGAATGTTCTCCTTGAAGGGAAACCCAAACTAAAACATCTTCTGAAACCAAGTCCCTCGTATTACCAGCACCCTGCATCATGGCATAATTGGTGTTATAGCTTCCCCTGATAGTAGTGTGCTTTTTTAAGACATACGTTTATTCCTTACCTTCTTAGTTCTTTGCTTTCTTCTTTTCTTTTTTTTTTTTTTTTTTTTTTTATAGGTTTTTGCTATAGGGCATGTGCGCTCACCAGATAGACAGAGACAGAGAGACAGAAAGCGAGAAATCACCCCCCCCAAGGGGGATGGCCACGCCACAATCCCTTCTCCTCCATTCTTCTCTCAGGATCTTGGGCACACATGGACATGCGCCCGGCATGAGTTTAAGCCACCGGTTCTGGGACTCAAACCACGGTCGACTACGTGGGAGTCCAGCGACATAGCCATTACGCTAACTGCTGGTCCCCAGTTCTTTGCTTTCTTAGGTGCATGCCCCTTGAAATAATACCTGTACACTCATAGTTAATCAAGTAATCATTAATGTGTTATCTTTCCCCAAGCACAGTCATGAGTAATAGGTTGGTGAGCTTCACAAGAACCAGATGAACCCAAGTGTTTGAAAAACTCTTACAGAAATCAGATGGAGATAGCATCTTTTCTGCCAGGCCGGAGACTACCAAGCACCTGCTTGATGTAGTAGAAACACTGAGTTCTCCTATTTTCTCCTCTACTGTACCCATATTTCCACCTGTCCATAAAAACCCTGATGTCCCTTGGGATTAGCAGATGGCAGAATGATTACATCGCTGGACTCCCACATAGTCGACTGTGGTTTAAGTCCCAGACCCAGTGACTTAAAACTCATGTTGGGTGCATGTGCATGTATGCCCCAAATCCTGAGAGGAGACTGAAGGAGAAAGGATTGCAGTGTGGTCACTACTCCCTCCCCCCGGGGTGGTGATTTCTTGCTTTCTGTCTTTTTGGTGAGCACTTGCCTCCTATAGCAAAAATCTCTTTAAAAAGAAGGAAGAAAAAGCAAAGAAACTCTGACATTCCTGAGGCTTAGGGATGTGGTCTTCGGAGTCTTAAGCTAGGCTGTCATTCCAAACAGACATCTTTCTGATAATATTTTTTTTTTTCCCACAGAACCACCATTCATTGTCTTGACTTTGGCTTTTGGATAACAAGTACTGGGGTGGCAGGAAAGTCAAAACACATTTTTGCATAGAAAAACATAGAAACATACATCATGACTTTTCTGAAGAACCAATAGTTAGATCCAGCTTTCAGTAACACTAGCATATATTAAATTTAGATCTCGAGCAAGAAGTAATGTTGGTGCTATAATTGGAATGTTTCTGTACCCCCATTTATATGTTGAAATCGAACTCTCATGATGGTAGTATAAGGAAGTGAGATCTTTAGAAGGAATTGGGTCATGGAAGAGAGCCCTAAAAAAATGTGATTAGTTTCCTTATAAAAGACAATAGGAGAGATCCAGCATCCCTTCTGCCATATGAAGTTAGAGTGAAAAGACAGCTGTGTGTGAGGAAGGGGCCCATCACCAGGCACTTAATCTGCTGGCACCTTCCTCTTGGACCTCCCAGCCACCAGGACTATGGCAAATAAATTTCTGTCATTTATAAGCTACCCAACTTATGTTATTTTGTTACAGCAACCCAAACAAAGTAAGACAGATGGGAACATTTAGGGTTAAAAGCAGCCTTTTCCATACTCCATCAAATCATCTACCAAGGCTGGTACATATTTCATGCATTTATGCATCTGTCCTCACTCTGCGCTGAGACCTTATTGTGAAAAAGATGACCCAGGCTGAAGATAACGACGTTCTATGGCTTTCATAATGTATGGCCATAGAATACAGTGGCTAAATCAAGAAGTTTTTAATTCCTTCATAATTTCTATTATCACCTTTAAAATAGTACATGAAAGCTAGACAATGCTTCATTTGTTAAACCTACCTTAAACTATAAAACCACTAAATTAACTTTAATAGCAGTTTTGGATGGGTGGAAGGATTAGGCATAGATGCCATTTGGACATGTAAAAGAATTTACAAGTTTGCCTATCTGAAGGACACAAAAAAATTAGCCTGATCAAGATACATAGGCAGTGGGCCAGTCCCGTCCTGCAGCAGTTAAGCCCTCTGCATAGGGAGCCAGATTCCACATGACTGAGTGCAGGTCAAATCCCAACCTCAGTGGCTTAAAAAACTTGCCAGGCTTGAGTGCTTGCATGCCCTGAATCCTGAAAGGATGGAGAAAGGGATGATAACGGATTGTGGCCTAACCATGTCCCATTGTGGTGGGGATGGGGGGGAGTGCTTTCTTTTTCTCTCTCTCCAACAAGTACACATGCCCTCTAGCAGTTAAAAAGAAAAAAGCAACATTTATCAAAACATATCAATTGCGAGATATGTTGCTTTCTAATCCTAAAATCCTCCCAAGAGTATGTATACTTGCAATTGATAATGTCTGTTTAGTGAGAATCCTCTCAAGTGCCCCGTAAGTATAGAAGTCTCTCCAGGTCTAGACATACATATGTACATACATATAATGCTGGCATATATTTGTATCATAGTCCAGTCTAGATATGTGTCAGAGACATCTCTAAGTGGCCAAGTGCACCTTATCAGTCTGGTGGTTACACCTTGCTCATAATGTTAAGTGCAAGGTACAGGATGTTTAGGCATCAACAAAGTGCTTCTCCATTAACCTCAGGTTTTCCACCCTAGGACAGCCTAAACTCACCTTAAGACACACAAGGGTCAATTTCCCACCCCTCACTGTAAGACATCTGAGCAAATGCTTAGACCAACTATAGAACTCATGTTGAATAGGTTCCCATAGCAGCATGCATTTTCTTTTGTCACACTTACTGGAATTGAAAGTTAAGCTCCATGGGGCCAACAAGTGGCATAATGATTAAGGTGCTGGATTCACACACGGTTCGAGTCCTGACTCATGGCTTGAAAATCATGCCAAGCGTGTGTGCCCAAAATCCCAGGAGGAGAATGGAGGAGAAGGGATTGCAGTGTGGTCATCCCCTCTGGAGGATGGATGATTTCTCACTTTTGCTCTGTCTCTCTCTGGAAAGTGCATGAATCCTATGTCAAAAACCTAAAAATAAAATAAAATGAAAACCAAAAAACAAAGTTAAGCTCCATGAAGGCAGGGATTTCTATCAGTTTTATGCAATGCTGTATTCCCAGTGTCAAACAATGACTAATAATTGATAGAACTTCAATAAATATTTGTCAGTAAATAAATGAATAAATTGGAGATTATATATCTAATGTATTTGTTCCTCCATGGACCATAAACTCTACAGAAGAAGAGATTGTCTATATTGTTCATTTCTCTGTCTCCTATACCTAACACAATATCTGCCTCATAAGATATGTTGCATGAATTTTTAGTAAGCTAGCAAATGTTTGCATAAATAAAATACTGTAAAACTTGTTGAACTAAGATTCAAATAAAAATTTAATATAATAACTGTATATTTTTTATTTGAAAACCTCCTTGAAGAAATATGTCTTGTGTTATATAATTGTCCAGTAACATGTCCTCTCAGCTTCTGGGATAAACATTCTCCTTATCTCAACAACATCTATTCAAAATGTCTAATTTGGGGCCAGCAGGTGGCATAGTGGTTAAGGTGCTGGACTCTTACATGGTTGACTGTGGTTTGAGTCCCATACCTGGTGTCTTGAAACTCACAGCAGGTGCCTGTGTGTATGTGCATAGAATCCTGAGAGGAGAATGGAGGAGAATGGATTGCTGCGTAGCCAGAACAATTTCTCACTTTCTGTCTCTCTGTCTCTGTCTCTTTGGCAAGTGCCCGATAGCAAAAAAAAAAAAAAAAAAGATCAAAAACCAGCAACAACAATATGGCGAATTTACTCTTGCCTTTGCAGAGAATGTTATTTCCTCTCTTGGATTATTCAATAATATGTCGAAATATACATGTTTTCCTCTTCTCCCTCTTCTTTCATAAACTGTATTGACTTTTTAAACTTTTATTGATGGCTTAGAATTTATAATAAGATTGAAAATGCTGATGAGGTCTTTGGCTCCACCAAGAAGAAATATTACAGATAACTCAGAGAATAAAGCTGCCATGCATTACATTAAAATTCATCTCTTGGAAAATGATATAATATGGTTGACTGAAGATGAGGGTAATTTATCAATTTATTTGGTTGATACATATTTCATGATCATAACTCATCTAAAATTAAATCTGAATATATAACAATTTGGAACACCTTAATGTTATGCCTTATCGCTTAGCTGGGTCCCTTTTTTAAAGCTGGAATTCTAAAATTATCAACCATCATTTATCCCAATGATCTAACATGTCAGTAACTTACTTTGTATCATTTATTTTCATCCTTCATGGAAAATACTGCCAAATGTGTTTACCATAAAAATGAAACTTGGAGCCAGCAGGTAGTATGGTAGTTAAGGCACTGAACTTCCAAATGGCTGACCATTCAAATCCCAGATCCAACAACTTGACAATCACACTGGGAGTGTGTGTGTGCATGTCCACAATCCTGAGAGGAGAATGGAGGAGAAGAAATTGTGATTTATCATCCCCCTGGTGATGATTTCTCACTTTCCCTCTCTCCATTGCCCTCTGGTGAGTGTATGTGCCCTATGACAAAATCATTTAAAAAAAAAAAAAGTGAATGAAACTTAAAGACAAACCTGATTCATAGTTGTCCCTGGGTATCTGAGGAGATTAGTTCCAGGTTCTACACCACAAGTACCAAAATCTAAAGATGCTCAAGTCCCTTTCATAAAATGACATAGTATTTCCATATAACCTATACACATCTTCCTGGATGCTTTAAATAATATCTAGATTATTTATAATAACTGACACAATGTAAATAGGATGTAACTATTTGTTATACTCTATTTGTTTTTTATTACATACTATTATTTTATTTTCCTGAGTATATTTGATCTGTGGTTGATTGAATCTGAAGATGTGGAGCCCATAGATAAAGAGGTTCAACTTGGAGCCAGCAGGTAGCATGGTGGTTGGGGTGCTGGACTCCCACAATCTCAACTGCAGTTCAAGTCCTGGCCCTGGTAGCTTGCTTTCTTATCCCCCTGTCTCTCTCTGGTGAGTGATGTGCCGTATAGCAAATAAAAAATAACAATAGTAATAATAATAGCATTAAATAAATAATTTCTAAAAATAAAAATGTCAGCTGCATTTTATTCTTGTTGTTGTGATTATTTATTTATTTATTTATTTTTTTTTTTCCATGAGTGAGGGAGACACAGAGAAAGAAGAGAGAGAAAGACAACCTTTAGTCAGCCCTGGATCATGGGCAAGGGAGGTCACCAGACTCACTTAGAATTGCCTCTCAGAGCATTGTGCTTTACCACTGTCTGGCCTCCTGTACTTAATTATTTTGTTTTGTTTACTCTCAGTCTCTCTCCCTAAATATCAAGGAGGTGATGAAGGACCATGTCTATATTGTGGAGCATTGAAAACCCACTGCCTAATATCATGCCTGGTACATGTTGAATTATAAATAAATATTTGTTGAAACAAGTGATTTATCAATATTATTTCCATCTTCAATTTCTTAAAGTTATTGTATTTATTTATTCAGTGAGTGCGAGAGGCAGAGCAAAAGATACAGAAAGAACCCCAGGCTCAACAGAGTCTTGATGCCACAATCCACCCCCTACCTCAGCAGCCCCAGACCTTTAGAAAATTTATTGACATCAGGAATGAAGATTTTAGGCTGCAGAGGAGCCAAACTCTGCAAAAAGAATTTAATAATGAAAAGGAATAGAAAATGTTATAAACATACTATGACTTGAAAATATGGGAAGATGCAGAATGATTGCGGCATGGGGAGACCTTGTTAAAAATACCTGTTTCTCTCTCCCACTCTCCTGTTCTCTTTCTTCCCCTTTCTTTCACATACACACAAAAAATGTTTCAGCATGGGTTTATAACTTATTATGTCCTTTTCTTCTTGATTATCAGGCAGAGAATTCCCAGGACAAAGGAACTAGAAAGTTTTCTTTTCTCTTCTCTTTTTTTCAGAGATTGTTTTTGCAATAGGACACTTGTGCTCACCAGAGAGACAGAGATAGAGACAGAAAGCAAGAAATCACACCTTAAAGGAGATGGCCACACTGCAATCCCTTCTCTTCCCAGGATTTTGAACACACGTGCTTATGCACCCAGGATTAGTTTCAAGCCTCCAAGTTCAGGACTTGAAACACAATCGACTATGTGGGAGTCCAGTGCCTTAGCTAGTACGCCACCTCCTGGCCCCTGGAAAGTATTTTTGAGAATCAGGACCAAAGCTATTACTCCAACTGCAAGATGTCATTATAATCACTTAAGTATCATTCAATTGCCACATCTGTAAAACTGAAGATACTGCTTATTGGTTGAACCCAATCAATATGTTTACCATTGTTTCACTTACTCTTCATGTAGATAGGCATTTTGTTTCTTAGAAGAAATTACTGTCCATATCAAAAAATAACTGTAATTGTGGAGTGTTTTTTTATCTAAATCAGTCTTTTACGGTTATTGAGCATTTCATATGAATAAATTAATCTTCATGCTCACAATGGCTTTTCTGAAATAGCTTCCCAATCCTTTAAAATGCCAAAGGCAACATTTTCCAGAATAATACTACTAAAGGCATTTTGTTATCACATGGTTTATTAGCAGAATAGGAAAATTAATACTATTCTAAGCAAAAGCATAAATATAATTAGCTGAATCAAGAAAAGTGTGACATTCACCCATGAGCTCTTTGTTCAAATAACATATCTATTTGGGGAAGTCTTAAGACTGGAGTAAGACAAAAACATGAGAGACTGTTAAGTTTCTATAACGGGTTATTGTTGAATACTAGGAAATGGGTATATTGGATCATCAGAAAAGTCATGATGCATTTTGCATAAAAAAAAGTCATGACTTTTTCCGATGACCCAATAGTTTTTTTGCGACTTTTTTCAAGTTTTATATGAAACGAGTTAAATTATGAAGTAAGTTGATGTTTGAAATAAGATGCTATATCATTATTGCTAGCAATTGTCTCTATTAACAAGAGCAAATTGGAGTGTCATTGATTATAGTTGGTGTTATGTGACTCCTTCCACCTGGTTTCCCCTCACGTTCTTGCCTTTTTAGCTCTGTGTTGTACATAGTAGGGAATTTATCTTCACCACATGCCCTTCACTTCACTTGTCTCCTAGAAACTATTTGTTTCCAAACTTTAAAAATTTAAACTCACTGAACCTCTAAGCTCTAGGATAAATTTGTTAAAAATGGTTGTAATTAAATTTCCACTTGGGTTTAAATTTGTTAGGACAGAAGGTCTTCTGTTTTATTTTCTTACATTAAGAATATTTACTTGATTATTACATTGGAGAGCCTCAGCCTAATGCATATTACCTTTTTCTTTTTTAAGATACAGACATTTCCTACTGAGGTAGAAGCTGTTGTGTAAGATTTCTTAATGTGCTGGGGGAAAAGTTGGGTTTCTGAAATTTGTTTCATATATGTTTTTAACTGTGTATATGTGTTTATGTGCATGTAAAACACAAAATAGTCTTGAGTTGACAAAAATGCACTGAAATGTTAAAAGTGAATATTTCTGAGGACTAGGATTATATAGGAGGATTCTTTTTTACTGTGTGTTCCTTTTTATTTTCTAAATCTTTCTTGATAATGAAAAAAATTCCCCCCAATTAATTAAGCCCTTGGTATGAGCACAGTACTTCACTAGGTAACTTGGGATATAAAAAGAACAAACTTCTTCCCTCTTTGAGTTTTTGATAAGACACAAACAAACTGACTCTATGCGATAATATTTTTATTGCCTGCTATGTGTCAGATAACTCTCTCATTTCACTTCGCACACCATATCTCCTTTAATCCAACCATACAGAAGATGTATAAATCCACTTGATGGTATATTATTCAGTAGTTGTAAGTAATGTTGGTGATGAACATGGATATAAACATTTTATAATAGTAAGTTACAAACACAAAATTAAAACAGGCTGACAAAAAGCTATGCGCATAGACAAAATGAGGGCCAGATGGTGGCTCAGTGGAAATACAAAGTTCTGTGAGCGAGACCTACGTGGCAAGGTCCTGGGTTCATGTCCTGAGAAGCCTTCCTGTGTACTCTAGATGTGCATGTGCCCACAGTCTGAGCTGGCTGATACTGGGGGCAGATTGTGGCATGAGGCACTATTGAAGGTCTCTGTCTTTCTCTTTCTCTATTTGCCATGGAAGAAATAAATGGATTAACTTTCAAAAAAAGACTAAATGGAAAGCCATCCAGATAGTGATTTTTTTTTTTACCTTATACATTTACTATTATAAGCATATGTCCTTCCCATAATGGGAGAAAATATACTTTTAATTATTTTTTATATGATAGTGAAAGAATAATTCTGTGCTAATTTTGGAGAATTGATATGTGGTGTAATGGACACAGAGTGAGAAAGAGAGACTACTGTGAGATGATGAAGCTGGAGAAGCTTTCAGAGAGCAACACAGAGGGACATCCCTGTAGCACAATGGTTAAACACCACGTGTAAGGAGCTGGATTCCACATGTCTGACCATGGTTGGAATTCTGGCCTTAGCAGCTTGAAATACATGCCAGGTGTGTGTGCCCAAAATCCTGCTGGGATGGAGAAATGGAAGAGAAAGGATTGCAGTGAGATAGCATCCCATCAGGGGAGGGTGCTTTTTCTGTCTTTAGCTCTGTCTCTCTCACCAGTGCATATGACCTCTAGAAAAAGAAAAACAACGACGATAACAAAAAAGCAATGCAGAAGGCCAGATAGTGAATACAGTGGTAAAATGCTATGCTGTGTGAGGCTGACCCACGTGAAAAAGTTCCAGGTTCATTTCCAAAGACCTCCCATGTCAGGCATTATCTGGGGCTGGCTGAAGCTTGGGAATGGATCGCAGTGTCAAGGTGCAATTGGAAGTGCTGTCTCTCCCTGCCCCGCATCATGAAAGAAAGAGGGAAAGGATGGAAAAGGAAGAAAAGGGGGAGGCAGAGGAGGGAAGAAATAAAGAAAGAAAGAGAGAAAAACATTAAACGGTTTCCTGAGCAATTTAAAGGAAGGGTAAAATTCTGTAAGAATGTAGAAGGAGGTCATTCTAGAAAGAGAAAGAATTGAGCCCAGATTTGGCAGCATAGGTAGTAGCATACTGAATCACAGCGCTGGAAACCACATGGTATAACATGCGTTCAGATCTCTAGTCAACCTGAAGATAATGCTAGGTACATGTGTGTGCAAGATCCTGATGAACTGAAGGGCTGTGGGAAGGGGATTTAAGCATGACAAAACCTTGTTAAGGGTGCGATCTCTTTCCCCTCTCTTGCTCTCTCTTTTAGACTCACATACATGTGCTCACTCCCTCTCATGAATAAAATAAAACTTAAAACATAGAACTTCTACAACAGTGATTAGAACCAGTTCATTTGTAAACCGAGTCCTACTAACTTGTCCACATGGTAGCTATGAAGATTCTGTAAGGTGGTGTACCCAGCATCATGCCTGGATAGGGATGCTAAGAAAATATTAGCCATCGTGTTGACAGTGATGGGAGAATAAAGAAGGGGGGGTGGACTCAGGATAGAGTCCAAAGGAATTAATGGTAAGCCTCTTAACATCTGATTTCTTGATCAGAAGGAAATCAAAGTGTCTAGGAGGTCTCTCTTTTTTCCGACAGGGAGACGGAAGAGTCCTCAAGTCAGCATAGGATTGCAGCAGGCCATCTTGAGATCTAGCAGGACTGCAGTCATTTTGAAATTAAATGAGAATAATCTGGTCAAGTGTTGAGTCATGGGGAGGTCTGTTTGAGGAATGGTCAGATGAGAAACCAGGAATGGGGGGACCAGCAGTTAGCGTAATGACTATGTCGCTGGACTCCCATGTAGTCGACCGCAGTTTGCGTCCCGGACCCGGTGGCTTAAAACTCACGCCGGGCGCGTGTGTGTGCCTGCCCAAGATCCTGAGAGGAGAATGGAGGAGAAGGGATTGCGGCGTGGCCATCTTCCCTGGGGGGGTGATTTCTCACTTTCTGTCTCTCTGTCTCTGTCTGTCTGGTGAGCGCACGCGCCCTATAGCAAAAACCTCTTTAAAAAAAAAAAAAAAAAGAGAGAACAAAAGAGAAAGAGAAAAAAGAGAGAAACCAGGAATGGGTATTTGAAGAAAAACAGAAATTAGGATAATTGCTCTAAGGAAAGCAGTAGACTGATGGTAGTGAGGAATGATTTGTACATGCTTACATCTTAACCTATAAATTCTGAGCACATGCTGTGCTTTTTGAGATGGTTTGATGATACTTGCTGACTATCTCCCTATAACCTGGTTGCAGAAATAAACTCCTGTCTTTTCCAGCTTCTGCCTCTCTTCATTGACTGTGAGTAGAAGAGGCAGACTTAGTTAGCTGGTAACAGGAACTAGCTGGGGGGCTTGTGTGTAGGGGAAGGTGATGAGTTTGGGGATGACAAACTTGGAGTTAAACATTTGGGAGGTAATAGGAGGAGGGATCAGTGAGATGGAGAATGTGGACAGATGAGAGATTTTCAGAAATGTCATCAACTATTCAGCCAGAGGAGTCCACAATAATTGGAAAGAGAAGCCACCCAACACTACACTAATTTTAACTCCACTTTAAGCACCTCATTTCCCCTTTTCTTGCATCTAATTGCAGTACTCTCTGATGAAACCAGTTTATTCTCTGTTCAATTTGCTGTTCTGCTTAAAGGAATTTAAACTTGATAGCTGAAGGCCAATTACTAGGGGCAATTATATTAATTCCCTGGCACTGTATACAGATGAGAGAAAGAAGTTCAGAGTCATTTATCAGGCAGTGAAAACAATGAAAGAAAACACACATTACAAGGGGCCAGACAATCACCAAGGTTCAAATCTCAGACACAGTGGCTTGAAATTTGTGCCAGGTATGTGTATGTGTGTGCCCAAAATCCTGAGAGGAGAATGGAGAAGGGATTACGGCATGGCCAACTCTCATGGGGAAAAGGGGTTTGATTTCTCTTTCTGTGTTTCTGACAAATGCACATGCCCTATAGCAAAATCTCTCTTTCAAAAAAAATAAAAGAGGCCAGGCAAGTAAACCTACTTAGGTTGAGAAAAACATAGAGCTCAGTGCTCAGAATCAAACTGAAGCCTCTGTTCAAGTCTTTCTTTGTTCTTTCCAAAGCTTTGTCATTTAGAATTTGAGAAACTGAATTTAATAAAAGGTTGAACAGGAAACAAAAAAGAAAAAGCTAGAGACATGTTGTCGAGGCTACAGCTTCTATAACTCCAGAAGCCTAGCTGAGGTACCACATTATTAACCAATGTAATGCTCAAGCAACTATGAGAGGTGGTCTGATCATCCCAACTGCAGCTAAGCAACAGAGTGAGCAAAGACAAGCAGTATGGCCAAGGTCCCCTAGCAGGTATGCAGCATGGCCAGCATCTCTGTCAGGTAGTTCTGCCAATAAAACTGGCTCTTTCAAGTTGCCATGCAATACCACCTCTCTGGGCTGTCAAATCAGTCTCAAAAACTCTGTCTTTTGAGACACAACTACCACCAAAGAACATGAAGAGTAAAAATTAGCCAGGAATAAACTACCAGCAGACAATGTGGATTTATCTTAAAAGCATATTATGCTAAGTGAAAGAAGCCATATAAGAAAAACTATACATATGATCCCATTTAGGTGAAATGCTCAAAAGGCAAATTCTAGAAAAATCGAAATGAAAGAGACTATGACGGAGCAAAAAAAGAGCTTTAGGGTGTGATGGTGAGATAGAAGTTAGTTAGGAAGAGCACCAAAGGAGCCACGATAGAAAGACAATGAGAAAGTCACTTCTTGTAAAGCCAGCCAGATGGATCTAGCTTTTTTAGAAATCTAGTTTCTTTCTCCTTATTGCTTGCCCCTATGGTTGTTCTCCAAATGGTAGCAACAATTGTAACCTCCCTTGAAGATCATATACAAGAACAATTAGAGTCAGGGACCAAGGATCAGACAACTCCTAACTTTGGAATCTAAAATACTTGGGCCCAATGGAAAGTATAAGATAGGCCAATAGGCCCAAATATCAAAATGCTGTCGAGAGAATAGATGGCAGCAAAGAGCCATGATTAGGGCCAAAGGGTACCCATACCATCAGCCTAAATGATGTAAGAATTCTTATGGGGGCCAGCAAGTTATGTCGTAGTTGGAGTGTTAGACTCCCACATGGCCAACCAAGATTAGAGTCCTAGACCCAGTGGCTTGAAACTCACACCAGGCACATGTGCGTGCATGGCCAAAATCCCAAGAGGAGAATGGAAGCGAAGGGATTGCTACGTGACCATGCCCTAGGGGATGGACACATTTTCTCTGTGTCTTCAGTAAGTGCGTGTGCCCTATAGCAAAAATCTCTCTTAAAAAAAAAAATTATAGGGACCAGCAGTTAGCGTAATGGCTATGTCGCTGGACTCCCACGTAGTCGACCGCGGTTCAAGTCCCGGACCCGGCGGCTTAAACTCACGCCGGGCGCGTGTGCGTGCGTGCCCAAGATCCCGAGAGGAGAATGGAGGAGAAGGGATTGCGGCGTGGCCATCCCCCCTGGGGGGTGATTTCCTGCTTTCTATCTCTCTGTCTCTCTCTGTCTGTCTGGCGAGCGCACGCGCCCTATAGCAAAAAAAAACCTCTCCAAAAAAAGAAAAAAAAAATTATGACCATTAACCAATGGCCTTTATGGCCCAAAACTTTTAGACAAATAGAGTCTCATGACTTCTGTACCCACTCCAAAATTAAGAAAAATAACTGGACCCATCTAGCATATGACCTACACCATGAGGGAAATGCACTCACAAGCCCCTCTTGAGAACAAACCCAGACAAAGTCCTCTCTGACCAAGATGAAAACCCCTCACCTCAGTTCCTCTTCTGTAATTCATTCAGGACCTGCTTCCTGCTTAGAAGCTCTGTTCTTCCTTCCATCTCTTAATAAACTCTGCTTTGCTATCCATCCCTTCTTCATGTCCATGACTCTAATTCTTCATGAGCATGAAGCAAGGAATCATGTTCACTGCCATTCCTGCATTGGGTATTGGGCCCACACACCCCAACTTCTCATGTCAATGGAGATGTTCTATGTTATAATGATAGTGGTGATAACTTGGCAGTGCACATTTGTCAAAGCCCACTTAATTGTACATTTAAAAATGGATGAATTTTACTATATGTAAGTTATGTTTTGATAAAACTATACAAAAAATTAGGAACATTTTTTCTTTCAGTAAATTTTCTTGTAGAGGTGTTACATTTAAGTTTTTCATATAAGTGACCTGTGTTATCTTTTTTTAGTGAAGAAGGATATCTTACTAATAAAAATTATTACTTGGAAAAACTGCAGTGGTACTTTTGAAAGCATTCTAGGATTAAAAAATGATTAAACATATATAGGAACCAAACCCTCTCTAACTGCACATGAGTTTAACTGTCTGCTGCCTCTTAGTGGCAGGAACTCAAAATTTCAGTTCATTCCTTGAGTATTCATGAACCATATGAAATTTTTGTAGGTCAAAAATGGCCACATGTTGGCAATTCTAAATGGTTCAACCTAATATAAAGAACCTTCTGGTCCAACTGGTGGTGCAAAGATAGCACCTCTCCTCGGGAGGCTAGATGCTACACAGGAGGCTTGCGTTCAGTTCCCAGGCCAACTTGAATACTGGATATTGTTAGACATGCCTATAATCCCAGCTGACTGGGAGGCTGAGTCAGGAGGATTGTAACATTATAAACCCTTGTCAAAACTACCTGTCTCTGTCTCTCTTTCTCTGGGTGCTAGAAAATGTCCTGAGGGCTGGGAATGTAGTGACGATGAGATGCACCAAAGTCCCTGTTTTGCCTTGCTTATATTCTAATGGTCCAAGACATAAACAAGCAAGCAGATAAATTAGCAAATTATTCCATATTGTGATAAGAAATAAACAGGATGGGCCAGCCAGGTAGTGTGGTAGTTAAGGCAGCTAGTCCCAGATGGCTGACTGTATGGTTCAAGTCCTAGACCCAGGGACTTGAAAATGCCAGGCATATGTGCATGCATGCCCAAAATCCTGAGAGGAGAAGGGATTGTGGTGTGGCCATATTCCCCTGGGGTTTCTTTCTCACTTTCTCTCTTTCTTTCTCTCTCTCTAGTGAGTGTATGTACCTTATAGCAACAATAAAAATAAAAAAGAAATAAACAGGATAACATGATAACTAGCTTGGGGTAAAACAAAAGCTACTTTAAGTAAGGAGGTCAGAAAAGGTAGTATAGATGGGATATCAGGGGAAGATCATTCCAGAAAAAGGGAGGAGCAAATTGAACATTCATAAATAAGGATGAAAACCCAGATAACAGCCATGGTCAGTAAGTGGGCTTATTATTAGGGGAATTAATAGAAGTAAACAGAAGTGAGCTTTATAGGGCCTCCAGGGCCCTGACAATGAGTTTAGATTTTATTCTAATTCATAAGAAAGCCAGTGAAGACTTTTTACCAAAAGAGTTGACGTGATTATGTTTATGTTTTAAAATGTAACTTTACATATTGCTATGGTTTGAATGTACTTTCCCCCAAATACATGTGTTGGAAGTTGATGAGCCATTTTAATAGTATTTTGAAAGTGGAACTTAAACTGATTATGATATAAAGAGATGGGGAGTTAAGAGGTAATATGATTAGATCAGGTCATCTGGGTAGAGTCCCTACGATTGACTCGTGGTAGCTCTATAAGAAGAGAAACAGATATAGACATATGAGTTCTTGCCATGTGATGCCCTGAACTATCTTGGGACTCTTCAGAGAGCCCTCCATTTCCCATCAATAAGAGGACCCTCATCAGATGTGGCCCCTTGACCTTGAACCTCCCAAACCATGAATTAAATAAACCTTTGTTCTTTTTTTTTTTTTTCCTCATTTCAATATATATATTTATTTAGAACACAGCACTAACACCATAACCATAGACTGTCACTCACAAATCTGTACCAGGAAGAACAGTATCTTTAAAACGTATTGGTTTTTTTTGTTTGTTTGTTTTTTTTCTTCTTTTGAAGAATTATTTATTTTTAATTCCATTTGTTTTATAAAAGAGAGATTTTTGCTATAGAGTGTGGGTGCTTGTTGGAGAGACAGAGCTGGCCAGAGAGCAAGAAATCGTTCCCCAGGGAAGATGGTCATATCACAGTCCCTTCTCCAGTCTCCTTTCAGAATCTTGGGCACAAACGCACCCGTGCCTGGCATGAGTTTCAAGCCTCCTAGTCCAGGGCTGGAACTATAGTCGACTACGTGGGAGTCCAGTGATGTAATCATTATGCCATCTACTGGTCCCTGAACCTTTGTTCTTTATAAGTTATTCAGTTTGAGATATTCTGTTGGTAGCAACAGAAAAACAGACAAAAATACAAATAAACATTTTCTACCTTGATTATATATAATTGTATATGTTTGTCAAAAGTCACTAAACTATATCTAAAAAAAAGTGACTTGATGAATTTTACACTGTGTAAATTATCTCAATAAACTTAACCAAATCCAAACAAACAGAAATAATTCTGGCAGCTAGGTAGTGGTGCAGTGCTAGTAAACTGTGCTGACATGGGAAGGCAGTACGCATGACCTAGGCTGGCTAAGACTGGGAGTACATCATAATGTGAAGACTCTTTTGGGGGTGCTTCTCTCTCTCACAGACATGGAAGGAATAAATAAATAGACTTAAAAAAGAGATTAACTCTGGGGACCAGCAGTTAGCGAAATGGCTATGTCTCTGGACTCCCATGTAGTCGACCGTGGTTTGAGTCCCAGACCTGGTGCCTTAAACTTACTCCAGGCGCGTGTGCGTGCGTGCCCAAGATCCCAAGAGGAGAAAAGAAGAGAAGGTATTGTGGCGTGGCCATCCCCCAGGGGGTGATTTCTTGCTTTCTGTCTCTCTGTCTCTCTCTGTCTTTCTGGTAAGCCTAGACGCCCTATAGCAAAAACCTCTCCAAAAAAAGAAAAAAAAAAAGAGAGATTAACTCTGGAAAATGGTTTTTCTGTAAAATATTAGTTTTGTCTATCTGTTTGTTTCCTTTTGATGACATAATTTGTTGGATTCTTGGCCTACTGAAACTCTTCTGTGACATATTTTTAGTAATATTAAAATTATATTTGCTATATCTTCTGAGTGGAGAAAAGTTTATAAGACAATAAGACTAGAGCCAAGGAAACCACTTAGGAGACTTATAGCCAAAAATGTTAGTGCCTTGGATTAAAGTGGCAATAATAGAACTGAGAGAGGCAGATAACATAAAAATCTCATTTTGAAGTGGAACTGACAAGTAGGCTTTCTGATGAATCAGGTGCAGGTAGGGGGGTAAAGAAATCAAGGATGACTTTCAAAGTGGGGGTGCTGGCATGGTTGAGGCATGGTTTACAAGAGGGAACAAATCAAATTAATAATTGAGATACCTATTATTTATCCAAATGGAAAGTCAATATAGCTGTTGGACATGTAAGTCTGTAACTGAGGGAAGAGATGAGGACGAGATTTGTATATAATCAGTATATACCTGATATCTTAGTTTGTGCAGCTACAATGATACAGCACGGACTGAGTAATTTCTAAATAATAGAATTCATTTCTCATGATTGTAGAGGCGAAGAAGTCCAAAATCAAGGCATTGGCAAGTTGAGTGTCTGATGAGGTCCTGTTCCATTAATGGTGTCTTCTCATGATGGCATCCTCACATGGTAGAAGGGGGAAGGGCAAAAAGGGCCTAGCTCGTTCTCTCCAGCCCTTTTATAAGGTGCTAATCCACCTTTGTGTATTGTTGAATACTCTTGCTGAATCCCATTGCTATGGGGATTAAGTTTCAACATGAATTTTGGAGAGAACACAAACATTCAAATCATAGCACATGGTATTTAAAGCCTTGGGTTTAATTGACATAAAAGATCCAGGGAAAAGATGTATTATAGCTATAGGAAAGAAAAGGGCCCTCCCAGCACTCCCAATTTGGAGGTCTGGTAGGGAAAGAGGACAATAGCCATCAGAGAGATCCACATTAGCATTTCCCCAGAGGTATGTACTTAGCCCTGGGATGGCTGCACTTGTGTGTTAGTCAACTCAAGCTGCCATAGCAAAATACCATGGATTAGGTGGCTTAAACCACAGAAAGTTATGTTCTCACAGTACTAGGGGCTGGAAGTCCCTGATCAGGGTGGCAGCATGGTTGATTTCTGATGAGGAATCTCTTCCTGGCCTCCTTGCTAGGTGGTGGCAGATAGTTGCCTTTGCTCACATGGCCATTCCTCAGTGCATGCAATGGAGAGACAGAGTGCTACCCCTTTCTTTTCTTATGAGGCCATAGTCCTATAGAATTAAGGCCCTACCTCCATAATTTCTTTTTTTTTTTTTTTTTTGAGAGGTTTTTGCTATAGGGCGCATGCGCTTGCCAGAAAGACAGAGAGAGACAGAGAGACAGAAAATGAGAAATCACCCCCCAGGTGGATGGCCAGGCCACAATCCCTTTTCCTCCATTCTCCTCTTGGGATCTTGGGCACACACACACACACGCGCCCAGCATGAGTTTAAGCCACTGGGTCTGGGACTCGAACCGCAGTCAACTACATGGGAGTTCAGTGCCATAGCCATTACGCTTACTGCTGGTCCCCCTACCTCCATAATTTCTTTAACTCTAATTATCTCCCAAAGACAGTATGTCTGCATATAGTCACATTGGGGACTAGAGCTTCTGAATGTAAACTGGGGAGACAGAGGTATACAATTCAGCTCCGAGCAAACTACAAGGAGACATTATGGGCTCTCTAGGATACATATTACAGCCATATTCTTTGTCATGTGGCCAAATCTTCACTGCAAAGTGACTACATTACAGATCTTTAAATTAATGTCTAGCAATTTGGTGAAACTGTGTAATAAACTGTCATTTTAAACTCATTCTCCTGCAAAACAGAGTTAGCTCTACTGTGATAATAGTGAGGAGGAGGAAGAGGATGAGGCGGGGGATGGAGACTTCACATGTCCATTACTTGTAAGGACACCAGCATATTGGATCCAGGCTTCCTCACTCTAGTATGACCTTATCTTAATTTAACTAATTGTGAAGAGACCTTATTTCCAGATAAAGTCACATAGTGAGACTATGTGATACTGGGGGTTGGGACTTCAACGTTCCTTTTTCTGGAGGGATGTGAGTCAACCCTGTATTCCAACCAGGAAATTGAAGGATCAAGCTTAAAATCTTAAGGAATGAGCATCCCTCTTCAAATCTTTATTGCATAGCCCCTTCCCCTTTCAATCCTAACATCCACAGAAAAACTTCTTTAGATTATTTTTTTAGAGGTTTTTGCTATAGGGTGCATGTACTTGCCAGACAGAGAGAGACAGAGAGACAGAAAGTGAGAAATCACCCCCCAGGGGGGATGACCACGCCGCAATCCCTTCTCCTCCATTCTCCTCTTGGGATCTTGGGCACGCACGCACACACGCCCGGTGTGAATTTTAAGCCACCGGGTCCGGGACGTGAACTGTGGTTGACTACATGGGTGGAAGTCCAGCGACATAGCCATTACGCTAACTGCTGGTAGAAAAACTTCTTGTAAGAAGTTCCTTTCTGAAGTTTATGGTTCCTCAATGCTAAATGTAAAGACTGGTAGAAAAATCTATAAATGGTATTGGAGGAAATTCAGAGAGAAAATAAAATCTTCAAATGTAGCCTAAAAATTGCTAGCTTCTGTTTTTAAATAAAGCAACAAAATAATTGTTTTCCCAATTTATCTAATTTTAAAAGTCCTAACAACAGTGTACATAGTTTTAGAGTCTATCATTTCCCTATTTTTTCAATTCTTCATATTGAATTACAAAGACAAATACTACCTACATATACTGTTATTCTATGTTAAGAAATGTTTTGAGCAGTTTTTCCATTTCAAGTAAATTCAAATAAAATATTAACTGAAGGTGACATTTCAAATGAGTAGGAAAAAGATGGATTATTTAAATGTAAAAAGGACATTTGACTAACTATTTGGGTGAAAAAGTTATATACATGCCTTACAAATTAAATTTTAGATTTATTAAAGATTATATATAATTAAATGTAGATCTTTAAAATTAGACGATATACCTTATTAAATAACTATTTAAAATATAAATGAATATATACTATAGTTTAGGATTGGGAAGTTTTACCATTTATAAACATAAAGATTAATTTATAAAAAGAGAGATAGGAATTGATTTACCTGTGTATATATGTAAAAATCATAACAACATGGAAGAAGGAAAGATACATACTGTATATGATACAATTTATTTATATTCTGCATATAAAACTACTCAGACATTACTCACAAGTTAACTCTCTAAAGAAAAGTGGCAAAGAATTTTTTTCTTAAGAGAGACTTTTTGCTGTAGGGCATGTGTGCTCACTGGAGAGACAGAGAGACAGAAAGTGAGAAATCACCCCACAGGAGATATGGTCATATCGCAGTCTCTTCTCCTCCATCCTCCTCTTGGGATTTTGGGTATGCGCGCACAAGTGCCTGGTGTGAGTTTTAAGCCACTGGATCTGGGACCTGAACTATGGTCAACTACATGGGAATCCAGTGACATAACTATTACTCCATCTGCTGATCCCAGTGGCAAAGAATTTTTAAAGGCAATTTACAAAGGAAGAAATACAAATAGCTGTTAAACATATGAAAAGATGGTTTTTCTTACTTAAAAAAAAAAGTCACTTAAATAGAATCTTTAAGGTTAAAACCTCTTTCAATTATAATACTCCACAATTCCAAATGCAGAGGATTTATTTACTTCATTTTTGCATAGGTTTACTCCTGAACTAAACTTCCTGTGCAAAATTGGAAAAGTTATGACATAATATTTTTATGGAAAATGCATCATGATATTTCTGACAACCTAATACTTTAAATTCCTACCATAAACTTTAATACAGTCACTTAAATCTCATTTACTTATCTCTGATATGAAAATCTGAATCTTTTACAAACCAGCTTTATTAAGATCTGTTAGTTGCATATGCCAGAATCCCAACTCAAAGCCTCTTAAAAAAAAAAAACAAAAAAAAAACAAAAAAAAACCCCAGCAGATTCTATTACCTTCACACATTCCTAAGTCTTTAATTTCCCTGTGTTTTGAAACTCTAAATAAGCTCTCTCATAAATATAAGGACAAACTGATGTCATTCTTTTCTCCTGCTGAGTGGAGAATAGTTAACTTCTCATATTTACAAGTAGAACAGCTCTATGTAAAGACTTGAAGGGCCAGCCATGCTCTCCAAGGACTTCTTGGTAATGTAACTTTCTAGTTATGGAAGTTTCTAAAAGAAAACTCCATTCCTGGCTGAGCTCAGTCCGTTTCCTGAGGCTCTAGCCATATTCTCATGAAATACCTTAACAGCAGCCATATATCTAGAATGACTTATTTGTGTCAAGCCTCCACACTGTAGGGAACTTCAGTACTTATATTTCTATTTACCCAGCCCACTTATCCATCCTCCAAGTCTTGAGGTCCCTTGCACAATCAACTCTTCTCATGTGATCCAGTCAAGCACGTCTTCACCAGCCTCCTCCCACTAGTTTTAATTTTAATGTTCAGTGTTGTTATCCAGCTTGTGTTTTTCTTCCTTCAAAGTTTATTATGAATGTTGGAGTACAATCTTTAATTACAATACTTCTATATGGAAATGTCAGCCATCTTTGAGCTTTACATTTTACAGCATAGTTTACAAGTACACATGACAACAAAAGTGAAAGGAAAACTCCCTCTGCTGAATATTCCATAATTCCTGTCACCACATACCTTGAATATGGATATTACAAGCTCAGTAAATACTGCTTTTTACATTTTGAATTTCTTCTTTTTTAAGTTTATTTATGTCTTCAGAGAAAGAGAGAGAGAGGGAGAAAGGCATCCTAACAGCATTCCCTTGCCACGATCCACGCCCAGCCTCAGCCAGGCCAGATCAGGGATATGTGTGTATATGCCCAGTGTGTACGAGAAGACCCAAGTCATGAACTCAGGACTTTACCCATGTGAGTTCAGCTTGCAGAGAATTGAATGAGTGCTGCACTCCAATCTGGCCCCAATATTTTCAATTTCTGTTATTCATCTTTCTCTCCTTAAGTTTTTGGAGCATCATGGAATGCTCTGACATGGTTGCAAGTTTTGGTGCAGAGGAGCAGACCAAGATTTATGAACTAATATGCTCATGGCAGCATAATCGATGACAGCTAAAAATAGAATGCATCTTAGATTTCAAACAAAAGGTGAATGGATGATCAAATAAAGCATTACATAGTCAAGAAACTAAATATCACACAATTATTAAAAACTACGAATCTAAAGAACAATAAGTATCATAAGGAATATGTTCATGTAAAATGTTAAGTAAAAAAGTTTTTAGAGGTAAAGACAAAAATAAAAGTGCAAAATCACATGTACAGTGTAATTCAAATGTCCTTGAGCTCCTTGCTACTTTTTAGTCTATGAATTAGCCTTCTTGCATGACTTGGAGCTTTTTTAGAAATAAAGAATCTTTTTAAAAAATTTATTTAATTTTACTTTTTTTTGCATTAAATCATTGTGTATCTTTACACATACAAAGTGATTTTTTCCAGTATTAATACACTTTATATTAGACCAGTCAGAGATATTCCATACATATTATCATTAACAGATAATTTTCCATTTTTTTGCGTTGCTTAAATGGTTTGCTTCTTTTTTTTTTTTTTCACTTTTTTCCTTTCACCCCACCCCTACATTTTCCACCCTCCTCTCACACTGTCTCTAGTATCCACAGTTGCTCTCCATGGTTTTATACTTTCCAATGTTTTAGCCATAGAGTGCAGACATTCAGTATCTATTAAGTGGGGACATACAGTGCATTTCATAATCTGGCTTGCTTCACTTAGCATTAAATCTTCTATATTCATCCACTTTCTATCAAATGCCAGTGTCTTTTTTTTTTTTTAAGGCTGAGTAGTATTCCATAGTGTGTATGTGCCACACTTTTTCAATCCATTCATCCACTCTTGGACATTGGGTTGATTCCATGTCTTAGCAATTGTGAATAATGCCACAATAAACATGAATACACAAATATTTTTTCAACTGAGTGTATTCCTATCCTATAGATAGGTACTCAGGAGTGGAATTAGATGCCCAGGAATGGATTATATGGAAGTTTTTTTGTAGGTCTTTGAGAAACCTTCATATTGTTCTCCATAATAGCTATACTAATTTACATTCCCTTCCACAGTCTAAGAGAGTTCCCTTTTCACCACAGCCTCAGCAGCACTTATCATTTTTTATTTTTTTAATATTAGTCATTCTGACTGGGGTTAGGTGGTACCTTATTGTGTTTTTGATTTGCATTTCCCTATGGTAAGGGATGTTGAGCATTTTTTCATATGTTTTTTAGCTGTTCATATGTCTTCCCTGGAGAGAAGATATATGTTCAGCTCATTTGCTTGTCTTTTAATTGGACTGAATATCTTTTTGCAGGTAAGCTGCTTGAGTCCACTATGTATTTTGTTTTTATTTTCTTTCTTTTTTTTTTTTTAAAAAGAATTATTTATTTAATTTTATTTATTCATTCAATCATTTTCATTTGACCAGAGAAACACAGACACACAGAAAGAAGGAAAGTGAGAAAGCAAGCCATCAGATCTGAGACACCAACCGTGGTCAGCCACGTGTGAGTGTCCAGCGCCTTAACCACCACGCTACCTGCTGACTCAAGTTTACTATGTATTTTGGTTATCTGAGGGAGAGTTTGTAAATATATTCTCCTATTCCAAGGGTTGTTGATGCATTATAACTATTGTTTCTTTTGCCACGCCGAATCTTTTAAACCTGATGTAATCCTACTTGTTTATTTTTGAGATTATTACCTGTTCTTGTGGGGGTCTTATTTAAGAAGTTTTTGCTTACTCCTATGTCTACAAGAGTTTCCTCTTTATTTTTCACCAATATTTTTACATAGTTAGAGGTTTTGTGTTTATATCTGATCCATTTTGGTTAATTTTTGTTAAGAATGAGAGAGAGGGATCCAGTTTCATTTTTCTATAGGTAGATGTCCAGTTTTTCTAGCATCATTTGCTGAAGAGATTTTCTTTTCCCCATAGATCATTTTATGCCCTTTATAAAAAATCAGTTGGCCATATGTTTTGAGGTTTATCAGGGTCTGTATTCTGTTCCATTGGTCTATTTACCTGTGTTTGTGCCAGTACCATACTGTTTTTATTATCACATCTTTATAATGTATTTTGGGGTCACAGAATGAGATGCCTCCTACTCCACTCTTTTTTGTGCAGTATTGCTTTGGCGATATGGGATCTTATGATTGCAGACAAATTTTATGATTGTTTTGTCTAATTATGTGGAGAACACCTCTGGTAATTTAATTGAGATTGCATTAAATTTGTAAATGAATTTGAGTGAAATTGACATTTTGATTATATTAATTTTTCCAACCCAGGAACATGGGATGTCTTTCCACTTTTTGTTTCCTTTTCAATTTATGTTTTTACTTTTTCATAATTTTCCTTTCCTTATAAAGGTCTTTGACTTCTTTGGTTAGATTTATCCCTAGGTATCTTATGTTTTTTTTTTGTAGCTATTGTCAATGGGATTGCTTTCTTCAGATCTATCTCAGTCTGCTCACTGTGGTTATATAGAAATACTATACATTTTTGTATGTTGACTTTGTATCTTGTCACTTTACTGTGTTCATTTATCACTTTCAGGGCTGTTTTGGTGGATATTTTTGGGTATTCTATGTAAATAACCATGTCATCTGCAAATAGAGATAATTTCATTTCTTCTTTCCTTATTTGAATTCCTTTTACTTCATTCTTTTGTCTGATTGCAATGGCTAGGACTTCCAGTAGTATATCGAAAAGGTGTGGAGAAAGTGAGCAGGTTTGTCTTGTTCCAGTTTTTAGTGGAAGAGCTTCAATCTTTTCCCCATTCAATATGATGTTGGCTTTGTGGGTTTTTCATAGATGGCTTTTATTGTGTTGAGAAATGTCCCTTCTATGCCAATTTTCCTTAGAGTCTTAATCATGAAGAGATGTTGTATTTTATCAAATACTTTTTGTGCATTGATTGATATGATCATATGGTTTTTATCTTTCCTTTTCCTTATTATGATGTATTACATTTATGTTTTAGTTTATGTTGAACCACCCTCACATCCCTGGAATTAAGACTACCTGGTCATGGTGTATAATCTTTTTAATGTGTTATTGGGTGTGATTTGCTAGTAGCTTGTTAAAATGTTTGCATCTATATTGCTCAGAAATAATGGAATGTAGTTTTCTTTTTTTTTTTTTGTCATTTCCTTATCTGTTTGGGGAATCAGGGTGATGGGGGCTTCATAAAATGAATTTGAGAGTTTTCCTCCCCCCCTTTCTTAAAGAATTGGTTATTTAGTCAATTTTATTTGTTACTATTATTATTATTTTTTTAAATTTGGCCAGATAAAGAAAGGGAAGGTGAGAGAGCAAGCTGCCAGATCTGGGACTCTAACTGTGGTCAACCATGTGGGAGTCCAGCATCCGAACCACCATGACACCTGCTGGCCCTGGATTTCTTCCTTTTGGATCTTTAGGAAAAGAAATGCAGGATCTTAAGCTCCACTTTAACCCAGAATCAGAATCTTCCCATGATTCTTAGACATATTCAAGTGTAGAAAGTTATCACCCAAACCTTACTGACTGTGGAGAACAATGTCAATTCACCATAACAATCTGACCCAAAGTCGGGTAGCTCATTAACACCCACCTACCTAGTGCAAGCCCTCAGCCTCCCTCCAAGCACACATTCAAAAGAAAAAAAAAAAAAGAGTTTGTGTCTCAAAAATTGGCCTCAAAAAATTTCACAGCCAGCCACCTGGCAGAAGCCGTGACTTGGCTATATATTATAAAATCAAGGTGAGCTTGGAGACTGGTCCAGATTGAAAACCAAGAAGTGACACACACCTGCTACCTACCAGGAGAAATTGAGCTTATGCAGAAAGAATAAAATGTTTATTACAGGGAGGAAAATGTACCATTCTTTTCTAAAACCATTCAGTAAAGGAATATTCACATTTTATGTTCTCAAATGTCTATGAAATTGCTCATATCTTAAATATAGGAGGTTTTCGTGTTTCATAATGTAGCTTTCATTCTACATAGATTTGTAGCAAAACAAACACTATATGTACAATATGATGGCTTTGCTGATTTGGTTAAATTAGCCGAAGGCATTGTTGACTCCATCACTAAAACCTATTTCTCAACATTCCTTAGCTTTATTGACTCTTCTATCAATTCTTCTTCTGTTCTGTCATCATTCCTTCTCTCCTGTCTCTTTCAGTTTTCTATCTAAATTGCTCCAAAGTAATTATTATAAAAGGTGGAGAGACATAATGAACCTTTTTATTAGAAAGAGATGAACCTTCCAAACTAATTCTCAGCTCATCATCATAGCACCAAAAATATGGAATGGAAATTCATATCTTGAGAGTGCCTTGGTGCTTAAGCATGCAGAACAGATGTTTCATTTCACAAGTTTTCCCAATTTATTATACATAATATCTCTATCTCTGTGAGAAAAACACTGCTTTGGGGAATAAGTCTTTCCATTTTTCTCAGCAAGCTGATGCATGGAAATGGGTTGTTGAGTCAGCTTCTACTCAACTCAAGAGAACAGGTTTTTAAATGCTATTTGTTTATTTTCATACAAGGTCATGAAGAGAAAACGGTCACAGTTCCATATTCCTTACAGAGGCTGTCACCTCTGCATATGCAGAGAGGTAGAGAGAGTGAGAAAGCACCCCCTCAAAGGAGCATGGTCACATCACAATCTCCTCCATTCCTCCATGTCGTTGGGATTTGGGGCACACAGGCACATGTTCCTGGCATTGTTTTCAAGTTGCTAGGGCCAGGGTTTAAACCACAGTTGATCATGTGAAATTAGGCACCTGTAACCACTAGACTGCTGGACTAGCCCTGGATACACCCATCTTGCAAGGCCTGGCTTCATTTATATCTTCTGTGAAGATATAAATGATTGTATCTTGATTAATCAAAGGCAGATTGGTAACTCTTCAAACAGCTGAATCGTTCCTGTTGATGTTATCATTTTCATTATCATTGTTAGCAATTTAGGAGAGAGAAAGATGGTATTGGACAAAGAAGTAATAACTTCACTCTCCCTGTTGCATTGAAAATATCATGTTCATTAAAAAGTTATTTGCGGGGAGTGGGGGCAGCAGATGGCGTAGCAGTTACATTACTGGACTCCCACATGGCCAGTCATGGTTTGAGTCCCAGACCTGGTGACTTAAAACTTATGCTGGGCATGTGTGTGTGCATGTCCAAGATCCCAGTAGGAGAATGGAGAAAGGGTTCAGCGTGACCATCTCCCCAGGGGGATGATTTCTCACTTTCCCTCTCCATGTCTCTGTCTCTCTCTCTGGAGAACGCACGCATCCTAAGGCAAAAAGCCTCTAAAAAGTTATTTTGAATTACGTTTAAGCTATTTATTTTATTTTTAAATTAGCATAAAATGAAATAGACTCTTTTGTGTATACAGTTCTATGACTTTTATTGCTCATATAGATTTCTTGTGTATATTCTTATGTATCTATCAAGAATATTAAAATTAAAAATAGTTCTATCACTGCAAAACACACACACATGGTATTGCTTTGTAGTTACACCCTACCCTCACCTTTAAGTAATCACTGATCAGTTATCTATAGTTTTGTCTTTTCAGGAATATCATTAAATGAAATCATTGGTGTGTATCTTTTGTTTTGTTTTGTTTTTTACTATAGGGTGCAAGCACTTGTCAGAAGGAGGGAAAGTGAGAAATCATTCCTTAGTGGGGATGGCCATGCCTCAATCCCTTCTCCTCTGCTCTTCTCTCAGGATTCTGGATACACATGGCCACACATACCCAGTGTGTTTTTCAAACTACTAGGTCTGGGACTCGAACCGTCAAGTCAGCTATGTGGAATCGAGTACCTGAACCTCCACACCATCTGCTGACCCAGTGTATAATCTTTTTTTTTTTTTTTTTTGGAGAGGTTTTTGCTATAGGGCGCATGCTCTCGCCAGACAGACAGAGAGAGACATAGAGACAGAAAGCGAGAAATCACCCCCCAGGGGGGATGGTCACGCCGCAATTCCTTCTCCTCCATTCTCCTCCTGGGATCTTGGGCACGTATGCACACGCGCCCGGCGTGAGTTTTAAGCCACCAGGTCCAGGTCGTGAACCACGGTTGACTATGTGGGAGTCCAGCGACATAGCCATTACGCTAACTGCTGGTTCCCAACCCAGTGTATAATCTTTTGAGACTAGCTCCTTTCATCCTACTGCTTTTGAGAGCCATCCATGTTGTTGTGGGTCTTAATAGTTCATTCTCTTTTTATTGGTGAGTGATATTCCGTTGCATGAATGTACCACTATTTGTCTATCCATTCAACCCTTGGGTTATTTCCATTGTTTGGTGATACATAGAGTTATTATACATGATCTTTTTAAAGTTTTGTTTGTTTGCCTGTTTTAGGTTTTTGCCTTAGGGCATGTGTGCTGGCCAGAGAAAAGAGAGAGTCAGTGAGAGGGGAAGTGAGAAGTCATTCCCTGGTGGGGATGGCTGGGCTGCAATCCTTTCTACCATTCACCTCCTAGGATTTTGGGCACACTACACATACGCCTAGCATGACTGTCAAGCCATCAGGTCTGGGACTCAAACTGTGATTGGACACCTGCTGGGGATCCAGTGCCTTAACCATTATACCACCTGTTGGCCCCACTATAAACATTCTTGTACAAAATTTTGTGCAAATATAGTTTTCATTTCTCTAGGCTAAATATGTAAAAGTGGGATTTCTAGGTCATATGATATTAATTTTATAAGAAATTATCAAACTTTTTCAGAATTAAAGGTGTTTTAACAACAAGGAGAAGTGTTCATGTTACAAATGAGAAATAGAAAATAAAATTGTATAAAAGGTACAAAATATTTATAGAAAGAAAACTGTGAGGAAATATATCAAACAATTTTTTTAAAAAAGTGATTGTTTTGCTGTGGTTAGTTTGTAAGTAGGTTTTCTTTCTACCAATTTTCTGTGTAAACCGTCTCTTATCATCACCAAGCAATGAGAAAAAAATGTATCAAATTTATAATAATTATACAATTCTTTGTGCTTTGAGGCCGTACTCTTTCTATTAACTATCTAGTCTTGTCTAAAGAATGTAGTGGTTTTTTTTTTTTTTTTTTTTTTTTTTTCTTGCAGGAACGAAGTCATGAAGTCAGAATAACTTTTTGTATCTCTGATACGCCCCTAATGTAATATCTGAGAATCCCACTGCTCCCTCTCTGTAGGCTATTGTTCCATGCTACTCCCAATTTGCTGCTTATGCATCTGGAAATTTCCTTGGAATCACTGACCTATGATGTATTCTTTCACCTGGGCCACTGGGAAAGCTCCCGCTGCTGAAAACACCTTCTCTCCTATTGTTCACAGACACAGGAGGTGAGGTGGGCCTAGGAGAGCGATGACCTAGCACTTCTCCTTTTGACTACCATCTTGATTCTCAATCATGGTGTTTTCTCTTAGGAACTGATGGCTCTATTTCAGCATCCCAGAGAAGCTCAAGACCACTGAGCAGGTCTGTTCATAAGCAAATCCCACTATGGACCAAGACCCTCTCAAAGGGCTCCTAACCTCCTTCAAAATCATAGGATGTGCTTAAGTGTCCACAGCCCTGCAAGAAGCTGCCACAGGTTCTCTCTCTGGCAGTTGGGTTGCCTATCTGCCCACAGCACAGGCACAAAAGGCCTCTAGGGGGCAGTGTTGTCCCATACCACATGTTCCTCTATGAGTAGTTTAACACTCAGCTCTAACCCAGCCAAATCAATACTGCCTGTTTTATTCAAATTATTTCACAGTTAGTATAAACTACTATTATAATCAGATAAAAATCAAATTACAAATGAGCTAAGGAAAGTGGGAATATATCTACATCAAAACACTCACTGATGGATGACATTGCCCAAAATGTGAAAATAGCCCTGTATATATAGAATAGTTTACAGATCAGAACTTCCTCTGTTAACTTTTCTCATGATTAAAAGCTCAAAGTTATATGTCCTCTTGTTAGATTGCTGGATTATATGGATCTGAATTTTAATCTTCCATGTTTAAAATAGCATTGACCACCTATTTTTAAAGCTTCTAAAATCACTTCAGTAGTATCTTGTGAGTTTCTTAGGGAAGCTGAGAGTAATTCTTTCTCCTCTATTGTACAAAGATGGCGAAGCACTAAAGAGATGGATATTTTTCTGGGAGGAATATCTACAATTAAATGCAAAATATTGTAAAAGTGAATGATACCACCAGTTTGCATACAGTAGGACATTCTTTGTGAGATTCTTTTCTGTCGTGCTATTTCACTTAGGCTAGTTCACTCACTCCCTTTTTGGGATCGGTTGCCTAGTGATGAAGGGTACATGTAGACAAACAGGCTGTCCAGAGATATGACTGGATATAAAGATAACCAATTTGTGCTAGATATTTTGACGAGAACCAACCCAAGCAGGAGAAAATGTTTTTCATTCACCAAATATTTATAGAGTGCTTTTTACTTGCCCCAAGTACTGGAGATAGAGTGGAAGACTACACAGTCAAAATTCCTACTCTCGGGGAACCAGCAGTTAGCGTAATGGCTATGTCGCTGGACTCCCACGTAGTCGACCGCGGTTCGCGTCTTGGACCCGGTGGCTTACAACTCATGCCAGGCGCGTGTGCGTGCGTGCCCAAGATCCCGAGAGGAGAATGGAGGAGAAGGGATTGCGGCGTGACCATCCCCCCTGGGGGGTGATTTCTCGCTTTCTGTCTCTATGTCTCTCTCTGTCTGTCTGGCGAGCGCAAGCGCCCTATAGCGAAAAACCTCTCAAAAAAAAAAAAAAAATTCCTACTCTCACAGAGCTTACTTTCTCTGCATAGGTGAGAGATATATCCTCCTGAGAATTAAAATAGGATAGAGACTGACTGATGGGTGCTACTCTAGATTAGGGGGCCAGAGAAGGCCTCAGTGAGGAGATGGTGTTTAAGTTAAGAGCTGAGTGAGAAGGAGTTAGGTGTGAAAGGATGAGGAAATGGACAGAGCGCTGCAGGGAGGGAAACACCTAATAATGAAGTTGGAACAAATTAATGGTTCAGGAAACAAGAGGAAAGCCAAGCGTGACTACAGTAAAGCTGCTAGGGATGAAGATAAAGTCAGAAAAGAAGGGGCCTGGTCACGTGGCAGTCATGTAGGACAAAGCGAAGAGTTCGGGTTCTGTTTTAGTGCAGTGAGAGGTGTGGAGGATTCCACACACAGGTGTGAAATGATCTGACATAGTTTTTTCTTTTTTTCTTTCTTCCTTTTCAGAGTTGTATTTTTTGTTTGTTTGTTTGTTTGTTTTTTGCTATAGGGTGTGTGCACTCACCAGAGAGACAGAGAAGAGCCAGAGAGAAAGAAAGTGAGAAATCACCCTTTGGGGGATGGCCACACTGCAATCCTTTTTCCTCCATTCTCCTCTCTGGATTTTGGGTATGCATGCCCGGTGTGAGTTTAAGCCATTGGGTCTGGAACTCGAACCTCGGTTGACTAGGTGGGAGTCCAGTGACTATAACCATTTACGCCATCTGTTGGTCCCCAGACACACATTTTTTTTTTTTTTTAAACTTCAATTGCCATTAGGAAGACAAGCTTGGGAGCTTGGACACTATTTAGGCAGCTCTCACAATAACTGAGGCCAGCTGTGATGACAGACCAGGATTGAAGCAGAAGAGATGGAAGGAGGGGCATGGAGAAATGACATCTTTCTGAAATGCAGCTGCTGGGATTAGCCCATTTTTAGAAGTACATGATCTTGATAGTAGGAAGAATAAAAAGGTAGCTTCTAGATTTTTAGTATGAACAACTAAAAGGAATGGAAGCTCCATTTTTGGAAATAAGACTGAGGAAATCCTGTTCCAGGGGAAAATCTGGGTGACTTCAGGCTTGTCTTTCTGCAGCTACTGGTCAGAAGGTTGTGGTCAGCCTGGCAAGTGTTATACCTGAGCAACCTGATCTGATCTGAAGTTTTATCTGGAAGGGAAATCTGTATTTGAGATTAAGATCTAAAGTCAGCTCTAATAATAAAGAAGTATGTAGGGCCTGCTAGGTAGCGAAGGGCAATGAACTACTCAAGAAAAGCTGGAGCCATGTGGGAGATTGCAGGTTAGGTTCCTTGGTCAGTCTGTAAGTGCTGGGCACGCATACCCATGATCACAACTACCTGGCAAGGCTGGGGGGTGGGGTTTGTAGTGTGACACCCTATAGAGGTTGTTGCTTTTCTTTCTTTCTCTCTGCTCATTACTCTCATGAAAGACTTTTTTTTTTTTTTTTTTTTTAAATTGCTAGATGGCATGTGCACTCACCAGAGAAAGACAGAGAAAGGGAGAAAGCAACCCCAGGGTATGGTCATGCCAAAATTTTTTTTTTCTTTTTTTAAATTTTTATTATCATCATAATCTTCTTTATATTATATTGGATCACATATAACTTTACAGTATATTAATTACTTTTTCAAAAGGGAATGCCATGCATGTCAGTCAATACAGAGACATTAATCTCCCTGCTTCATCATTCAATAACTTTTCTATGTTTTTCCCAATCATTATTATTATTATTCTAATTATTTTTTAAAACAGTCAATCACTATTTCTCATTTTGCTTGTAAAAAGACTTTATCCATCATGAAATACTTCTCAGACACATCCAGTTGAGAATACTATACATGTCATCACCAACAGGTAATAAGCCATATCTGTTTCTCACTAACGTCCTGACTCTCTATTGTTCTCTTGCTATCTTTCTCTATCCTCTTCTCTTCACCCCCCCCCCCATTCCACACTGTCCTATTCTCATTAAGTACCTTCACTGCTTTTATGTCCTCCAATTTTTTGCTCTCTACCATAGAGTGCGGATAGTCGGTATATATTGAGTGGATACATACAATATCTTTCTTTCATAGCCTGGCTTATTTCACTCAGCAATAGATCCTCCATATCTGGCCACTTTCTATCAAATGCCAGGGTCTTGTTATTTTTTATGGCTGAATAGTATTCCATAGAGTATATATACCACACATTTCCAATCCATTAATCAGTTTGTGGACATTTAGGTTGGTTCCATGTCTTGGCAATTGTGAACAATGCTGCAATAAACATTGATGTGCAAGCATTTTTCTGACTGAGCGTTCTCCTGTCTTTCGGGTAAATACCCAGAAGTGGGATTGCTGGATCAAATGGTAGTTCTATTTGTAGATCTTTGAGGAACCTCCATATGGTTCTCCACAGTGGTTGAACTAGTTTACATTCCCACCCACAGTGTAGGAGGGTTCCCTTTTCACCACATCCCCGCCAACATTTATCACTTTTTATATTCTTAATCTTTGCCATTCTGACAGGGGTTAGGTGGTATCTCATTGTGGTTTTTATCTGCATCTCCCTTATGATGAGGGATGTTGAGCATTTCCTCATATACTTTTTGGCTGTTCGTATGTCTTCCTTAGAGAGATTTTTGTTCAGCTCATTTTCCCATCTTTTAATTGGGTTAATCATTTTTTTTTTTTCACATAAGGCCCTTGAGTTCCCTGTGTATTCTGGTTATCAGTCCCTTTTCTGAGGCATATTTAACAAAGATATTTTCCCATTCTGAGGGTTGTTGGTTCACACTTGTTACTGTGTCCTTTGATGTGCAGAAACTTCTTAGTCTTATATAGTCCCACTTGTCTATTTTAGGGATTATTGCCTGTGCTTTGGGAGTCTTATTTAAGAAGTCTTTGCCTACTCCAATGTCTCCCAGAGTTTGCCCAGCATTTTCCACCAGTAGTTTTATTGTTTGAGGTCTTAGATTCAGATCTTTGATCCATTTTGAGTTGATTGTTGTTAATGGTGAAAGATGGGGGTGCAGTTTGATCTTTCTGCAGGTGGATACCCAGTTTTTCCAGCACCATTTATTAAAGAGGTTTTCCTTTTCCCAATGGATTGACTGATATCCTTTGTCAAAGATCAGTTGGCTGTAAGCTTTGGGGGTTATTTCTGGGGTCTCTATTCTCTTTCATTGGTCCACTTGTCTGTTTTTATGCCAATACCATGCTGTTTTGATGACCACAGCTTTATAGTATATCTTGGGATCAGAGAGTGGTATGCCTCCTACTCCATTCTTCTTGCGCAGGATTGCTTTTGCAATACGAGGTCTTTTATGATTCCAGACAAATTCTATGATTGTCTTTTCTAGATCTGTGAAGAATATTTCTGGTATTTTGATTGGAATTGCATTAAACATGTAGATTAATTTGGGTAGAATTGCCATTTTGATTATGTTAATTCTTCCAATCCAGGAGCATGGGATGTCCTTCCACTTTTTTATGTCACTTTCAATATCTTTTTTAAGATTTTCATAGTTTTCTTTATAAAGGTCTTTGACTTTCTTAATTAAGTTTATCCCTAGGTATCTTATACATCTTGTGGCCATGGTTAAAGGGATTCCTTTCTTGAGCTCTGCTTCGTTCAACTTGTTGTTCATAAATAGAAATGCTATAGATTTTTGGATATTGATTTTGTATCCTGCCACCTTACTGTATTCACTTATTACTTCAAGAAGTTTTTTCATAGATACCTTTGGGTCTTCTAAGTATACTATCATGTCATCTGCAAATAAAGATATTTTCAACTCTTCTTTGCCAATTCGAATGCCTTTAATATTGTTCTCTTCTCTGATTGCAATAGCTAAGACTTCCAGTACTATATTAAAGAGCAGTGGAGAAAGTGGGCAGCCTTGCCTAGTACCTGTTTTCAGAGGAAAAGCTTTCAGCTTTTCCCCATTCAGTATAATGTTAGCTGTAGGTTTTTCATAGATTGCTTTTACTGTGTTCAGAAATGACCCCCCTTATTTTTTTTTTTTTTTGAGAGGTTTTTTGCTATAGGGCGCGTGCGCTCGCCAGACAGACAGAGACAGAAAGCAGGAAATCACCCCCCAGGGGGGATGGCCACGCCACAATCCCTTCTCCTCCATTCTCCTCTCGGGATCCTGGGCACGCACGCACACGCGCCCGGTGTGAGTTTAAGCCACCGGGTCCGGGACTCGAACCGCGGTCGACTACGTGGGAGTACAGCGACATTACCATTACGCTAACTGCTGGTCCCCAGAAATGACCCTTCTATACCAATCTTACTGAGAGTCTTAATCATAAAAGGATGTTGTATTTTATCAAATGCTTTCTCCGCATTAATTGAGGTTTTTATTTTTCTTTCTATTAATGTGGTGTATTACATTTATGGTCTTGCGTATATTGAACCACCCTTGCATCCCTGGTATAAAGCCTACCTGGTCGTGATGAATGATCTTTGTTATATGTTGTTGGATATGATTTGCGAGTATCTTGTCGAGAATTTTTGCATCTGTATTCATCAATGATATTGGTCTATAGTTTTCCTTTTTTGTCATGTCCTTATCTGTTTTGGGGATAAGGATGATGGAGGCTTCATAAAATGAATTTGGAAGGTTTCCTTCCTTTTGAATCTTTAGAAATAATTTTAGTAGGATAGGGGTTAACTCTTCCTTAAAAGTTTTGTAGAATTCAGATGTGAAGCCATCTGGACCTGGGCTTTTCTTTGTTGGGAGGTTATTTATTACTGATTCAATCTTCTGGCTTGTTATAGGTCTATTCAGGTTCTCTATGTCCTCCTGATCCAATCTTGATAGATTATATGCATCCAGGAATTTGTCCATCTCCTCCAAGTTATCTTGTTTGTTGGCATATAGTCGCTCATAGTATCCTCTAATGATATTTTGTATTTCTGTTATGTCTGTAGTAATATTGCCTGTTTCGTCACATATTTGATTAATCTGGTTTCTTTTTTTCTTCTTCTCGATCATTCTAGCCAATGGTGTGTTGATCTTGTTAATCTTTTCAAAGAATCAGCTTTTGCTTTCATTTATTTTCTGTATGGTTTGTTTATTTTCTATTTCATTTGTTTCTGCTTGAACATTTATTATTTCTTTTCACCTGGCATTTTGGGGGTTTGTTTGTTGTTGTTTTTCCAATTCTCTGAGGCATGATAAGTTATCTATTTGCCATCTTTCCATCCTTTTCTTATGTGCGCTAATTGCTATGAATTTCCCTCTTATGACTGCTTTTGCTGTGTCCCATAGATTCTAGACACTTGTGTACTCATTATCATTTGTTTCCATAATTTTTTTTATTTCAGCCTTAATTTCTTCAGTAGTGAAAAAGTCATTCAGAAGTAGGTTGTTCAGTTTCCATGTGTTTGTGTATTTTGGGGGTTGTTTCTTGAAATTAATCTTGAGTTTAATTCCATCATGGTCAGAGAAGATGCTGGATACAGTTTCTATGCCTTTGAATCAGTAAAGGCTTGATTTGTGTCCTAATATATGATCTATTTTTGAAAAGGTTCCATGTCGGGGTGAGAAAAATGTATATGATGTGGATGTAGGGTGGAAAGTTCTATAGATATCTGTCAAGCCCATTTGACTTATAGTATCATTTAAGTCCTGTATCTCTCTATTTTCTCTCTAGAAGATCTGTCTATAGGAGATAATGGGGTGTTGAGATCTCCAACAATTATAGTATTTCTCCCTATCTCTCCTTTTAGCTCCAGCAGTCTTTCCTTCACATATTTAGGTGCACCTGAGTTGGGTGCATAGATATTTATAAGGGTTATGTCTTCTTGCTGGATTACCCCATTTACTATTATATAATGCCCTTCTTTGTCTCTTCTTACAGTCTTTGTCTTGAAATCTATTTTGTTTGAGATCAATATCGCTACTCCAGCCTTTTTTTGATTTCCATTTGCATGGAATATCTTTTTCCAGCCCTTTACTTTTAGTCTATGTCTATCTTTATCCATAAGGTGAGTTTCTTGTAGGCAACAGATAGAGGGTTTCTGTTTTCTTATCCATTCAACCAGTCTATGTCTCTTAACTGGAGAATTTAATCCATTGACATTCAATGTAATTATCGATATTTCCATACCTGATCCTATCATTAAGTGAGCCATCTTCTTGGTTGCTTTTTGTTCTTATATAACTGTCTGTCTGATTTCTTAGTTTTGCTGGTATAGTACTCCCTTCAGAACCTCTTGAAGAGCTGGTCTGGAGTTGGTAAATTCCTTCAAATTTTGTTTATTCGAGAATGTTTTTTTCTTTTTTTCCCATATGAAAGATAATTTTGTCAGATATAGTATTCTTGGTTGAAATTGTTTTTCACTCAACACTTTGACTGTGCTTCCCCATTCTTTCCTTGCCTGCATTGTTTCTGCCGAGAGATCCGATGTTAGCCTGATGGGGTGACCTTTGTAAGTAACTTGGTGTTTCCCTCTTGCCAACTTTAGTATCTTGTCTTTGTCTGTTGTTTTTGCCAGTCTGGCTATGATGTGCCTTGGAGAGGATCTTCTTGGGTTGATTCTACCTGGGGTCCTATGTATTTCTTGGGTCTGGATATTTGAATGCCTTTCTAGGTTTGGAAAGTTTTCTTCCAGGATTTCATGGAATAAATGATCTAGGCCCTTATTATTTTCTTCCTCTTCTGGAATACCAATTATCCGGATGTTGGGGCGCTTGATGGTATCCAGTATTCCTCGTATATTATCCTCATTTTTCGTGGTTGTTTTCTCGATCTTCTTGATACTTTTTTCTAGGTCAGATGTTTTGTCTTCTACGTTAGAGATTTGATCTTCTGCCTGGTCTAACCTACTTTTAATACTTTCAAGGGAGGCTTTGATTTCCTGTATCACATTCTTCAATCCTAGAAGTTCCATCTGGTTCTTGTTTAAGGAATCCATTTCTTCTTTCAAGTCATTAAAGGACTTCCTCATCTCCTGAAGCTCCTTGTCTCTTTTCTCTTCCATCTCAGTTTGGTCACTACAAATATTCTGAATTCCTTATCAGACATGTCCACAACATCCATTGTATTGACTGTGGGTGATGTAGGCTTGATGATTTCCCTTGAGGGAGACGTCTTTTGTTGGTTGCTCATATTTCTTGAGCCTCTGCGATTGTTCCTAGTCATCAGGTAATCTATATGTTGCTTCCTAACTTATTTAAGGTATCTCTGAGTGTTAAAAGTTGTACAGGATTAGAAAATTGATGATTTCTCCTATGGCTGGCCTACCTGTTGCTCACAATTAACATTAACTGTTGCCACTAGTCCTGGATGGCCCAAAGTCCTCCCTGTTTCTAAGGAGTGGTGAGCCTCCAACTGACCTAATAAGCAACACCTCAAGAGCAAAGAAACACAAAACGAAAAAAGGAAATCGTGCGCGTGCCACGTGCTATTCAAATCACCAAAATTCAGAGTCCAAAGGCTAGTGGGAAAGGGCCAGAGGATGAGTGACAGGAACAGGTTGGTTGGGCCTGCAGCCTCAGTCCACCTGGTGTCCGGAACTACTGGCCGGCTTGATCCTGTTTGCGGGTGGGGTGGGGTGGGAGTTCGCCTTAAAGTCCCAAACAACCAACCTGGGGTCCAAGCAGGAGCAACGGTGGGGATGTCTGAAGATTCCAAAATATTTTCTTCATTTCTCCATCTTGTGAGAATTTGGGGCATGCATGCACTCATAACTGGCATGTTTTTCAAGCTGCTGGGACTGAGACGTGGCCTAAGATCAGGCATGTGGGATTCAACTCTTTTAACCACAAAGCTATTGGGCTGGCCCATGAAAGATGTTTTAAAAAGGTTTGTTAGATGTCTATTAACATGATTGGTATAAAAGCTTCCAAAAAGAGTAGTTCTTCAAAGTGGCTTAATCATAACCAGGTTCCTATTGCTAATTTGACTACCACCTCTCAGTAGAGTTTTCTGATATTTTCTTTAACTATTTAGAATTATAGTATATGTATTGATATGAGTTGAAAACAGAGACATAATGTAGATTCTAAATGGCTATTGGAATCTCTCAAATATCTCTGAAATTTAAGTAAATGAAGCTTTGGGTTTCCATAAAGAGAGTGCATGTGTTTAAAAATGAGAAACCTGTTTGGCAAAGCTGTAAACAATTCTTAAAAGCATAATATTTTCTGTCTCCCAAATCTTAAATTGTAAATAATTGCTTTAGCTTTTGACTCCAAAGCTGGAATATTTTGAAGTAATACATTTACTCATACAAAGGTCCTGTAATCAGAGTCCTTAATCACATCCGCCTCCTCTTCATTATTATGAGTGCTTTTGTTAATCATTAAGTAGATCCTCCTAGTGGAAAAGTTTTCTTTTGAATAATTAGACCTTCCCACCTTAGCAAGTTCTTTCTGTGTGGGGATCTCCAGGGACTGATAATTCACTAGAGGACTGAAAAGGCCCCCATATGTTTGTGAAGGGATGGGAAATTTAAGGCCATGAAGGCAAAACTAGGTTCCAGAGCCTTGCAGTACTGCTAATATGTCCCACATCTCCCAAAGCAAATACCCAGGAAGGACCTGTCTAGGTCTCACTTTTCCTCCTACATATTCCCCTGGGGTTGCCTCTAGACCTTGGAGAGTGACTGAGTGGCCAGAACTTAGAAGTATGTTCTTTGGGGGACCAGCAGGTGGCGTGGTGGTTAAGGCTCTGGACACTTCCACACGGCTGACCATGATTCAAGTCCACAGATCTGGTGGCTTGCTTTCCCACTTTCTTTCTCTCTCTCTGGTCAAATTAAAATAAATGAATGAATAAATAAAATTAAATAGTTATATAAATGAATGAATGAAGTACGTTCTTTGTACCTACGTTCTGTTTGTGCATCCTGGGCCAAGAAAAACCCTGTTGCAGAAAATGCATTGTTGATAGAACATAATTTGAGAAACTTCAACTCAGGAATACTCAACATTACAGAAGCCTCCTGTGTTCTCTGCTAACCAGCCTTGTCTTCATCCTCCTGCTGTCATTTCCTACCACTCTCTCTCTCACTCACTCTGCTCCAGCACTCCCTGTTTTACCTCAAAAATGGACATTCTTCGGGGATCAGCAGTTAGCGTAATGGCTATGTCATTGGACTCCCGTGTAGTCGACCGTGGTTCGCATCCTGGACCTGGTGGCTTAAAACTCACGCCAGGCGCGTGTGCGTGCGTGCCCAAGATCCCGAGAGGAGAATGGAGGAGAAGGGATTGCGGCGTGGCCATTCCCCCTGGGGGGGTGATTTCTCGCTTTCTGTCTCTCTGTCTCTGTCTGTCTGGCGAGTGCACGTGCCCTATAGCAAAAACCTCTAACAACAATAACAAAAAAAAATGGACATACTTCCACCTTGGGACCATGTAAATGTTTGCTGGTCCTCTGCCTAGAACACTCCTGTATCTGCACTGCCTGCTTCCTTACTCCTCCAAGCTTTGGCTCTAGTGTCACTTCTTGAACAAAGTCTACTCTTACTAACTTCATTTACTCTTACAAGCTACCCCCTTGACCAGCCATATTTGCCAAGTCCTTTTGTCCTAGAACATTTGCCACCTTCTCGCATACACACCATCACTTACATGTGTATCGTATCTATTATTTACTGCCTATATCTTCCCACTGGGGTACAACGCCACAAAGGTTGGGAGATTTGCATTGTCTATTCACTGCTGATTACCTTGAGCCCACATCAGTGCCTGGCACATGGTAGACTCTCAGTAATAGTTTATAGAATAGGGACCAGCAGTTAGCGTTAATAGCTATGTCGCTGGACTCCCATGTAGTCGACTGCAGTTCGCGTCCCGGACCCGGTGGCTTAAACTCACGCCGGGTGCGGGTGCGTGTGCGTGCGTGCCCAAGATCCTGAGAGGAGAATGGAGGAGAAGGGATTGCGGCGTGGCCATCCCCCCTGGGGGGTGATTTCTCGCTTTCTGTCTCTCTGTCTCTCTTTGTCTGTCTGGTGAGTGCACGCGCCCTATAGCAAAAAAAAAAAAAAAAAAAAAAACTCTAAAAAAAATAGTTTATAGAATAAATGACTGAGCAGAGCACATCTGAGAAAACTAAGGCTTGGTTTGATCTCTGTTCTCAACACCAGCAACCCCCCTCCAGGGCCAGTCCTCTGCCAATCTGCTGGGAGTCCATTCTTAGTATGACGTTGCCTGCCCTTGACTGCTGTAGTGATTGGCTTCTATACTATGACTCAAACCAGCTACATGATACCAGGATCTCACTGAGGTCTGAAGCTTCAAATCTGAAAGTCCTTTCTCAGTGTATGCCTCTTCCCCACACTCTCTCTTCTGTTCGCATCAGTGCAGACCTTCAGGTACTCACCAATTTCCTACTCTCTCTTCCAAATCCCTGAGAAGACTGGATGTGGAGTAGAGCACCAATCTCCACAGCTATTCCTACCATGCTCTCCTGTGAGAGGGGCTCTTTCTCCTGTGATGTTTCTGCCAGTCGTTAGAGGTGAAATAGACCTGAGATAATAAAAACAACCAGCAAGGAATTTCAAAGGTTATAAAATCATATAAAATTCTGAGAGTTGTGTTTTCTCCATTGTACTGTTTGACTCATTTTTGAGATGTTTACTTAGAATCATTACCTTTCCTTTTGGGGAAAAATATTCTCAGAATTTGTCAATATTAGAATATAAGAACATAAAACGTTAATTGAGCAATTATTACGTGCTCAGCACCATAATGTAGCTCTACAAATGATCCTATTTTATCCTCATGACACCTCCGTGAAGTTAATGCTGTCAATCTTCCCATTTTATAGAGAAAATTAAGGCCCAAAGAAGTTATATATCCCCACATGAACAGCTGGTAAATGTTTATGCTACAGTTTACCTAATGTGAGCATTCAATTTTTCTACCACTATAAAATGTCTTTGAGGAACAGCCCTGTGGCTCAATAATTAAGGGCGCCAGATCCCACATGGTTGACCACCATTTGAATCCCAGCCCTGGTAGTTTGAAAAATATACCAGGCATGTGTATATGCCCCAAGTCCGACTGAGATGGAGAAATGGAGAAGGAATTATGGCATGACTGCACCCCACTGGGGATGCTTTCTTTCTTTCTCTCTGTGTGTGTCTCTCTGTCTCTCTCTGGCAAGTGCATGCACCCTCTGCATGTGTATGTGAGTGTGTATAAATAATACATAAGAGAGGCTGAAAAGTGAGATAATAACCACTAGAACAATATCACTTGTTAGTGCTGCAGAATAACGAACACAGGGTGAGTAGGCTTGTCACTGGAAACCCAAAAGATACATGCATGTCCTGGTGACTATTTTCAGAAGCTTTCTTTATTTTCATTAATGCCATACATTAAGCCATTGAACAAATGTTTTACTGACTGTTTCAATGTGACAGAAAATATTTCAGACACTGGAAATAGAGGTGAATAAAAACAAACATAGCCATTGATTCATAGAATATGTTTTTTCTTGAAATAAAATTCTTTATCATATGTATCAACAGACTATAAAATATTTATAGCTAGTAACCAAGAATCCCACTTCTAGAAACAAAAATAATCTGAACTACCCACAAATAATTGTGTATAGAGGTGTTTATCAGAACATTATTTGTAATGGTGACAAATTGTGAACAACTGATATGTCCAATAGTAGAGAAATCATTAGGTAATTAGCCTCTAGGTAATTAGTGGTAAATCCATATATTGGATTATAGTAGTCATTCACAATAATTTTTTTTTTTAGAGAGATTTTTGCAATAGGGCACATGTACTTGCTGGAAAGACAGAAAGTGAGAAATTACTCCCTGGGGGATGGCCATGCTGCAGTCCCTTCTCTTCCATTCTCCTCTCAGGATTTTAGACATGCCCACACATGTGCCCACTATGACTTTTAAGCCACTAGGTCCAGGACTCAAACTGTAGAAGACTACATGGGAATCCAGCAACGTAATGCTGGTCCTCAAAAAGTTTTTGTATTATAAGCAAGTACTTAACTTATAATGTGACATGAGAAAAGCAAACTACAATCTGTTTAGTAATGCTCTTCAGTACATAAAATAATATATATATGACATTATTTAGATATATTAGGGTAACCGCATATGTTAACTTTTTATGGATCAAGAGAATAAAATATCAGCAATTTCATAATGAAAAAATCTGAAATCAAATAAGTGAAAAATATTATTTCTTGGTGGTGGGATCATCAGCAATTTTCATTCCCTTATATTTTTAGCATTTCCCAGTGTTCAACAATGTATATATATTATTTCTCTAATAAAAACATTATCATGAAACAAAAAGAGAACAAATGTTCCCCATTCAGCAGCTTTACTAAGTCATGATGCTAAATGCACTCTGGTTGAGTCCCTGTAATCCATCATGCCAATAACCTCAACAAATGTAGCAATGAACTCTGATTCCACCTTATACATACTGCAATAGATATTCAGCCCTGAACAATATTTCAAGATAGCAGTCCCAAGCAGGGACTTGGTTCAGGTAAAAGAGATGCCAGAATTCAGTGCTTTATGGTAATGGGAAATGACTATTTTATGCTGACTGCCTTAGAGACAAGTTCCTAGGATCTGGCTCATAACACTTTCAAGAAAGCTGCATGAATTTCTTATTGATGATCTCAAATACCTCAAAGCATTTTTTGAGAAATAAAATTTATATTTTTAGGACCAAAAGAAAAGTATGCTATACAATTCTAGCTTTTGAGGACAATGGGGAAAGAATTTATATGCTGGAAAATGCTACCTTTTTTCTTCTTTTTTTTGGATAGATGATCTGAAATAACTTATCAATCCTTTGTGAGTCAGTGCCGATGATTAGTCACATCTGTTAATACACCCAAGAACAATGAGAATTACATATTTTAAAAAAATGGGTTATCCTTTTCAAAATGTAATATAAGTACACCTTTCACACTTTTAACTATAAAGTTTTCTATATAGACAAAGGAACTTCAAAAGCCTCATAGAAAACAGAATTAAAATACAAGTTAATTTTGGTACAAAAGTATTTAGAAACCCATTCATAGTCTTTTCATAATATGCATTTTCTATTAACTTTTTTGATACTTCTGTGTGTGTGCGTGTGTTTGTGTGTTTAACAAGACAGACTATATTAGAATATATCACTCAGTCTCATAAAATAGATGAAAAAATACTCACTAAATGGATATATATAGGTGTGTGTGTGTGTGTGTGTGTGTGTGTGTGTAGACATATATCACATACTCACATATATACACATATTTTACATTTTAATGAGGGCTTACTATGTATTGGGTACTATGTTGAGGGTATAAATTAGTGAGCAAAACTGACAAGTCTTATAGTCTAGTAGCAGAGACAAACATGCAAATAAATGCAAAATTATCTATTGTGAGAAATGAAAGGAATACTAAGAACAGAATGCTATAAGAAAGAATTAGACTGGGGAGAATTTGAAATCTAAATTAGCATGGGATAATCTTTCTGGGGAAGGGACTTATAAGCAGGAAGATGAATGGAAGGAAGCTTTTATCTCAGATTTAAGAAAAGGTACACAAAGACCCTCGATTTGAATACCAGCTCCAGTCTGCCTGGAGTTTTCTTAAGCAAGGCAGAGTCATCAGTCATGGTGAGGTAAACCTGGAAGAGGAAGAAAGCAACCTCTGATGGGACAAGGTCACAGTGCAATCCCTGTGCAACTCACTCAGAACTGTATACATCATGTTAAGGACTTACCTTCAGTAGAAGAGGAGACTTCTGAAGTATTTTAAAGAGGCACTGGTATTTCTGGGTATTTACCCGAAAGACAGGAGAACACTCAGTCAGAAAAGTGCTTGCACATCAATGTTCATTGCAGCATTATTCACAATTGCCAAGACATGGAACCAACCTAAATGTCCACAAACTGATGAATGGATTGGAAATGTGTGGTATATATACTCTATGGAATACTACTCAGCCATAAAAAATAACAAGACCCTGGAATTTGATAGAAAGTGGTCAGATACAAAGGATATATTGCTGAGTGAAGTAAGCCAGGCTATGAAAGAAAGATATTGTATGTATCCACTCAATATATACCGACTACCTGCACTCTATGGTAGAGAGCAAAAAATTGGAGGACATAAAAGCAGTGAAAGTACTTAACGAGAATAGGACAGTGTGGAATGGGGGGAGGTGAGGAGAAGAGAATAGAGAAAGATAGCAAGAGAACAATAGAGAGGCAAGACATTAGTGAGAAACAGATATGGTTTATTACCTCTTGATGATGACATGTATAGCATTCTCAACTGGATTGGTCTGAGAAATATTTCATGATGGGTAAAGTCTTTTTACAAGCAAAATGAGAAATAGTGATTGACTGTTTTAAAAAATAATTAGAATAATAATAATGATTGGGAAAAACATAGAAAAGATATTGAATGATGAAGTGGGGACATTAATGTCTCTGTATTGACTGACATGCATGGCATTCCCTTTTGAAAAAGCAATGTAATACACTGTAAAATTATATCTAATCCAATGTAATATAAAGAAGATTATGATGATAATTAAAAAAATTTTCCTTTATCATTAAATAGCTAAATGATATCCCCCCCCCCCCCAAAAAAAAAAAGATTAAATGCAGGCCAGCAGGTAGCAAGAAAGTTTAGGTGCCTGGATCTCACATAGCCAACTCTGCAGTTCAAGTCCTGGACCCAGAGACTTGAAAATCATGCTAGGTGTGTATGCATGCATGCCCAAAAATCCTGAGAGGAGAATGGAGGAGAAGATTGCAATGTGACTATCCCCTTGGGGCATAATTTCTCACTTTCCCTCTCTCTGCCTCTCTCTGTCTCTCCCTGTGAGTGCACACACTCTATGACAAAACAAAACAAAACAAAACACTAAAAAAAAAAAAAAGATTAATTGCAAAGGCTGGCCCCATGGCCTGGTGGTTAAGGGAGTGAGATCTCACATGACTGACCAGAAGGCTTGAATCCCAGCCCTGTCAGCTTGAAAATCATGCCAGGTACATGCATATGTGTACCCCAAATCCCGACAGGATGGAGACATTGAGGAGAAGCGATTGCACTGTGACCATGCCCCATTGGCGTTTGTTTTCCCTCTCTCCTTCCTTCTCTGTCTCTCTCTGGCAAGAGTGCACATCCTCTGCCAAAAAGAGAGAGAGAGAGAGAGAGAGAGAGAGAGAGAGAGATATTAAATGCAATAATAGCAGAAAGTCTGGGTCATGGTTAACACTTGGGGAATGTTGACTATTTTTTTTTTTTTTGAGAGGTTTTTGCTATAGGGCGTGTGCGCTTGCCAGACAGACAGAGAGAGACAGAGAGATAGAAAGCGAGAAATCACCCCCTAGGGGGGATGGCCATGCCACAATCCCTTCTCCTCCATTCTCCTCTCGGGATCTTGGGCATGCACGCACACACGCCCGGCGTGAGTTTAAGCCACCAGGTCCAGGACTTGAACCGCGGTTGACTACGTGGGAATCCAGCAACATAGCCATTACGCTAACTGCTGGTCCCGGGGAATGTTGACTATTATTTTAGTATTCATTCCAGAAATATTTGTGCTATATATATTTTAAAATTATCCTGGTGTCTGTGTGGGGAATAGATGGGAGTGAGGAATGACGGTGGAAAAAGAACACTTAAGAGGCTGTTGCTGAGGTTCCTCTGAGTGGCTATGGAGCAATGGAGAAGTGATGTAAAGTCTGAGCTGCAGATGAAAATGAGGGTTGCTTTAGCACAAGGGTGGTATTTGAAGCCCCATAAAAGAACAGGATCTCCCAAGAGAGTTTCCAGGGGTTCTTTGGCAGTTGTGAAGCCTATAGACTCCTCAGAATATTTTAAGATGCATAAATAAAATGCATGGATGACAAAATAAAGCCAATGAACTGAACTAGTTTAAATATTTTTAAAAAGTTTTTATATAGCAAATTGTGTGTGTGTTTTTTTAATTTATTTTTTATTGATGTATCAAGTAACAAGCTCCAACAGTCTTATAACTAATGAAATGCTGAAGTGGGGGTGAGTACATGTATTTCAAGATATCTTATTGTGAAGTGATATGAGAATATTGATTCCTTGTATTAGTGACCGTTCAGTTCAGGTTCTCCAAAAACCAGAATCTAAACTAGCATTTGGAGAGTTAATTAGCAAGTACTTTTGGCATCAACACCAGGAAAGGCAAGAGGAAGCAGAAGGCAAGATGCAATTGAGCAGAGGAGGATGCCATTGCGCAATGATGCCGTCTGAATGGAAGTCCCTGAGGACCTCAGAGGAAGTCTGAAAATAAGGGGACCCTTCAGCATTGCCATGAGTCAGAGGAGAGGGCTAGCATTTGTACATCCCAGCATGGATCAATCACTGAACATAGTCAGCCCCTGGAAGGAGACCGTCCAGGGCTGAGAGCTCAATCACTGAACATAGTCACCCCTTGGGAGGAGACCGTCCAGGGCTGAGAGCTCAGGGCATTCTGCCGACAGTTTCTCAGAAGGTGGAAGTCAATCCTCTTTTCGGAAAGAGGACCGAGTAGCACATCATGTCGATCACAGTGACAAAGTTTGAGGCCCTGCAAGTTCTACTGTGGTTTGTTGCCTACATTTATAGTTGAAGAAACAGTGAATTGCAATGAAAGGTTAGTGGAAATGAGCATGCCATTTTTTTTTTTTGAGAGAGAGATTTTTGCTAAAGGGCACGTGTGCTCGCTGGCGAGACAGAGAGAGACAGAGAGACAGAAACAAAGAAATTACCCCCTGGCAGATGGCCACATCACAATCCCTTCTCCTCTTGGGATCTTGGGCGCGCACATGCACATACCCAGCATGAGTTTTAAGCAATGGGTCCGGGACTCAAACTGAGGTTGACTACATGGGAGTCCAGCAATGTAACCATTACGCCATCTGCTGGTCCCATAGCATGCCATTTTAAAATCCATTCCAAATTCACAGGCCCCAGATAAAGTATTTGCGTGAGAAGGGGCTCCATATTTGGAAAGGCTGGTCACCCTTTTTATCCCTGAAGCAGAATAAGCCTGTCTTCTGCTGTGGACAAAAGCAAACTGACAAAGCCTATTTTCCAGAGTGAGAATGATGCTCATACACAAAGAAAGTCAACGATGAGAGTCTGCAGTCCCAGAGAGAATGGTGTGGAGACTGACATGCAACTGCATGAGTTCATTAAAATCAAATTCCAGATTTTAATCCCACTTGAGACCAAACTATGCCTCCTAGTTGTCAGTGTAGAAACTTTGATATAAATCAGAATTGCTTTTCTCATGTCAGCTAATTCAAGTAGGATTCTGGGGACCAGCAGATGTGTAATGGTTACATTGCTCTACTCCCACATAGTTGACTAAGGTTCAAGTCCTGGGCCTGGCGGCTTGAAACTCACACCAGGAGTGTATGTGTGTGTGCCCAAGATACTGAGAGGAGAATGGAGAAGAAGGGATTGTGGCATGGCCATTCCCCCAGGGGGTAATTTCTCACTTTCTGCCTCTCTGTCTCTCCAGCAAGCGCACATGCCCTATAGCAAAAATCTCTTTAGAAGAAACAACAACAACAAAGTAGGTTTCTGTTGCTTATCTCGTTGAAGACAAAGAGATGCATGGAAAGGAGGGACCAGAAGGTAGCATGGTAGTTAAGATGCTGGACTCCCACATGGCTGACTCAGTTCAAGTCCCAGACCTGGTGGCTTGCTTTCTCACATTCCCTTTCTCTTGCTTTCTCACATTTCTCCAGTTTCTCTCGTCAAATTAAAAAACAAAATAAAATAACAATAAATAAATGATTAAATAAGTAATTCTTAATAAAAAAGATGGAAACAAAAATTTTATTCAAAGGAAGCCTTTGGGATGGGTGTAAGGACCACTGCAGCCAGGTTTTGCAGCAGGGGAGAGAGACTGGACTCAACTCTCAAAGAGTGACTTTTAAAGCCCCTTTCATCCCTCCACGTACATACACACAAAGTTTTGAAAGCTGCAGTTTGGAGTGAGAAGCATCTAACATGAAACATGGAGTTGGGAATGGTTGAAGCCTCAATGCAGAGATATATCAAATAAGCTCTGAGATTGCCATGAAGTATAAACATTCTCATTTCCAGAGAGACAGGGAGAGACAGAGAGACAGAAAGCGAGAATCACCCCCTAGGGGGGATGGCCACACCACAACCCCTTCTTCATTTCTCTCTCGGGATCTTGGGTTTGCATGCACACGTGCGCAGCGTGAGTTTTAAGCCGCTGGATCTGGGATTTGAACCATGGTCAACTATGTGGAAGTCCAGCAATGTAACCATTATGCCATCTGCTGGCCCCAATAATGGCTTTTTTAATATTCTGTAATTGACTTCAAAATTTTGATGACTGTCTTACTTGAAAATGGGAATAAAGGTAGCTATTATTTTTTTCTTTTTTTTCATTTATTTATTTACATTTTCCCATAGACATTTACCTTATATGTAAAAAATTTTGGCTTTCATAGTTCTTAACAGTTAATAAACAACTTCCAAAATTTCAAAAAAAACCCTGAATTTTAAAGAGTTATATAACTTTCAAAATACTTGTTATAATTTTGTTTGTGACTCTATAACAGAGACAGTATGGTTTTAAATATTTTTTGAGAAAATATTTACATGTCAACTACTCAAACTGTTGAGAAGCAAACACCCAGTACACAATTCGCACATGAACCTTCCCAACTCAGTTCTGCTTACCAAGTATTCTGTGGTTTATCACCTGTTAGCAAAGATCAGTCTCTTTTTCTTCCTTCAAAGTCTTCCTCAAGGTAATCCTGTGGTTGTGGCTGCTCTTTTCCAATCTCTATTGTTTAGAATGCTGGGATGGAAAAGTCCAGGTTATTTTATGGTATGAATTCTTTCATATGGCTTCTCTAATCCTCTCTGCTAGGCAGAACTATTTATGGTGCCAGACAATCTTTCCAAGAGCTTCTGGTGACTTTCTTGAGATCTACTTTAGTTCCATAATTTTCTGGTCATGTCTCCAGATATGACTTTCCAATCTTAGCCCTGGCAATAACTAGTATTTCCAATTTCTGATGCAAGGCAACAGGTATTATTGAACTTATGCAGATAACCCTTATGCCACAAAATAAGAATACTAACAAATATTTTCCAATTCCAGAGGGGTCAGGAAGGGAGAAAAGTTTATGTTTCAATTTAAAAAAACAAACAAACAAGCAAAAGAAAACATTTTAACAAATTGCTATACCTATCAACAGCTCAAAAGAAAGAAAATCTGGAAAAGCAAATCTTAAATCTGGAAACAAAGCATAGTAAAAAAAAAAATCACTAATGTTTTACTCAAAAGTCATAAAATTCCATTTCACCAGTTCAGTCTCATGTAATTAATCTCTCTTCTGTTGAATTTGCAGTGTTACTGTGGTCTGATCTTTCCGTTTAAATCCTGTAAGTTAACATTCAATGCTGTTATTGATATTTCCAGACTTGTCCCTAGCTTTTTCTTGGTTGCTTTTTGTTCTGTTATTTCTGTTTTTTGCCTTTAGTTTTCCTGGTAAAGGACTCCCTTCAGAACTTCTGGTGTTGGTAAATTCTTTCAGGTTTACCTGAGAATGTTTTCATCTTTTCGTCACATATGAGGGATAATCTTGCCGGGTATAGTATTCTTGGTTGAAATTGTTTTTCATTTAACACTTTGTATATATTTTCCCATTCTTTTCCTTGCCTTGTTTCTGATGAGAGGTCTGATGTTAGCCTGATGGGATAACCTTTGTAAGTAACTTCACATTTCTCTCTTGCCTATTTTAGTATCTTGTCTCTGTCTGTGGATTTGGCCAATCTGGCTATGTTGTGCCTTGGAGAAGATCTTCTTGGGTTGATTCTATTAGGGGTCCTTTGTATTTCTAGGGTCTGGATATTTGACTGCCTCTCCAGGTTAGGAAAATTTTCTTCCAGAAGTTCATGGACTAGGTTATCAATGCCCTTATTAGTTTTTTTACCTTCTGGGATACCGATTACACAGATGTTTGGGTGTTTAATGGTATCTAGTATTTCTTGTATATTATTCTTATTTTTGAGGATTGTTTTCTGTCTTTCTGGTGATTTTTTTTTCTAGGTCAGAGGTTTTGTCTTCAACATTTGAGATTTGATTTTCTGCATGATCTAACCTGCTTTTAATACTTTTGAGGGAGGTTTTGATTTCTTGTATCACAACCCTTCTTCTCTAACAGGTCCATTTGGTTCTTTTTTTATGGCATGTATTTCTTCTTTCAAATAGTGAAATAACTTCCTCACCTCCTGAAACTTGTTGTCTCTTTTCTCTTGTACCTTCTGGATTTCATTGTCTCTCATCTCTTGCATCTCATTCAGTTTTGTCACTATGAATAGTCTGAATTCTTTATCAGACATCTCCACGAGTTCTATTGTACTGTCTGTGGATGATGAAGGGTTGTTCTTTTACCTTAAGGGAAAGACATTTTCTTGCTTTCTCTTATTTATTGTTCCTCTGCAGTGGTTTCTGGTAATCTGATAGATTATACAGGTCTTTCTAATTTCTTGGAGTTAATTCTAAGTGTTCAGAGGTGTGTGGAGGAGGTGATCTGCAATATCTCTGTAGTTCCGTTTCCCTGATGCTCATCAAGCAACCTGTGCTTTTTACTTTGGAGCTGAATATTACAAAGGCCTCACAGTTTCTAGGGAATAGGTATACCTAGGCTGAGCTGTGAAGTTTCAGCTGAGAGTTCAGAGGCATGTGAGAGGATATGAGCCATACTCTCTGCAGCTCTGTACTTACCCTGCTGCTCACTCTGCAGTCTCTCTTCTTGCTATTATATTTTTTAATTTGACAGGCCGTGCAGGCAATAATGAAATGGTATTCATCTGAAGAGTGATTTTTATTTTTAAAAATCCAAAGGCAGTCAATAATGTGATCTAAGCACTTTGCTGTTATGATGACATATAGCATATCAAATATTAAGTATGTCTAACATTTAATTTATTTCATTCATACTGGTCTGTCAAGATATAGTAAATCAACAATAAAGTCTAACCAAACTCTACTGTTGAACATTGCCTATTGAACTAATCTTTCTTTTTTATGTAGTTGTGAATTGGAAATTGTCTCTAAATTAACATAGCTATTCACACATTATTTCCACCATCAGCAAAAGAAATGCCACTGTAACAGTTGCTGAGTAGTTTTTTATGCGAAACTGATGTTAGTGACAGATTTTAAAGTGTATAATTTGTCTCAGCACATGTGTTATTTTATTTGTAAAAATTCCCAGGACTGTGGAATGAAATTTCAACAAGTTATTTATATTGTCTCCTGGCAGGATAGAATCACTAAAAAACAATCAACCAACAGAACTGTGTGATGGCTTATAAGATTTGGAATTATACTATTGTTTTGGATGGGAAATCAAAGACATTTCCTGTGTATCACCTCCTCCTCTCTCCCATCTTCAGTAAGAAGGAAAAAATGAATATGCCACATAAACATACTTAGATTTGATTTTATGATGCAACACCTTGCAAATAGGAGCAGATTCCTGAAAAATTACTCTGCCAGCCTAGTTCTCTGTCCTGCCCTCCAAACACTTTGAAATGAGGCCTTTGTAAACAAACAGTTGGGTCACCATGACTACAAGGTTGGGGGAGGGGGGAGTATCTTCCATGGTTTACCCTTAGCCTGCTTCAATGGACAACCAACCAATTCCTTTCAAATATTTCAGCCTCAGTCACTGTCCTAGCACAGAAGACACTGTTAAGTAATAAGTCCCTTAAGGGGCTCACAAGTAAATGTGAAAAAGAGATTATTAGGAAAACAAAAGAGTTAAATATTCTAATGCATGTGACTGTAGTAGGGTGTGGTACAACCAATCTTTGGTCAAAATGGTCACCAACTTTCTCCAGAGGAATCTGGGAGCTGGTTGTACAGAACCTGAAGGCATAATTAGTGAAAAAGGGAAGCAGGAAGTAGGGTAAAGATTATTGTCTAACTCCCTTGATTCTACTCTCTTCTGGAGAGAACAACCTCTCATTCTCTGGGGTCAATCAAATGTGTTTGCCCTTAAAATAGCTTTCTCCAGTGTCCTGGAGGAGCTAAGAGACAGAGGCACCAGGGCTATTATCATTCTTGCCTCTATGTAGGCTTTAGCAGAGATCTGGGTGTACAAAGTTATAATCGAATAAACTTCCTACACATTCACACATACACACACACACACACACACACACACACACACATGCCCCCTGTCCCTGGCACTGTGCTATGCAGCCTCCCTGATTCTGTTTTGCAACCATCCCCACAGACCTAACGTTTTCTTCCATTCAGATCTTTCTCCCAACAGTGCACCCCCCCCCCCCAATTGAGAGACCCAGAAAGTGGATGATCTAGGAAGATAATTGAGAAAGGGGTACAGACATAACAAGAAAAGGGCAATGTTGAGTGCAGGGTCTACGGATTGAACTAAGGGGAGTGGGCTTGGAGATAAGGCTTCAGATCTGCATCTTCTTATAAGTCCCACACTCATACTGCTAGGTCCTCTGACTAAGGTCCGGATTAGTCTCAGAGTATGGGGAGGGTTAAAGGTGAGGTAGGAGATGTGAGGCAAAAGGAAGATTTGGAGCCTAGAGGTCTAGTCAATGGGTTAGATACAGAGACAGGAAAGGGAAAGACAGATTCTTCCTTTGTGCTGCTGGCAAAGTGGTTATAACATTCTTGAGAATTGACATTGACTGTATACTATATTTCTTACTATTTGGTTGTCAGAAAAGTCATGACATGTTTTTCTATGCAAAAATGTGTTATGACTCTTCCGACAACCCAGTGTATACTATATTATTTACTGACTTCTTCATCTGTGAAGTGGGGATAATAAAAATATCTGCTTTATAGAATTGTGAGGTTTTCAAAACACACACACTTCTTAAAACAATGCTCACACATAGTAAACACAGTTATGCGTTATTATAGTTATATATACTTAAATTAATGTATGCTGGAATGTTCACATTAATCTAAGTCATGGTGAGTCTCGTGTGAATATTTTCATCAACTCTTGAAGATTATGGGAAATTGCCTTTTGGGGACCACATAATTTAGTCTACATAGTCGGTTTTATCATTGTTCCTGAAATACTAGCTAAAATTCTTTACACTTGGGCCAGCCCCCATAACATAGTGGTTAAGGGAGCAGGATCCCACATGGCCAACCATGGTTTGAATATCAACCTCAGCAGCTTGAAAATCACACTGGGCATTTGTGTGTGCATGCCCAAAATCTTGATGGGAAGAAGAAATAGAGGAAAAGGGATTATGGAATTACCGTGCCCTTCTGGGGAAGTGCTTTCTCCCCTACCCAAACACACACACCCTCTAGCAATTAAAAGCAAATAAATCAATAAATATTTACACTTTACTCAGTTCAATGTATCACTTCCTTCCTTCCCTCCTTTCTTTTCTTCTTTCCCTCAGTGCCAGAGATTGTGTGTGCTTATTCTTCTCACTGTGGGACGGCAGCCCTCTGGATCAGCCCCGTTAGAGTGTTACCTTAGCCAGAGAGATTCTGCTCAGCCAAGTCATGACCTGTGATGGAAGCCTGTGGCCAGTGGCTAATGGACGGAATGAAGGCTGGGACCTCTTGCCCGGAGGTAAACCACCTCTGAAGGTTCATCCCATCTTCAGAACTCCTCACAGAAGCAGCTGAGACTTTATTTGAGATTACATAACAGTCTGACTTCCTTTCCTTCCCTTCTATAGATGTTGACGACAAAGTAACAATCTAATTAACTTCCTACACATTCACTTCCCTGGCGCTGTGCTTTGCTGGTACACAGCCTCCCCAATTCTACGTTTCAGCCATCCCCAACCGACCTGAAGTTTTCTTCCATTCAGATCTTTCTCCCAACAGTTCCCTGTCATGAGAGCCCCAGAAAGTGGATGATCTAGGAAGATAATTGAGAAAGGGGTACAGACCTAACAGGAAAAGGGTAACATTGAGTACAGGGGCTAGAGATTGAGCTAAGGGGAGTGTGCTTGGAGAACCGCATCTTCTAACAAGTCCCACACTCATACTGCTAGAACTGATCCTCTGACTAAGGTCAGGATTAGTCTCAATGTCTGGGGAGCTAGCAAGGGTTAAGGGTGAAGTAGGAGATGTGAGGCAGAAGAATGATTTGGAGCCTAGAGGTCTGGTCAGATACAGAGTCAGGAAACTAGGCAAGTTATGCAACATTCACACACACACACACTCACATACACAACTGTGTTTGGAAAAAGAACTGAACTTTTGAAGCAACATACTCATGGATTAGCTCCCCTTTTCAAGGCATTACTCTGCAAAATTAAGGACTATCTTTCTTATTAAAAACTCCTTGACAGATTCCATGGATTCATTCGCCTAACATACATCATATATAAGAAACAAATCTTCAGGAAACATAATGAAAACAACACATACATAGGCCATTTGTATTTATGATCACAGGAAAGAAGTATCTGGCAGTAGCAGGAAACAAGAAGAGGGTCCAGAAAAGGAGCAGCAGAGGGATCTAGAAACCTTGCTCAGTTCCATCAGAGTAGGAGAATTTGCATTTTGATGGTGTCCAGCAGGTGGTACTGCTCCAGTTAAGATCAGGAAAATCCTCCAACACTCTCTAATCTGTTTATAATTCTGAGCTGGTAGGATTTTGGCCATAGTAAAATTCCAGTACCATCTCCTTAGATATCAATATATGTAGAGAAGCTGGTGTTTACACCAATAAACCCTAATTTTGGTTTCATTAGTGGTCACCTACCTGAGTCATTCTTAGTTCTTACAGTGGCTTGTTACCCATAAGTCCCATGATTTTCTCTTGTCATTTCCTCTGAGGACAAGAGGCTTTGGAGTCAATCCTACAGTGCTTGCTGTCACCACCTCCTGCTTTGTCCTATGTGCATGCAAGGTAGCACACCTGAAAACTCTGTCCAGAATTGTCCTATGGATGCTTGTCTGCCTCTGCAAATGAGTTCATACCGATGGTGTGTAGGAGCCATAATAATTTGCATACTACTTTACAGGCAGGAAATAAGTTAATAAATCACGGAGATCACTACCACATCACTGTCGTAGTCTGCTAAGGCTGGCATAACAAAATACCATAGATTGGATGGTTTACAAATAGGCATTTATGGGGGCCAGTAGGTGGTGTCACGGCTAAGGCTCTAGACTCCCACATACTTGAAGCCCCAGACCCAGCAGCCTGAAATCACTCCAGGCACCAGGAGCAAGTATATGCCCAAAATCCCAGGAGGAGAATGGAGGAGAAAAGAGTGCAGCATAGTTATCCCCTCCCCGGAGCTGGGGGCAGGGGAGATGATTTCTCACTTTTCCTTTCTCCGTTTCTCTATTTCTTTCTGGCAAGTGCACATACCTTATGGTAAAAAAACAAACAGCCTAATTTATTATTTTTTTTTTCAATTCTTGAAGCTGGATGGTCCAAAAGTAAGATTCAATGGCAGTTCCACGTAAATACCCTCTCCCTGGCCTTCTCACTATATCCTCACATCGGGGAAGAAGATTTGGATTTCGATCTCTCTCTAATAAAGCCACCAATTTTTTTTTTTTAGAGGTTTTTGCTATAGGGCGCGTGCGCTCGCCAGACAGACAGAGAGAGACATAGAGACAGAAAGCGAGAAATCACCCCCCAGGGGGGATGGTCACGCTGCAATCCCTTCTCCTCCATTCTTCTCTCGGGATCTTGGGCACGCACGCACACGCGCCCGGCGTGAGTTCCAAGCCACCGCATCCGGGATGTGAACCATGGTTGACTACGTGGGAGTCCAGCGACATAGCCATTACGCTAACTGCTGGTTCCCCACCAATTTTTTTTTTAATAGTGATTTTTGCTATAGGGCACATGCACTCACCAGAGAGACAGAAAATGAGGCATCACCCCCCAGGGGGCATGGCCACACACCACAGTCCTCTCTCCTTCATCATCCTCTCAGGATCTTGGGTACACACACGCATGTGCCTGGCATGAGTTTTTAGATGCTGGGTATAGGACTCAAACTGTGGCAGATTATGTCCAGCGACATAACCACTATGTCATCTGCTGGTCCCAAGGCCACCAATCTTACCAAATTAGAACCCTACCTTTCTAACCTCACTTAATCTTAATTATCTTTTAAAGGCCTGGTCTCCAAATACAGTCACACTGGGGATTAGGGCTTCAACATGTGAAGTGGCAGGAGGGGGACGACTCAGTTCATAGCAATCACTAAATGCACGAAGAAGACTGACCATGTAGGTGTACTGAGAATGATACAATGGAAAAACTATATCATACATTGTTGTCAGATGCCATATCCAGTATGCTGACTTCAATCCTAACGTGTTAAAAAAAAAAGTTCTGCTTTTTTTTTTACTAGAATGATGGAAGATTTTTATCCACTAAGTATTAGAGTTTACCAGTCATGTTTCCCTTTTTCATTTTCCAATTAAAAAAAAATTTCAAACCTACAGAAAAGTTGAAAGAATGATGTATGTGGACTCACTGCCAGTTATTGGTGTTTTGCCACATTCTTATATATCCCAATCACTCCAGTCAGCTCAGAATGTACCTTAGAGCCCCCTGGGCCCACTCTCACACCATGCACCAACTCAGGACAGGGTCATCAGACTCCAGTTAACTATCTCTGCCGATGGGGAAGTCAACTCTGAGTTAGTCCTATGTGTTTTTAGAGGCCTCTGGCTGTCACAAGTAAAATTTGGCCTTCCAAAACTTCTGCCAGTTGGGCTTTATATAACCCTACAGCTAAACACACACTGGTCCTAATCCCTTTCTTAAATGGCAATTTTACATATTTAGAGACTGCTCTTGTCCTCTTCCTTACCCCAAGGAAAAAAGAGCAAACAAGCTTGTTTCCTTCACTCATGCCTTATTTGGAAAGGCAATGAGCCCTGGCTTCTGTAGTAGGGTCACATATATACAAAGCACCACTCAAATTTGCTAAGACTGTGAGGCTTGTGTTTTTTTTTTTTTTTTTTTTTTTTTTTTTGAGAGGTTTTCCCTATAGGGCACATGCGCTTGCCAGACAGACAGACAGAGAGAGACAGAGAGATAGAAAGCGAGAAATCACCCCCCAGGGGGGATGGTCACGCCGCAATCCCTTCTCCTCCGTTCTCCTCTCGGGATCTTGGGCACGCACGCACACGCACCCGGCATGAGTTTTAAGCCACCGGGTCCGGGACGCGAACATTGGTCGACTACGTGGGATTCCAGCAACATAGCCATTACGCTAACTGCTGGTTCCCAAGACTGTGAGGCTTGTTTGCTCTAATAGATGCAGTCTTTTTACTGTCACTGTAGTTGGCTCAGTCTCTGGGACATGTGGAGATCAAGAGTCCCTAAGACCACCCTCAGGTTTAGTAATCCACTAAAGGATTCACAGAATTCACACTTGCACTGGCAATTTATTACAGCAAAACAATACAGACTAAAATTGGTCAGTGGAAAAGGCATTTAGAGTCAGGGTCCAGAACAGTTCCGACTGCAAAACTTCCATTTCTCCTCCTCCAGGGGAGCCATGGATAACTACATTGCATAACTGACTTCTCCCAGCAATGAGGTATAAGAAATGCTCAGAGTACTAACAGCCAGAGACACTCGCCTGAGCCTTGGTGTCCAGAGATTGTATGGGGCATGGTCACATAGCTATAGTTGACTCCTGGTAGATGAGGGTGACCATGTGCATGACTGATCTTAGCTTCTAGCTCTACCTCAGATGTTGAGCTGATACTGTATAGCTCAAAGCCTCGCCATAACCCATCGTTAGCATAGATTATCTGGAATGCTGTAAGGACCTCGGGTAAACAAATATGCTGGACAGGCAGGACATTCCAAGGCTTAAAGATGACCTGTTAGGAGCAAAGGCCAAACTTCGTTTTTGTGCGAAGTCCATTCTTTTCCACACATGGTAGGTGAAACATCTTCCTAGTTTTCTCTCTGTCCATTTCCCACATCGCTACTAGAAGATGTCTGGGTGTGTGGACCCCCTTATGGCAGGGATTACTGCCCTTGCTATGAGTGCAGGTCCTATCTGGACTTGTGCTTCCCTGTTGGGCAACTGGTTCAACCAGGTTTCCAGGTCCTGGCAGTGACACTTCCCTGAGGTCAGTGTTGGTCCTCTGTTCAGTTATAGCCACTCCACTTTACACGGTAGGATCTGCAGACCTCGAGTCTCAGCCCCTAGCCACAGAGGCCCTGTGGCAGGTCCTGAGGCTGCCGCTTATGTTACCAACCTTGTCTCCGGTAGAGGAGTCTGAGAACTTCTGGAGTTCTTCCATACCCCTCTGAGCAATCCCTGCTGAACCATGCTCCCTGCCATCTTCATTGTTCTGTGGTAGGACCAGGTTGTGGAAGCTCCTCGATGCAACAATGTCCTTAGTTCTAAACAGGGACTGGGGCAAAGTCACTCTGCTTCTGTACCTGGATCTTCCCCAGTTTATATACATCTCCCCTTCTACCGTATTCCAGATTGTAATCTGGGGGAGGATAAACTAGGATTCGGGAGTCTGTACACTTATCATTGTTCTCTGTCATTTTTATCACAACCCTCCAGGCCAAAAGGAAAGACTTCATTTATATCAGATGTTCCTCTATCTTGATTAAGTACTTTCTCAGGTTATATGAACTAAAGAGTTTTTGGGACCAGGTTTATAAAAAAGAGAAAAGGAAAATATTTTCAAAATCTGATATTTATCATACATGTAAAAAAGAGTTTGGCAACAATGAAAGCCTGAAGCCCACTGAGAATAGGAAAACCTCTTCCCCTTTCCCTCTTTCTCCTCTTTTTTTAAAAAAATTAATTAATTTATTTTTCATTTCATTTTCTTTTATACATTCAATCACATTATTATTTTTCTTACAAAATGGGTATTTCAACAGGTGAACATCTTTCCCCAACACAGTTGACAAAACCACAAAACATCCTCAACAGACAATACTACACCTCCCTGTGACATCAATACTTTGCCTCCCTATTTTTCTTCTAAATGCCCTTCCTCAGACCCTCTTCTTGCACACATACTATATCTGGTATTTACATCTATATACTGTGTTTCTATATCCTTTAGTGAATTAGTTTCAGTCATAGAGTGTGGACACTCGGTATATATTAAGTGGGAACATACAATGCCTCTCCTTCATAGCCTGGCTTGCTTCACTCAGCAGTAAATCTTCCATATTCATCCATTTCCTGTCAAAAGCCAGAGGGTTTTTTTTTTTTAGGGCTGAATAGTATTCCATTGAGTATATTTGCCACAGTTTTTCTATCCATTCATCTGTTCGTGGGCATTTGGGTTGTTTCCATGACTTAGCAATTGTGAATTGTGCCGCAATAAACACTGATGTGCAAGCACTTTTCCGATTAAGTATTCTTCTGTCCTTTGGGTAGATACCAAGGAGTGGGATTGCTGGATCATATGGTAGTTCTATTTGCAGATTTTTGAGGAATCTTCAAATTGTTCTCCACAGTGGCTGGACCAATTTACATTCCCACCAGCAGTGTAAGAGAGTCCCCCTTTCACCACACCCCCGCCAGCACTTACCATTTTTTGTTTTTTTAATCTTAGACATTCTGACTGGGGTTAGGTGGTACCTCATTGTTGTTTTGATCTGCATTTCCCTTACAATGAGCATTTTTTTCATATGCCTTTTAGCTATTCGTATGTCATCTTTAGAGAGTGGTTTTTTCAACTCATTCTCCCATCTTTTAATAGAATTGATCATCGTTTTTCAGAACAGCTGCTTGAGTTCCTTGTGAATTTTGGTTATCAGTCCCTTATCTGATGCATAACTTACAAAAATATTTTCCCATTCTGAGGGCTGCCTAGCCACACTAATTACTGTGTCTTTTGCCATGCAGAAACTTCTTAGTCTGATGTAATCCCACTTGTCTATTTTGGGGATTATCGACTGTGCGTTGGGGGTCTTATTTAAGAAGTCTTTCCCTACCCTAATGTCTCCCGGAGTTTCCCCAGTGTTTTCCAGGAGCAGTTTTATAGTTTGGGGTCTTAGATTTAGATTTTGATTCACCTTGTCTTGATTTTTTTGTCAGAGGTGAGAGGTAGGGGTTCAGATTCATCTTTCTGCAAGTGGAAATTCAGTTTTTCCAGCACCATTTGCTGAAGAGGTTTTCCTTTTCCCACTGGATTGACTGGTACCCCTTGTCAAAAATCAGTTGACTGTATGTTTGGGATTTTATTTCTGGGGACTCTATTCTGTTCCATTGGTCCACCTGTTTCTGCGCCAGTACCATGCTGTTTTGATTACCACAGCTTTGTAGTATATTTTTTGGGTCAGGGAGTGAGATGCCGCCCACTCCACTCTTCTTGTGCAGAATTGCTTTGGGAATACGGGGTCTTTTATGATTCCAGACAAACTTTATGATTGATTTTCCTGGTTCTGTGAAGAATGTGTCTAGTACTTTGATTGGCATTGCATTAAATATGTAGATTAATTTGGGTAAAATTGCCATTTTGATTATATTAATTCTTCCAATCCAGGAACATGGGATATCCTTCCACTTTTTTGTGTCATTTTCAATTTCTTTTTTTATCTTCTCGTAGTTTTCCTTGTGGAGGTCTTTAACTTCTTTGGTTAGATTTATCCCTAAGTATCTTATACTTTTTGTGGCTATGGTAAATGGAGCAACTTTCTTCAGTTCTATCTCAGTCTGCCTGTTGTTCATATATAGAAATGCTATGGATTTCTGGGTATTAATTTTGTATCCTACAACTTTTCTGTATTCATGTATTACTTCCAGAAAATTTTTCATAGAAACCATTGGGTTTTCTGCGTATACAATCATGTCATCTGCAAATAGAGACAGTTTCACTTCTTCTTTTCCTATCTGAATGCCTTTTATTTTTTCCTCTTTTCTGATTGTTTTGGCCAGGACTTCCAGTACTATATTGAAGAGGAGTGGAGAAAGTGGGCAACCTTGTCTTGTACCTGTTTTTAGTGGAAAAGCTTTCAGCTTTTCTCCATTGAGGATGATGTTCGCTATGGATTTTTCATAGATAGCTTTTATTGTGTTGAGAAATGACCCTTCTATGCCGAATTTGCTGAGAGTCTTGATCATGAAGGGATGTTGTATCTTATCAAATGCTTTTTCTGCATCAATTGATATGGTCATATGGTTTTTATCTTTCTTTCTATTAATATGGTGTATTACATTTATGGTTTTGTGTATGTTGAACCAACCTTGCATTCCTGGAATAAAGTCTACCTGATCATGATGTATAATCTTTTTTATAAGTTGTTGGATACAGTTTGCTAGTATCTTGTTGAGAATCTTTGCATCTATATTCATCAGGGATATTGGTCTATAGTTTTCCTTCCTTGTTCTGTCCTTATCTGTTTTAAGGATAAGGGTGATAGAGGCTTCATAGAATGAATTAGGGAAAGATTCACCCTTTTGGATCTTTAGAAAGAGCTTGAGCAGAATGGCGGTTAACTCTTCTTTGAAAGTTTTGTAGAATTCGGAGGTGAATCCATCAGGGCCAGGGCTTTTTTCTTGTTGGCCCTCTTTCTCCTCTTTCCATATTGTTTACAGCAGCTTAGCAACTGCAGGGCCATAGCTTTGGAAATGGAAAGCTCATGATTCATTGGAATGTCAGTTCCCATGATGATGTAATAGCTGCTATTTATTTGAATTCTATGCACCAAGTATTGTGCTGACTTCATTTAACTCTCTTAAAAGTCCTATTCTTACCCCCCATTTTACTGATGAGAAAACTGAGGCTCAGAGAACTCAATTAATTTGTCCAAAGTGCTGTGGCTGACACTGGAATTTAAACCCAACACCATCTGACTACAGAGTCCTTGCACTAATTAACTGCCACTCTGAACTGCCTTTTTATGAAGCATTCATATTTCTGTTGTCCTTGCCACATGAAGGCATTCAGCGAGAAACAATTTATAGTAAGTTGAACACACAGTTTTGCAAGCTTCCAAAGATCCCTTGGTGATAAAGGAATCAATGTAGTATTGAAAACCTGGTCTAATGTTGGCAAGCACCCCAAAAATGCTGCTGGTATTACTGAGGGAAACAGCCACTTGGGACTCACCTTCCTAATCACTTCTTAAGGGAACTTGTAATGAATCTAATTGGAAGCATCTACTTGATTCCCTACAGGATTATGTCACATAAACCAGAACAGGAAATGTTCTAAAACCAATAAATGAGAGAGTCAAAAATACAAAGGTAAGGGCTGGAGGGCAGGCAGGGCACTGTGACTTTGCAGCTCAGGAGAGTCTTGGGCACTTATTATTTCCTTAGAAAAATTTTTGCTCTAGGGTGCATGTGCTCCCTGGAGAGACAGAGAGACAGAAAGCGAGAAATCACCACCCTGGGGGATGACCAGACCGCAATCCCTTTTCCTCCATTCTCCTCTCAGGATTTTGGGCTGCACACACACATGCCTGTGAGTTTTAAGCCACTGGATCTTGGACTGAACTGTAGTTGACTACATGGGAGTTCAGCAATGTAACCATTATGCAATCTGCTGGCCCCAGTCTTAGGCACTTTATTGTAACTACAATATTTGCTAAATAAATTTATGGTTTGGATATGGGCCTGTATGCCCATGTGTTCCTTTATTCATTTTCTAATCTAAACCTTTAGGCATTTGGTAATCTGAACTATGTGGGAGTGTCTTTTTTTTTTTTTTTTTGAGAGGTTTTTGCTATAGGGCATGTGTGCTTGCCAGACAGACAGAGAAAGACAGAGAGACAGAAAGTGAGAAATCACCCCCTAGGGAGGATGGCCATGCAGCAATCTCTTCTCTTTCAGTTTCCTCTCGGGATCCTGGGCACGCACGCATGCACATGCGCCCGTTTTTTTTGTTTTGTTTTTGTTTTGTTTTGTTTTGATAGTGTGGGAGTGTCTTTGGATGTCAGTGAAAAATCTGCGGTGCTGCTCTGTGCAAAGGGCAGCACTGTAGGCCACACCAAGACTCTAGACTATTTAACTGATCAGGGTTGTGCTGGATCATGCCTCCATGGTGCATTGGTAATATGCTGCTCTAGAGAGCCTGGAATCAGCGCGGTGACTGCAGTTCAGTCCCTGGTTCAATCTGTCTGAAATGCGCTGGGCATGTGTGCAAGCACCTAGGATCTGAGGGTTAGAGGACTGGAGGGTCATGGCATGGCCAGACCCTGTGCAGGATGTTCACCTCTTTTTCACTCTTGCTCTTGCATTTGCATGTACGTATCTACCCTCAATTTTTAAAAAAGTAAACAAATAAACTGGAGCATTATTCAGGTATTCATTTGCCCACTAAAGACTTGTTAGACTCGAATAGGTAGGATTTTTTCTTTTTCATTTCTTCTTTCTTTCTGTAAAGAGATTTTGTTTTTGTTTTTGCAATAGGGTGTGTGCACTTGCTGGAGAGACAGAGAGGAACAGAGAGACAGAAAGCAAGAAATCGCCCCCCAGGAGGGATGGCCACACTGCAATCCCCTTTCCTCCATTCTCCTGTTGGGATTTTGGGCACATACACCTGCATAAGTTTTAAGCCACTGGGTCCGGGACTCAAACCATCGTCTACTATGTGGGAATTCAGTGATGTAACCATTACACCATCTGCTGGTCCCTGTTTCTCCTTTTTTCTTGAATACATTTTTTTTTTTTCTTAAAGCAGAGAGAGATAGACAGACATAGAGAGAGTGGTATTTTAACAGGGCATTCATGCCACATCGCCATCCTCCTGCCCTAGATTCCCCAGTTAGCTGCCATGTGTCACCATGCCAGGCCTGTGTAGTCTGGGCTGGAGCTGAACCTGGGCCTCCCAAGCTGCCCCGACACTGTGCATTGTGCCCTCTGCTTGCACCACTGCAGCTGGGTTTATGGGTAGGTTTTTGGTAGGTGGAGATGATATGATGGGGCTGGACATTGGAGGTGAGTCATTAGGGAGTAGAGACCTTATGTTGGGAGAACGTGTTGGGAGAACCTATTTGAGGCACAGAGTGTTTTCTTCAGCCAGAATTTCATAAGGAGGGTAGAAAGAGAGTCAAATACAGAGAGTAGAATGGAATCACACTGTAAGAAACAATACCTGCCAGGGCTCCAAGATGAGTGCGTGGTGTGAACCTCAGTGGCATAGGGGGTTCTGGGCTCGGGGGGACAGGGAGAACGTCCATGGATTGGCTGCTCATTGGCTGCTGTACCTGTAAGTCTTTCACTCGTCCCCTGCCTCGTGGTTGTCTCACCCCTCACATATGTCTTGCCGGTTTCTCTTTTTGGTAAGCCTCCACTTGTCCAGGGTTGTATCTTTTGTCTTCCTCTTCTCCTCAGCCCCGTCCTTACGGGTCTCACCAATGTCTTTTATTCCTTTGGTTTCAGCTAACATTCTGAGGAGATAGCCCTCAGTGTTCTCCTCCAAGAGCAAGGTTACCAGGACGTTGGCAGCTGCCAGGTTGCAGAGAGCCTAAGAAGAGACTTGGCATTAGAGGCAAAGGCTGCCAGTAAAGGGAGACAGAAGGTAAAACCTTTAAAGCCTGGGGTCAGCAGTCTGGAGGGAGGTCAAGTCTGAAGGAGGGAGTGAAACTATTGGTGCCACAAGTAATTATTGTGCAGAGTTAGGGAGAGGGACCATGTCAAGAGTTCACATTTAATGAGTGTTCAGAATGAAAGGGCAGTCTTGTCTAAATGGATTGAAGCAACCTTCCTTTATATCTCCTCACTTCCAAAAGTGTCTGTCTGGAGCCAGTCAGTGGCATTGTGGTTAAGGCAGCTGGATCCCACATGGCTGATTGTGAGTTTCAAGTCCTGGACCGGCATCTTGAGTGTGCCCAAAATCCTAAAGGAGAATGGAGGAGAAAGGACTACAGAGTGGCCATTCTCCTGAGGAGCGCTTTCTCACTCTCCTCCTTCTCTTCTCTCTCTTTCACCCCTCCTCTCTCCAGGGAGTGCACACACCCTGTAGACAATCAAAACAACCACAAAAAAGCGTCTTGTCTTTGAGGAGGTTTCTCAACTCTTTCCAAGACTACATCTTCTTAAAGAAAAAAACCAAACCTTCTTAAAGAAAGAACAACAAAAACACAGTGTTTTATGATACGTTAATTAGCCAATCACCTTGACTTTCAGTCCGTGAGACCAAATGTGCAGATGGACTGGATTGTCAACAGAAGCTTCTATCCTATTCTATTCTATCAGCTTCTAGCCTGATTTGTGTCCTTATGATCTCTATGGAATCTTCACTACCTTGTGAGTTCCTAACTGCTGCCTCTCAGAGCTCCCAGGTCTCTATTTCTAAGTGGTCCTTTCCAGATAATAGCCTTTCCCTTTCTCTCTTGAATATGTAGGCCAGTTTTTTTCCCTAAATTCTAAATTCTTTTTTTTTTTTTAATTTTTTTTAATGCCAGAGGGCATGTGCATGTGCATGAGAGAAAGGGAATGAGGAAGAAAGTGACCTTCACTGGAGGCTGGTTATGCCATAATCCTTTTCTCTCTGATTCTTCATCCCGTCAGTATCCTGACTTGTATCACATGCCTGGTTTTCTTTTCAAACCAATAGGGCTGCAACTTGAACCCTTGTCAGCCATATATGGGCTCGGCTTCCCCTAATGCAGTTTTCTATTGGTACATTCAAGGCATTGTTATAATAGTTCCTTACTTTTCTTCAAGATATAAATATACATAATGGGTATTTTTTTCCCCAGGCTTCTCTCTGGGAATACAGACAAACCCACTGATTCAAGGCTACTCTAACTCACTTCCTTAGGGACATGACTGCTCCTTTTAATAACAATAACTTATTATATGAATAATATAGATAAGTTTGAACATGTAAATGTTCTTGGAAGGGAGTTCATTCAAACCATAAACATTCCAGGGGCCAGCAGGTGGTGTGGTGGTTGGGATGCTGGACTCCCACTTGGCCAGGTGTGGTTCGAATCCCAGATCTGGTGGCTTGCTTCCTCATTCTCTCTCTCTGGTGATTCCACATGCCCTATAGCAAACTGAAAAATAATAATAATGATAAATAAAATTAAAAAAAATAATAAACAAGTAAAATAAACATTTCAGACCAGCCGCATAGCATACATAGCAGTTAAGCACTCTGCAGAGGAAGCTGGATCCCACATAACTAACCATGGTTTGAGTCTCAGCTTACATGCCAGCTGTGCACAGGCATGTGTATGTGCGTGCCCATGATCCTGACAGGCTGGAGAATTGGAGGAAAGAGAATTGTGCCATAACCAGGCTCTACTGGGGTGGGGGTGCTGTCTTTCCCTCTCTTTCTCACTCTCTCATGTTGTGCATGTGCCCTCTGGCATAATAAAAGGAAACGAAAATAAAAAAGAAGTAAAGAGACATTCCCATTAAAGCACAAATAAATAATACCTGATCATCTCTTTCTAAAGGTAAGAGTTGAAAGAGGAGGATACTGAAACTTTGGAAGAGAGAAGTTGAAAGAGATGCTTAAAGCATCGGGGTAGGTGCCCAGAAGATGTAGAAACTGCAATCTAGATTTACTTCTCACCTTTGTCATCCATGGTAAAGGTAAACATTAAAGTGGAGTGCATTTCTCTCTCTTCCTTTCTCTAAGCTGAAATCTAAATTATCATTGGGTGCCTTCACTATATGGGGTGGTCTTTTGTTTTCATTCTTGTACACAGACAAAGCTATATTTATGGTCTGTTTCTGAAGTGGATTAAATTGGGTTTAAAATGATTTTGGGGTTATTATAAAATGTGTTGATGGCTTTGAAAAAACTAAAGCAACCCAGAACAATGCCTGTGGAAAATTGCTTTGTACTGTTTTTTTAAAATCTCTCATTTACAAAGAAATGTTTCTTTTAAATGATGGGAACTATCATAGATTTAGTGCCATGCACAGCTAGTTGTTTTTAAAAATACCAAACTGTTAGCAAATTCATTAATGAGGATCATGTATATAGCAATATCTGTTTAAAATAAGACATTTTTCTATTCACTGTTGCTTATTTAATAAGCTAGACAGGTCTGTCCTTTAATTGCACAAGTATGCAGTAAATTAGTCTTGAGATTTCTTACCAAAGATCTAATTCAGGTCAGTGTCAAGATGACTGTGATTCATGACTTTGCTATAACAGAATCTTGATGACTTTGTAACAGAGACTCCTGACATATGGTACACTACATTGGATGATAGGTATTAAAATGACCTTAAGCAGCCAGTGTCTTTTAATAGACCCTAAGTGAAGAATGAAGCTGGGGCCAACCCTGTAGTCTAGTGGTTAAGAGACCCAGATCACATGTGGCTGACCACCATTTGAATCTTGGCTCTGGTGGCTTGAAAAACATGTCAGGTGAGTGTGTGTGTGTGCGTGTGTGTGTGTGTGTGTGTGTGTGTGTGTCCTAAATTCCAACAGATGGAGAAATGAAAGAGAAGGGGTTGCAACATGACCATACCCCTTTGGGGGGATGCTTACTACCTCCACTTCCAAAATCCCACCACCATTCTCCCCCAGTCTCTCTCCTAGAAATTTAAAAGAAATGTTTTGATTGATCATTTTCCATAAGAACTAAAGGTCTAAACAGCTGCTATTCTTTTTTTATCTTTTTTTTTTTTTTTTTTTTTTTTTTTTTTTTGAGAGGGTTTTTTCTATAGAGCATTTGCGCTCGCCAGAAAGACAGAGAGAGACAGAAAGTGAGAAATCACGCCCCCCCCCCCGGGGGGGGGATAGCCACACTGCAATCCCTTCTCCTCTCGGGATCTTGGGCATACACATACGCATGTGTGCCTGGCATGAGTTTAAGCCATCGGGCCCGGGACTTGAACTGTGGTTTGACTACATGGGAGTCCAACGACATAGCCATTATGCCAACTGCTGGTCCCACAGCTGCTATTCTAATTCTTGTAAGATATCTCCAATAATAAAGCCACTCATTTAAAGCCATGCTTTCTCAACCTCACCTACAAAAAATTTAAAGCTGGTGCCAAAATTCCTCCCCTAAAGGTTTTGATTTAATTGCTTGAGTTCAGCCTGAACCTTGGGATTTTTACAAGCTCCCAGTTGATCAAAAGAAATAGCCAAGGTTGTGAACTTTCAAGGTTTACAGCTTTAGAGGATTGGCAGCAACCTGTAGCCTCTGATAATTTCTTCTTAAACCCAAGGATTCTACTTCAGGTAGCCAGTGAATGGTGATGTCTCTCTAAAAAATAAATACCCAAGCATAGACCTCCCTTGGCCTAATGGAATGAGAATTTCGGAGAGTGGGCTTTTTTTCTTCCTTTCTTTTATTAGACACCTTATAGGGGTTTGCTACAATGTGTAATGCTTCTGGATATTGAGGGACAAAACTGAGTAAGACCTAAGTATAACTTAACTATAAGAATCATGACTTGACTTAAGTCTAATTGAGTGGATGACAACTGGCCAAGCTAGGAGACGAAATGGTGAAAAAGAGCCACCCCCACATGGGATGATATCAAGGCTCAGAAAGACCTTCTGATCTCTTGTGCTCATGCCTAGAGGCGTCTGTACGATAAAGTATTACAAAGACTGACATCAGAGCTATAGGAATGGGTGTTTTCTTAGGAGATATTTTCAGAGACATGAGTAAAGGCCCCTTTTGTGGTTCACTGTTCATTCTAAAGTCCAGTACAATTTTTTTTAAAAAACACGATTCAGTTATGTGAATTACAACTATTTTCTGAAAAATGGCAGTCTTAAAGTTAAGGCACTAGATGATTATGTTCAAGAAAAGAAAACAATTGGCTACAAGTCTGCTGGGTAATTCTAAGCGGTTCCTTTCAAATAGATGTATACTCTGATTTTTTCCCACGGTCAGTGAGACCATCTGAAATGCATCAAGTGCCCTTGAATTTGAGCAGAATAAGGGCAGGTTGAGTGCTAAAATCTAGGCTTCTTATGAAGTAAAACTTTTGGTGCAGAAAAATGATGAACTTTGTCTATTCTTGTTATTACATTTTACATTATATTAAATAATGTTTTGGAAACATTGAGCTATTTGTAGATAACAGAACAATCTCTGTCCAGAATTGCTATGGCCATTATTTAGTCTGTCCGGATTTTCTGCTGATTAGTGTTATTAGTCAAAAGGGGATTATAAATAGGAAATATTATATTAAACAAGAGTGAATTAGCAAGTGTAGCCATTATTAAAGTTCCATTCAAGTTGTAACATAAGATATGACTTGTTCAATTCTGCTTGCACCTGTAGTCATGTCAAATGTGAAATATTGAAAAGAATTTGGAGAAATGCCTATTGGTGGGATGCTTTTAGGAATGGCTTTTTCCCCCCTTTTTTCTTTTTCTTTTTTTCTGTTGAAGGAGAATGTTTGAAAGCACTAGAAAAATATAAGTATCCTGCAGCCCTAAAGCACAGCAGTTGAGTCCTGTGCATAGTGATCTGGATCCCGCATGGCTCACCACAGTTCAAATCTCAGTCCCAGTAGCTTACAACATAACAGGCACATGTGTGTGCACCCCAAATCCTGACAGGATGGAGAAATGGAGGAAGAAAGAATTGTGGCTTGATCAAATTCCATTGGGAAGAGTGCTTTCTCTGTCTCTTTCTCTGTCGCATTGTGTGCCTGAGGACTAAATAAATAAATGAATAAATTCCATTTTGGAGGGTAATTTGGAGATGCAATGTTTGAGGGGTTGCCTGCTCTTCTGTCATTGGCCGACAGAGGATAAACGCGCCCAGCTCCATGCAAATGGGGCAGTGGAATGTGATGAGAATGTGGGAAATGAGACAGGTCCCCACCAAAGCATCTTTCCTCACCTAGATCACTACAATAGCTTTTACCCAGCCTCTGCTTTCTGGTAAAGAGGGAAAAACAAAAAACAAAAAACAAAAAACTCTGGACATTATATATGAGATAAACAAAGATTTTGAAAAGAGGAAAGAAGGCAGATCAGCCAGAGACCTTGAGACTCAAGGAACAGCAAGTTGGTGGACTCCCTGGCTTATCTTTTAGCACCATATGTTTCCAGACTTCGAAATAAAGAAGCCAGCAGCCAGAAAAAAACAGTGGGTACAGACTGACCCCCAACAAAAGCCTACTTTTCTAGCCAAAAGACCAGAAAAGAGACAAACGGAATTCAGCAACATGTATAATAATTATGTGCCATGAGCAAGTGAGGCAATGCTGGTTCAGTATTTGACAATCAAGGTCTATAATCCACCATACTGACAAGCTGAAGAAAAAAAAAAAAGAATCACATGATCATATGAATCAATAAAAATAAGAAGTCTTTTAAAAAAGTCAACACCCAGGTACGATTTTTAAAACTATCATAAAATGGGAGTAGAGAGGAATTCCTCCAACTTAATAAGAACATCTCAATGGTTTCATGATGTACGTGCAATAGAGATCCCAGCATTGCTGCAGGAGAGATCAAGCCCGTAAATGAACTCTGGACAGTGCCCTTCTTCATGTGCAATTGACCATTTTGCTGAAAGCGAAGCAGAAGCTGAAGAGGAGGCTGAAATGGCACATACTCTCACCCATGCAAAAATAATAGAAAATGTCTTAAATGTGGCTTAAAAAAATTAGAGGTGCAGACACAGAAATGAGGGGGAAAAAAGATTTTAGGGAGGAAGAATAGTTGAAAGACAGGAGGCTCCCAGCCTTCCACCAAGTGTTCACACATGCAGTCTTTCTTGGATGGCTCCTCAACCCAGAGCTTCCACTCACTTCATGCTAAAGAGTGAGGGAAGTGATGCCAAGAGATGCTGAGTGCAGCAAATACCAAGGTATTCCCGGGCTCAGTCAAGTCTTGTTGCTCTTCCTCTAGCATCTGTATTCACAGTAGCGTGAACACAGTAATTTACATTTGTTTCTTTGTTTTTCAGATTGCCAGAGAGAGACAGAAAGAGAGGGAAAGTGAGATATCACCTCTCCAGGAGGGATGGCCACACTGCAATATCTTCTCCTCTTTCTCCTCTCGGGATTTGGGGCATGTGTGCACATGCGCTTAATATGTTTTCAAGCTACCAGGTCCAGGACTTCAACCAAGTAGTTGGCCATATGGGATCTGGCACCTTAATCTCTATGCCACTTGCTGGCCTAGTAATTCATATTTTAAACAATTACCTTGAGATGTTACAAGTTCAGAATCTAAAAAAAAAAATAGTAATAATGCTTATTTATTTTGAAATTTGTTATTATTATTATTTTTAATATGACCAGAGAGAAAAAGGGAAAGTGAGAAAACAAGCTGCCAGGTCCAGAACTTCAACCACCATTGCCCATATGCAAGTCCAGCACATTAGCCACCACGCCACCTACTGGTCCCTCAAGTTCAGAAATTTTCTAAGAATTCAGCCCACAAATCCACCAATGCCAGTGTGTATAAAATATAAGCTTATTTTCAGTAAAATCTATTTAATTTCTGCTTCTGCACCATCACTGTTGCTACCCATTTTATCTGTCTGGCAGTAAATTTATTTTCTTTAAAACCTTAGCATCATTTTACTCACTCTTTTTTTGTTTTGTTTTGTTTTGGTGGGGGGAGTGTTTTGCAAGTACTCCCCGGGATTGTCAAGGCTTCAAGGGATGGAACATTATGGGGATAGGAGGACAGTGGAGGGCCCTTTCTGCACAGGTAGAGGGTCAGCAAGGCCCTTTATGATGGCAGCAAAGCCGACACGACCCATGGTTCAGGCTTGGGAACTTTTATTAGGCTGCTTGTATTTATTTCTGCCCTGAGCATCCGGCAACCCTCTGTGGTCTTGCTTTCTCTCTGATAGCTGTGCTGGGAAGCTGGTATAGCATCCTTTTCTTTCCCAGCCCTCCTCCCTGTATCCAAGCAGAATCTACTTTTAGCATGGGGTAAAGAGAAGTTCTACCCATTCTCCTCCTGTTTCTGGCTAAGATGGCTTGTCTCAGCATACCTGGGCTCAACAGCTGGAAACAAGGTCAGGAAGGCTGGCAGGGTCTTTGTGTCCTCACTGGAGGCTATGAACACTAACAAAGCCATCTGCTGGAGTGGGGGTGGGTTGAGAGAGAATATAATGAAGGAAAAGGGGGTTATATAGGGATGAAAAAGTACTAGATTATCTCAAAATGTTGTCATGGGATGATAGCTAACATTTGTTATGTGTGGACACTGTGCTAGAGCCTGTTAAGTGCTTCATATGACTTGTTAAGTAATCTTTACAACCCCCAAAATAAGTTATGATAATTATCCACATTTTTCAGATGAGAAAACTAAGGACTTGGGAGGTTTAGTCACTTGACCAAGGTCACAGCTAGTAACTAGCAGGGCTGGGACTCGAACCCAGCTTCTGATTCCAAAGCTCATGCTTTTAACTATTTCAGGAAAAGTAATTATAGTCAGGGGCTTGCATGATGATAGGAAAGTACATGAATCCACTTGAGAACTAGTTCACTATTTTATTTTTTAACCATTGGGATTCAAATTTTAAAAAGTGCAGGGCGTAAGAAGTGGCTTTCAGTTAACAAGCATTCAGTTAACAAGATTCCATACAGCATTTCTGGCCTGGCCACTCTCCACTCCAGCTACTGTGGCTTATCTTCCTAGTCCCAGTTCTGTTCCTGTCCCAGTTCTGGTTTCCTGAGTGTAGCTCTCACTGTCTTTCTTGGCATCCTCAACCCTGTGGTCTACCTCTTGACCCTTCTCCGTATTGTCTTTGGCCCTGCTCCATGGCTTCTGGTTCACGACATACTTCACAGAAGGAATTTCTTGCTTCAGTCGTGCAGTTGTCTCTCAGGACTATCCCAGTAGACTTCAGCTAGGGTTCATGCCAATGGCCCATATGGGATCCTTCATTTTTGCCAGCTGGGTTTCCCTAGAAAGTTTTCCAATGTCCTTTTCCAGCTCCCAGAGGCACACGGTGACCAGCTCTCCAAGGTCACTTGGTCAGTGCTTACGTCCTTAGGGCTCAGTAATACCTGGGAGGGTCCCAACACACCCTTGACATCAGTATTTTTAAAGGAAACAAGTGTTTCCTTTCTGTACCCAGAGTTGAGAACCAAGGCTCTAAACATGTAAAACTCAAATTTGAACAAGCATCGGAATCATCTGGAAGCCTTGTTAAAACTCACTGGTTATTAGGACATTCCTCCAGAGACTCTAGTTCAGAGCTCTGAGGTGGGTCCCAGAGAGCTGTACTTCTAATAAACTCCTAGATGATATGATGTTTCTGGTCTGAGAACCAGACTTGGAGAATTGGAAGGTGAGTTGAACAAAAGTAAAGCTAGTCCGAGCTTCGGTTACTTTTATTCTTATGAGGTTACTAGAAGTTTGTATCTGAGTCTCCTCCAGGCAGTCCCACAATGGTGAGGCACACAACAAGAATCCTAGACCACATTTGCTGTATAAATGCTAAGTAGCCTGTGAGTATCACAAGTGTTTTGAAATAAATCAGGCAATGAATCCCATCAGGCTTTGAGTGGATTCTAAGGAGCTTATCGCAATTTTTTTTATATGGAAATAAACGTTTTCAAAGCAAACTTATCACACTCAAAATAAAAAAAAATGTGTCATGACTTTTTCAATGACCCAATAGTTGTGGGCCAGCTCTGTGGCTCAGTGGTAATGTGCTACTCTAGAGAAACAGGATCCCACATAGCAACTGTGGCTCAAATCCCCAGCCTGGTCAGCCTGAAACACTTTGGGCACACACGCAAGTACCCAAGAGTGAATGTATTAGAGGACTGGAGGAAGGGGAGCATGATGGGACTAGATGCTGTGGAGGGTGCTCCTGTGTCTCTCTTTCAGGTGCATATGTACATACTCTATCATAAATTAAAAAGAAAAAAAAAAAAAGCTTTGCTATCCATTCCAACAGCATTTTCCCCCAATAACTCCTTTTTACTACTTTTTTTTTGGAGAAGTTTTTGCTATAGGGTGCATGTGCTCATCAGACAGACAGAGACAGAGAGACAGAAAGCAAGAAATCAGCCACAGAGAGGATGGCCACGCCACAATCTCTTCTCCTCCATTCTCCTCTCGGGATCTTGGGCACTTCTGAGTTTAAGCCACTGGGTTCAGGACTCGAACCGCAGTCGACTACGTGGGAGTCCAGTGACATAGCCATTATGCTAACTGCTGGTCCCATTCCTTTTTACTACTTTTAATGAGGTCAAGTTGTAAAGTTCATAGAACCAGAACTCAAGACAGATAAAACCTTGAGTCTACCTGGGTAGGGCTGCCACATCTAGGAAAAAACAAAACAAAAAAACAAAAGACAACAAAAAAAACACCCAAAACAGGACACCCGGTTAAATTTGAATTTCAGATAAATGATAAGTAACTTTTTAGCATAAATATGTCCCAGGCAATATTTAATAACTCTGATCCAGGTGTAAATATTCAGATGGGAATGACATATTTGCCTGCTGTGGCAAAGGCAGCATACTCTGCCCATTTTTGTTTTATAGATATACAAAAGTACTTGATTTTGTGGCTTGCCCACTAAGAGCTCATAAAACATTGGCTGACCTGATATAATAGGGATACCTACTGCATACTTCTGTGTACCATACAGTACTACATCCAAGTGTGAGTCATTTCAAAAAAGGATGCTTGATCAAGATTTCAGTTTCTTCCCATTCAGTTGCCCCACTTTGGTCATTGTATAAATCAGTGTTTCTGAACTGAGATGATTTTGGCTGTCACAACTGTGACATCTAGTTGGTTGAGGCCTGGGATGTTGCTATACAAAAATTGTGTGGCTCAAGTTGTGGCTCAATGGAGCTGAAGTTGAGAAACTCTGGTCAAGATTGTAGTGCACAGGATCTAACAAATCCTTCATCAAACTATTCTAGTTGTGTCCTGGAGTGTGTTGCTATCTTTTCTTCCAGGTGTCAAGGAAGGGGAGAGGATTTCTCCCACTTGCTATATTGCAAAGGAACTGGTGGACAAATTATGATATGCTGCTTCGAAACCATACAAAACCAGAGAGGTGTTGTGGTTCCAGAAAAGGGGCCAGTCCTCAACTCCTGCTGTTCTCCTTATAGCCTGGTCTGAATCTAAAGCCTTTGAAGCGCTCACGTGCGCACTCTAAAGTTCAGATGGTTGCACTGTGTGACTCTCCCATTCTTTAGTGTGGGAAACATCATTTTTGTCAACCTTCCAATTCGTTCTGGCCATCTGGGACTTATTTGCAAATGATATTTGAAGGAGATGCTGACCCAATGTGTACTCATTATTTTACATATGACCACTGTAGCCATAATGCATGTATCTAGAAGCTGACAGCTAAATACAATAAACACTCATAATACACTGAACAATGCCTCATGTTTTCATTATGTTTACCTCTATCTATAAAACATTTTATAGACATATTCACATTAAAGACCTAATTATTTCTCATGACACCCATGGGAAGCAAAGAGGGAGTGGCTCTATTACTCCTATTTTAAGAGGTGATAATTAACCCTTGCCTATGACAGCATTGATTTTTTCAGACCCTGGTTAGTGTCCAGTCATAAATGTCTAATTTGCAAATTCCGTTTAATTGTACATGACAGGTTATGAAGGGTAGTTAGTAATTAAAGGACAAAACAGCAAGGACATTTCCATTCCCAGAGGTTTACTTTTTTAAGAGAGATTTTTGTTATAGGGCACGTGCACGTGCCAGAGAGACAGAGAGCAAAAAATCCCCCCCCCCCCCCAGGGGGGATGCCCACACTGCAGTCCCTTCCCCTCTATTCTCCTCCCAGGATTTTGGGCACACCCGAACATGCTCCCAGTGTGTCATGAGTCACCAGGACCGGGACTCACACTGTAGTCGACTACATGGCAATCCAACAATGTAAACATTATGCCATCTGCTGGTCCCGAGGCTTACCTTTTTAAAACATGAACACAATATAGAAAAGTAAAAAGTAGAAAAATCACAAATTAACATTCAGTATGTACTATGGGCTATTCAGTGCCACGTCCTACACTCGATACTCTGCAATATGGCCTGGGTATGACATTTAATATGTAGATGGAGGGCGAGGATTTACATGCAAAAAACATACAGAGAACCATAGAAGGTGTAATGTAATCTTTTTTTCTTCTTCTTCTTCTTTTTTTTTTTTTTTTTAAGAGGTTTTTGCTATAGGGCACGTGCGCTTGCCAGAAAGACAGAGAGACAGAGACAGACAGAAAATGAGAAATCACCCCCCGGGGGGATGGCCATGCCGCAATCCCTTCTCCTCCATTATCCTCTCGGGATCTTGGGCTCTCGGGATCTTGGGCACACATGCACATGCGCCTGGCGTGAATTTAAGCCACCAGGTTTGGGACTCGAACCGTGGTTGGCTACATGGGAGTCCAGTGACATAGCCACTAGGCTAACTGCTGGTCCCAAGGTGTAATGTAATCTTAACAAGTGCCAGAACGTGTGCATAGGAGGCGCTGTGTCCTGGAAGGCAGAGGAATTTCTATGCAAAAGGTGGACTTGAAGATGGACCTTGATATATTATTAAGCTTGGTTTAAGCGGACAGTGGGGAATCTGAGGAAATTAGAATTTAACAAGATAAAGGGGACAAAAGGGCTAATAAATACAGTGAAGTCACTGTTACTTTTGGGAAGAGATACAAATTTGGGAGTTCTCACATGGCTGTTTCTTCAAGAAGAGAGAAAAATCAGAAGTGTAGAGGAGACAGAGCAACTCCTGGGCTCCTGTCAACACTCCAGTTCCTGGTTCTCTTAGCTGTGTCCCTGATGTACCCGCTTTTTATTTTATTTTATTTTACTTAGCTTGCTGACTAATAGAAGCCAAGCAGTTACTGCAGCCAGATTCCTAGCCAGGGACACAGGAATGAACAGGGAGGGTTGAGTAGTACCAGCTTGAGGGGCAAATACTTAGAATCAGCATTGTTGTCTGTGTCTGTTTTTTTCATTAGCCTTGGTTTGGAATTGGGGTTGTTGGTTGGCCAGGTGGGTTTAAGGGGCTCAGCGAGGGTTTCATGAGATCTTGCTCTTACCTTTCAAGCTATGTGGCTCTGGATTCTTAGACTGAGACAGATTTTCGTGAACACACAGAACAGCCTCCTTGCTTTCTGAGCACTATTGAACTTTGGTTACTGTTTGGTGTTTACAGTCCAACCGGGCAAAACCATGACATATTTAATCAGGTAGATTATCTTTTAAAGGTGGAAGAGCTGTTCTTTTGGAGCAAAACCACATACTTCAGAAGAGCAGTTTTGGCAAGTGAAGTGGTTACATTAGTATTAGCTCCTAGTATTATTTTTAACATGATTATTTTAATGAGATTATGACTTGGAGGTGATTCATTTTTACTTTGTTACTTAGTTGTCTTGACAACAACGTAATTAATGATATTCTATGTACTTGAGGATCTTAAAACCTTACAATCAAGCAATGTGATGCTTATTAATATTTTGGTATGAATGTACTGGAAAAATTCTTGAGAGTTGGGTTGACTGGAGAGGATTTTCTTAAATAATTTTTTCAAGTTACCAATAATAGTAATGCAAGGAGCATAACTAAATTTCAAGGAGCCACAAACCTGATTCTTCACTGAGGCTCTTATAATCATTTCACTCAGAATTTACTTTTATTGCTTTTTCTATTGATTTCCCTTTAGATTTTTTTTTGTGGGACCAGCAGTTAGCGTAATGGCTACGTTGCTGGACTCCCACGTAGTCGACTGCGGTTCGCGTCCCGGACCCGGTGGCTTAAAACTCACACCGGGCGCGTTTGTGTGCGTGCCCAAGATCCTGAGAGGAGAACGGGAGAAGGGATTGTGGCGTGGTCATCCCCCCTGGGGGGTGATTTCTCGCTTTCTGTCTCTCTGTCTCTCTCTGTCTGTTTGGCGAGCGCATGCACCCTATAGCAAAAACCTCTCCAAAAAAAAAAAAAAAGATATATATTTTTTTGTGCAGTTATTTATGGCTGTATTTTTATGTATGGTGATTTATATATGGCTTTTCCTTTCTGAACTACTACATGAATTGGAATTAAAGTGGAAATTATATCTCGCTCTTTCCCCTTTCATGTACTATCCTAAAGTTACTTATGGAAAACAATTTTAAATGCTTATTATGAGAAATTTCAAACATACCAAAAAAAAAAAAAACACCAACCTATATTATAGTGAGCACCCTATACACACCACTTACATTCAAGCACTGTCAATATTTTACAAAATGCATCGATAGTTCACCTTTTCTTTGGGGAGAGTGATGTGTTTTAAAGTACATAAAAGACTCTGACTTAAGCATATACCAGATGCTCACTCCGGCTTTACTTTCAAGAAGTCCATAGCTTACAGCACATTCTGCGTAAGTAGCGTAAGTAGCCCTGGGGAAATATCAGCCAGCAGTCTCCAGCTTCTCAATTTTTTTTTTTTTATTAAAAAATTGACGTCACAAGCAAGTAAGTCTTTTTTTTTTTTTTTTTTTTTTTTTCCCCCCACTTTTTAGGTACAAACGGACAAAAATATCCAGAAGGGCTCCTGGGACTCTCGGTAGATGCCAAACACAAGTAGTTGAACGGAGTTACAGTCGTTATTCTAAAGCCCTACGTGACACATGCACAGGTCCTTAATCTTCCTGAGAAGAGCAGCATAATTTCGTAGTGGTGAAAAAAAAAATTAGAAAGGAGAGCGCAGTATAAAGCCTGTATGAGCGCAAATTGAATCCCTAATTCCTCACTGTATTTTAGGGTAAATTTTCAATGCCCCACTTATTAAATGAGCCACTTTTTTATTTCTTTATTTTGGAATAAAGAAGAAAAGCGTACACCAAAGCCATCTGGAAGGCTTGTCACCAGGACTGCAGGACCCCACCCAGCAGAGGTTCTGATTCTGTAGGGGGCCCACGAGTTGGCATTCCTGCAATAACAGGTACTCGCGTGATGGTGACCCCTCTGGTCCGGACATAACAGGCACCCTAAGTGATTCGTGGAGTAAGTGTTCACTTCAAACATCGTCACCATCCAGCCTGCCCATCAGCAGGGGCCATGGAGAACTGTACCGCAGGGAGGAGCGACGGTCGCGGTCCAGCTGTCCCTGTCAACACATCACGCCTCCTCTGCAGGGAATAGGTTACTACAGAGGCCGCTGAGCAGCGGTGTCCCTGCCTTACGGAAGGGGTCCCCTCTTCCTGACTTCCGCCTCTCGGGAAAAGCAGAGGCCCTCCGCCACGGGAGTCTTGGTCTCACGGTTTCGCAGCCGTCCTCTCGACAAGCTGACGGCCCGTGCAGCGACGCGGGTGCAGCGATCTGGCACCGCCGGGCGAGGCGGAGGCAGGTGAGGAGCCGAGGCCACAGCCTGGCGGGAGGGCGTGGCGGGGAAGAAGGGCACTCTGTCGCGTCCTGCCGGCTCCCGGATCGATTCCGATCGCCCACCGCCCACCGTCCGTGCAGAAGATGGCTGCCCCGAGCGCCGCGGACAGTCACGTGCCATGCCGAGACAGCCGCACGCCCCCTCCCCCGCTCACCGAGAGCCCAACCCCACGGGAGGCGCAGACCCAGCTGTCCCTCTACCGTTGAGGTGCACCACTGGCCGACCGGCAGGGAGGGTGCCAGGGCGGGAGGCCAGCTCTCGCCGCAGCCGTTCCTAACCCCGGCGCTGGGGTTCCACTCGCGGAGAGGAAGAGCTTCCTACGGCGCCCCGCACCAGCTCCGGCTACTGGGCATGCGCAGTTCTCCCTCCCCGCGCGGCCGCTTTCCGGGTTTTCCCCGCAGCTTGGAGCGGTGGCGAGAGGTGGGGTCTGGACCGGTGGGGTGGCGCGGGGCTGCCCCGCCGCGGCCCGAATCTGTTCCGAACGGACTAGAGAGCCTCTGGCCGCCCCCGCCAGCTTTATTATTTTGGGGGAAGAAAGAGTAAAGTCTACGGAGAAAGGGTTGGAAATGGGCCAGTGAGTCTGAGGTCCGTTCTCTTCTTAAATGAATGCTTGATCGGGAGTTAAACACGATTGTTGCTGCCCTGGGGCTTGGTGGGGAAGTGAATCCAAATGTAGTTCGCGAACTCCCATCCCGAGCCTGGCCTCCTGGACGCTCAGTTTAACGTTTCCTGCTCTCATCGGCTCCGGTGGCTCAACTCCGGGGTTCGGCCCCAAGTGGCTTACTGTCCCGGCCTAACCCCCGGCTCCTGCCCGGCTTCTGCGGTCCCTTAAAAACTTGCGCGGTGGCAAGAGTGTCGCCTGCCCGGTTTCCCACTACTTGAAAGTAAGCGGGGCCCAAGCCGCCCTCCGGCCTGGGTCCCGCAGGGTCCGGGAAGAGCCCACCGCGGACCCCGCCCGGCCGGCCTGGCCCCCCTCCCTCGGCCTCCGCGAACACCCGGAGAAGCGGACTCACGTCGCGCTGGAAGCCGGGCCGGCTCGGGCCGCGGACTGGGCATGCTCGGCAGCGGGGAGGCTCGCGGTGGCAAGTCGGAAGCGTTCGCACCAGCGAGGCAGCGGCCAGGGCAGCGGCGGCGGGCGAGAGCGGAGCGGGAACGGCTGGCCAGGGCAGGCTGTTCTCCCCTTGCTCCCGCAAGCCGGCCAGCGAGGGGATCGTAGTGCGGAGCCCAGACGCTGCCCTGCCCCGGATTTCATTCCACGGCAGGGGGCTCGGCGAGCGGAATTCCGGCGGCTGCCGCGACTCTGGTGCAAGTGAGTCGTGGGGCGGAGGCAGGGAGCTGGCCTCCAGGTCGCGGATGGCCGGTCGGACGCGGGTCTCTCCGGGCTGGCCTACCTCTGGGGAGCGGCTGGCGGGCAGCCCCGGGGCGAGGGGGCGTGAGCGCAGCCGGCGCGGAGCCGCGCGCGTACCTGGCGGGCACTCCCCCAGCGCTGCTCTGCCCGGGTGGGCGCGGGGGGCGGTCCGGCTGCCGGGATCCAGGCTCGGAGAGGGCTGGTCGCCGGCCGGGCTCCCCGGCCAAGTTGGGGCGCGGAGGAAGGCGGGGGCGTCAGTAGGCACCTTTTCAGAGGTGCTGCGTGCTGGCTGCAAGGTTGCTTGGTGTCGGATTGGTGCAAGCGGACGGTGGCGGGGCCAGAGAACCCCGAGGTGAGGTGCCTTCAGGCAGTACCCTGTCGGGTCCGGACACCCGCAGGGGACAACCCCAAGTCACCGCCCCACCCCTACAGCCCAGGCGGCTGCGTGACAGTTGATACCTCGGGGCCAGATCGCCCACCGTTTCTGGATCCGTCTGTTGCAGCCCCCGCGATGTCCACTGACGACATAACAGGTGGGACCTCTTCTCCCCCTAGAGCGTGCGTGCGCCTTCCCCCTAGGCAGGCTGGGGAACAGCCCCCAGACTCGCGGGCGGCTCTGAGACCCAGCAGCCGGCAGGGGGTGTTCGGGGGTTGGGCCTGCAGGGGCCATCTGCGCAGCCAGGACCTGGACAGTCCCTCCAGGATGCAGCTCTCCTTGGGAGTGAGGGGGTCTGCGCGAGCCCAAAGCGACTTGTCAAGGGCAAAGCAGCGACAGCAGCGCCCCCCCTCCCGTCTTAACCTAAACTGGGGCTTGATGTTTCCTCTGGTGAGCCAAGTAGGGTCCCTGGTCCAGCTAAGGGATTCAGCTGAGGGCGTTCTGGTTAACGACTGTGTCCCTCTTGGATGTTGCAAATAAAAATTGAGGTGAGCGTTGCTCCGGCCGGAGGGAGCCAGGAGAACCAGGCAGGTGCTTCTCAGATGTTTCTTTTCACCTTCAAACAGTACAGACCAGCGGCACCCGCTTATGAAACCAAGAGTGAAGAAGGCTGCTTTCTGAAAGGGAAGTTTATTTTCTATGTTTTGGGGCCTGCTTGCTATTTTAGCTCCCTTGACATTTACCTTCCTGGACCTTTAGAAAGCTGTTTGGACAGGTTATTTTGCTTTCGGATTTGGGGGTGTTTCCGGTTGGCGGCCTGGATATGGAAGCAGCGAATGCCTGTCCTGGCGTGCTGTGAACTCCCCACGCTTCTGGCTCTGGGGGTTGAACGTTAGGGGTGGGACAGAGTGGGCAGAAAGAGAGGAGTGGGACTGGTGACGTAGAACATGGTAGGAGTTGCCTAGGGCTGCCCAGATGTAATGAGGTTGGCGTCGGTTCTGGGCTGTGCGGAAGGGGAGAGGGCTGGGCGTTTCACTGGCTGGGGTGTAAACTGTCCACGGGAGAAGCCGGCGGGGGATGGGTGCCTGTCTGGTCCGTGCTCCAAGGGAAGCCCAGGGATGTTTGGTGACGGAGCAGGTGGCAGTCTTCCAGCTCTGAAGCCGTGCCTTGGCCCTGCGAGGGCGGGCAAGCGAGCCGCCTGCGCCTGCTCTGGAGGCGCCAGCTTTGGGGGAACCTCCAGAAGCCGCTCGTGCGCAGCCGCTCACTGCTCCTCTTGGCTTCCTGTCTAGGTGTGGAGGCCCTGGTACTTGGAGTTTCCTCGCTGACTCGCTTTAACCATGCAGCATGGGTTTGAGTCTCTCCCTCCGCGTCCCGCTGTGGAGCAGGAGGTGGGAGCTGCTAGCACGCAGCTAAAGTAGTTAGACCTTGTGCAGAAAGTGAGAGCGACGTGGAGAGAGTGAAATAGCCCTTCCCTTCTGTCTGTGCTTGCTTCCGACGCTAGAAGTGTACGGCTTTAGTAAAATTGTTAAATGTATTTCCTCAGCTCTTCTGAGACTGAGCTACTTCAAATATCTGGAAGCTTTATTTTTTTTAAAAGAAAATTTAAAGGATGGATTAAACTGATAGGAAAGGGACACAGTTATTAAAACCACTTTATTCATCAGAGGATCCCTAGCACAGTTCCTAACTTGTAGTACTCATCAAATGCGTAACAAAAACAGGAGTTTAACAGTATTTGCCATGGTCCTCATCTGTTTTTGAGGTCTGAAATTGAAGTTTTCTTCAACATTGTTAAGGTACACGTATCAGTGCCTGCATCCACTTGGCACTTTTTTTTTTTTTTTTTTTTTTTTTTTTTTTTTTTTTTTTTTTTAACACTTGACACAGAGCTTTGTTGTCAAATTTGTGACTGTAATTAAGGTATGGCAGTCACAAGAGGAGCATATATTGGATGAGCCCACTTGGAGAGGCAGCCTTGGTGTGGGGGTGGGTGGGGCTGGGAGTGAAGATCATGGACAGGAAGGGAGGTGGGGCCCAGGCAGAGAGCTTGGGTTTGTCTCTGTGTCTGCTGGTGTCCGTAAAACCAAGCTTGGTTCCGTCTGTGCTGGAATGCTCTGTTCTCTTCTCTAGTCTTTCTTATCTCCACAGATAAACACACCACACACATAGATACACGCAAATAGAGAGACATGCCCGTAGATCCACAGAGGTAGACACACAGACACCAGAGAGATACACAGAGACTGAAATGCACACACCCTTTACCAAAAGCCAAGAACCCCAGCTTCTTTTTAAACGAACATGTCAAAAGGAAGATTTAGGGCTCAGTAGCAGGTTGGATTCTGGGGGCCTGAAATTACCCCATGTTTGTATTTCAGAGAGTCCCTTCTACTCTTAGTGGCAGCAGATCTGTTGCCATGATGATGGAAAGCTTTTGGGAGAGCTTTAGAAAGCTTGCGAGGCTTTTGTGTTTTAGACTCCTGGTGCTGGAGTTCACGTTTCTTGGCCCAGGAGCTCTTGCTATGGAGAGACACCCCCCACCCCCACCCCTGCCCCATTTTATTTTTTTTCTCTTTCATTCCTGTTCTGTTGCCCTTGCTGCCTCTCAGGTGTTGGATGTGTTCTTGGGTATGTATGTATCCTTATAAAGGCGTTTAGTTACTTAGTGTGTATTGCATTTATGTAAGTGGTACTTATAGGTTTCATTTCTAGTTCATGGTCAGTCACCATTAAAACTTATTATGGACAATTTCAGACAGTTGTGAAATTCAAGAGACTTTCTTTCAACATTTTATCTGTGAGGTTTGTGTCAGTGTAGGTCTATCCAGTGTAGGGCTGGTCTGATAGGTGTCTGCTATCTTTACTTACCCTTCTACCTAGTGATAACTGCTTACTTCACTCTCCTTCCTGCTTTCCCAAGTGGTCTGTGTGAGAACTTCTCTGGGGTTGTGGTTCTGAAGATGTGGTCTCATCTGCATCCTGGGAACTTGTTAGAAATGCAGATTTTCAGTCAAACCCAAACCTCCAGAATTAGAAACCCTGGAGGGTGGTGACCTTGGGGAAAACCCCATTGACCTGTGTCGTAATGCCCAGCCTGGACACTCTGATGGGTGGGAAAGTTGGAGAATTGCTGCTCTAAGGGTATATTCCCAGTGTTGAAATGGCTGGGTAATAGAGTTAATCATATTTGTTGGCTTTTTATTTTATTTTTAGAGAGATTTTTTACTATAGGGCACATGTGCTCACCAGAGAGACACAGAGAGAGAGAAAGTAAGAAATACCCCCCCCCCCCCCCCCAAGGGGAATGGCCACACCACAGTCCCTTCTCCTCCACTCTCCTCTTGGGATTTTGGGCACACACGCACATGCACATGCAGCTGGGGTGAGTTTTAAGCTGCTGGGTCTGGGATTTGAACCACAGTCAGCTATGTGGGAGCCCAGTATTGTGACCATTGTGCCATCTGCTGGTCACAAGCATACTTGTTTTTACTATCAATAAATGCTGTCCAAGTACCCTGCAGAGTTGCTGAGTTGGTTTGCTCCCATGCCAGTGCCTCAGTTCCCCAATGCTCAATATTCTGTATATCTAATTTTACCATTATTTGGTAGCTATGAAGTGAGAGTTCATTCTTTTCATGTGAATTTATTTCATTTCATAGTGAATGGGACCTTTTTAAATGTATTTGCTATCATTTATGATATCTTTAACCAGTCTTAGGCTGCCTGTCTAACATTTGATCTATAGATTTTTATTTTGTATATCCTGGATATTCATCTTATCCTGTCTGTGGATTAACTTTTGTCAGTGATATTGTGCAGAAATTTTCAGTTGTGATACAGCCCGAATCCATTAATTTTTGCATTATGTTGCCATTTAGAAGTCTTATATTAGCCTACCTCACATCAAGATAGAAAAGGTATTCTATATTAGCTTTTCAGTGTTACCTTTTGCATTGGGGACTTTAATCTATTTAAGGTTCATCTTTGTATCTGGCATGAGGAAAGAATCTAGCTTAATGTTTTCCTTTGTATTTGTGAGAATTTTCTCAAATCATGTATTTTTTTTGGAGAGGTTTTTGCTATAGGGCGCGTGCGCTTGCCAGAAAGACAGAGAGACAGAAAGCGAGAAATCACCCCCCCAGGGGGAATGGCCACGCCGCAATCCCTTCTCCTCCATTCTCCTCTCAGGATCTTGGGCACGCATGCACATGCGCCCAGTGTGAGTTTAAGCTACTGGGTCCCGGACTCGAACCGCAGTTGGCTACATGGGAGTTCAGCAACATAGCCATTACACTAACTGCTGGTCCCCTCAAATCATGTATTAAAACAGTATATTATTCCACTCTTTTTTTTTTTTTTTTTTTTTTTTTTGGGCAACATTTATCATGTTAGGTTCCCACATATACACAAGTCTATTTTTTAAGCTTTTTTAAAAGTTCTAATTTACATATGTACACTAAATTTATTTGAAATATATAATTTGATTGCTTTTGGCAGGTGTATATACCTATGACACTACCACAGCCAACATGCAGAACTTTTTTTTGTCTCCCCAGAACTTTTCTTGGGTCCCTTTACAAACCATCTCTCCTTTTGTCTCCAGATGTAGGCAACCACTGATCTGTTTTCTGTTGCTATAGATTAGTTTGCAATTCCTAGAATTTTATCATAAAATGGACCATAGGATGTGGTACTATTTTAGGTCTAGCTCCTTTAACTCAACATATTGATTTAAATTTTTCTTTTTAATTGTGGTAAAATATACATAACATGCGGTGTATCATTTAACTGTTTTTAAGTGTACAATTTAGTGGCATTAAGTACATTTTCATTGTGTAAGCCTCACCACTATCCATCTCCAGAACTTTTTTGTTACCCTAAACTGAACTATGTTCCCATTAAACTCAATAGACCGATTTTGAGATTCTTCATGAGGGTTTGTTTTTAGTTTTCTGTTCTCTTCTAGTCAGTCATTGGTCTGTTTTATGCCAAATTATTATTATTTTTATTGTAGCTTTGTAGTGCATTCTATATGGCAGGGCAAGCCCCTCCTTTGCCCTTCTTCAGACCTTGACTTGGTTATTTGTGGGTCTTTGTTTTTCCATATATATTTTAGAATGCCTTTTAAGTTCTCAAAAACATCTCGAAGTGTGATTGGTATTGCATTTAATGTATAGCATAGTATGGGGAGAATATTACCTTTTCTATCATCATATTGTAATTCTATCCATGAACATAGTCATCATCCCATCTTTTTTAAACCAACTTCTTAATAGAGTTTAAAATGTTCTTTGTCATGATAACTTTTTTTTTTTAAGAGATTTTGCAATAGGGCGCATGTGCTCACCAGAGAGACAGAGAGAGACAGAGAGATAGAAAGCGAGAAATCATCACCCGGGGGGATGGCCGCGCCACAATCCCTTCTCCTCCTTTTTCCTCTCAGGATCTTGGGCACACACACACACACGCACATGTGCCCGGCGTGAGTTTAAGCCACTGGGTCTGGGTCTGGAACGCGGTCAGCTACATGGGAGTAGCGACATAGCCATTACGCTAACTGCTGGTCCCTGTCAGGATAACATTTTTATTTTTCTCTTTAAATTTATTTTTTACATTAATTCACTATACATTATTACAACATACAAATGAATTTTCCATCCAAAATACACTGTGTATTGGCTCAATCAAGCACATCAACATACATGTTTTCAGCAAATAATTTTCCAATTCTTACGTCTTATATACTTTGGTTTTTGTTTTGCCATCCTTGATTCCTTATCCCTCACCCTCTGCCATGTCCCACCCTCCTCCCACATTGTCTCTGGTATTCATAGTTGCTTTCTATGCCTCCCCCCCCCCATTTAATTGATTTGCTAATGAACTTAATTAGTCTAAATATATCCAATAGCTAGCACAGCTGATATATACCTATATATGAACCCAAGTCTGACTTTAGGCATAAACCCCAGTGAGTAGAATGAACATATTATAAAGTAGTACCCAGCTGGGGCTATATAGCTTACTGCAGTCATCAAATATGAATTTTTTTAAAAAATTTCGGTACGAACAGTTTTACCGTTTTTTTTTTCCTCCTGCAACTTTTTTTTTTTAATTACTTAACATTCATTCCCTGAGCATCATCACAACGTACTAAATGTGGTTTCCCATCTAGAATAAACTGCATAGTGGCTTAATCATGCATGTTATCATCAATAATATTCCATTTCCCATTTCTACTTTCATACACATGTATACGTATATATGTTTTTTACCCCATGTTTGACCCTCTGCCCTTTCCCACTCTCTTATTACACTATCTCTGCTATATACAGTTGTCTTCCATTCCTTTTTCCCCAACATTTTGTTCATCACACAATATCATAAGTAATCTAACTACTTTCAGCAGGTAATTTCGAGAAGAGTAGTTTTGAACTGGTAATGGTATTTCCTTGAAACTTAAAGCCTAGAAACAGGTTAGTATTCTGTTCAAATAGTAGGTACATGCACCTATCAACAGCTCAACACAGGACAAAAATCCTTTAAAACCAGAAAACAAAGCTTAGGAGAAAAGCAGCAATAATTTAGTCAAGTCACAGAATGTTGTTTCATTGGTTCAGTCTCATGTACTTAATCTTTCTTCTGTTAAGGTTCGACCTTCCAGATTGAATTCTGGGATATGATATTCATCTCCAAACATTGTCCCTACAATTAAGTTGCCCATTTTCTTAGTTTTTGAGCTCTTATTTCTGTGTGTCTGCATTTAATTTTACTGACATAGGACTCCCTTAAGAATTTCTTGGAGATCTGGTCTGGTGCTGGTAAATTCTTTCAGTTTTTGTTTATCTAGGAAAGTTCGTGTCTTTTCTTCCCAAATGAACGATAATCTTGCTGGGTACAGAATTCTCGGTTGAAATTGCTTTTCCCTTAATACTTTGAATATATTTTCCCATTCTCTCCTCGCTCGCATTGTTTCCGATGAGAGGTCTGCCGTTAGTCTGATGGGATACCCTTTGTAGGTAACTTGCCTTTTTTCTCTAGCCAGTCTTAGTATCTTGTCTTTGTCTGTGGTTTTGGTCAATCTGGCTATGATGTGTCTTGGAGAAGATCTTCTTGGGTTGATCCTATTTGGGGTCCTCTGTATTTCTTGGGACTGAATCTTTGAGTGCCTCTCCAGGTTTGGAAAGTTTTCTTGCAGGATTTCATGGAATAGATTATCAGTGCCCTTATGAGTCTCTTCACCCTCTGGGATGCCTATTATCCGGATGTTTGGACGTTTAATTGTATCTAGTACTTCTCGCATATTATTCTCAAATTTTTGGGCCATTTTCTCAGTCTTCATGGTGGATTTTTCTAGGCCAGCCATTTTCTCTTCTACATTAGAGATTCTATTTTCTGTATGATCTAGTCTGCTTTTAATACTTTCAAGGGAGATTTTGACTTCTTGTATTACAGCCTTCATCTCTAACAGTTCCATCTGATTCTTTTGTAAAGTGTGAAATTCCTCTTTTAGATCTTGCATGAATTTCCTCACCTCCTGGAACTCTTCAACTCCTTTCTCCTTCCTCTTCAGCAGTTCCTTGTCTCTCTTCTCTTCCATTTCTGTTAGCTTGGCCATTATGAATGTTTTGAATTCTTTATCAGACATTTCCATGATTTTCATTGAACTGTGTGTGGATGAAAAGGAGCTATCCTTTTCCCTTGTGGGAGAAGTATTTTCCTGCTTCCCCATATTTCTTGTGGTCCTGCAGCGATTTCTAGTCATCTGGTGGATGGTCGGTTTCTTCCCGAACTTGGAGGTTCAATCTGTGTTTGTTATCAATTAAGCTCCAACCAAATGAAAGTTGATTTCTGTATTTGCTGTTTTCAAATTTGATACAACAGATTTTTGCATTGCCATGCTAGCTGGAAGGCTTACTTCAGGATAACATTTTTTTAAAAAAGGTAATGTGTTGCTTTGAGGAGAATTTGAGTCTCAGTTTTCCTAGGGGCTTTAGGGACAGATCTTTTAAAATCTCTTTTCTTCATTCATCAACCGTGAGTGACATTGATCAAGTAACTAATTTCTGGTGGCTCCAGGTTCCTCTTTCCTCAAACTGGAATAACTGCATGCTTCCTTCCACTGTTGGGCTTTAAAGAGAATGTAGAAGAGGCATGGAATACAGGATTTGAAACAGTTGCTGCTCTGTGAATGTTGGTGTAATACCTCCCCCTGATGCCAGAGCACTCACTAAATAGCCTAACCTTCTCACTTTTATCTGTTTCTGAGGATTGATAATGAAGTGTCAGAAAAGGAAAGTGAAGAAGCTAACTAAGTAACCGTGTAACACTCTCTACTTCTACATATGTAAACCCTTGCTTCTGCCTGGGATTGTTGGGTTTCATGGAAAGTATGGATACTTCCAAAGAATTTTACAGTTGAGTGGGGAAGAAAAGACTAATATACCAGAAACAATTACAGAACTCTGTGCGACAGATGGTATATAATTAGGGGTTAAGTGGTACAGTGCCAGGGGAGTTATGAGAAGAGAAAAATCCTGTTCCCTAAAAGAGTTTTGATTTGACTTGGGTGGGATTAGATTAGGGAGGACAGAAGGAAGGGGCTGGAGAAACCAAATATAATTAACATTTCTGTGAGGGCTTTTGAGGGCCCAGTGTTGAATCCTATGATATTGTGGACATGGTGTCTAAATTTAAGTGTCTTAGAATTAGTGTTTTCCGGCCCAACTGTGATGGCACAGAGATAGGTGACCATGTAGGAGGTCTGGGTTCAATTCCTAGGCCAACCTAAACATGCTACATGCCACTACAAATAGGAAGATTTCAACATAAGACCTTGTCATAGATACCTCTCTCTTTCCCTTTCCTCCTCTCTCTCCCTGTCTATTTCTCTGTCTCTCCCTTTCTTTCATAAGGAGAAAAACAATCAATGGTTTGGCATCAGTGACATGTACCTAGTACCCAGTACCTCTGCCTTATAGTCCGGTCGTTAAGAGCACCTCAGCCTCACCATTTGGGCACTGGGGGACCTTAAGCAGGTTATATATACTTTCTGTTCCTCAGAGGATGTAATAACAGTAGCTGCCTTGGAGGGTTGTTGTGAGGACAATAAGAGTTAGCATTTGTGAAGTATTAAGTGCCTGGCACAAAGAAAGCACAATGTAGATGTTAGCTGTTAAGATGACCATTTGTGTTAATAGTCCTCACATTCCTCCTGTAGCTCACTTGGAGTGTGTGAGGTTTTATCACCCACAGTGGGTTGGCTTTTGTCAAGAAAGACCTGGGTGAAGGTCTCTGCAGCCCTATGGAAGGGCTTTCTCTTCACATTGGTGGTCCTGTAGTGCTCAGGTTGTGTGTAGACTGAACAAATCAGTGCTTGAGAGGGCAGAGCTAGGTGTAGTGTCCATCTGTGTCCTGGGTGTTCTCAGAACTCTAGAGTGGAGTGGTTAGGAAATGTCGGGTGGTAAGCATGCAGGAAGCAAGTTTGTTTTGCTGTATTTCTAGTTCTGGTTTGACCTTTTGGCAGAGGTAGTCATCATAGAGATTCACATTTGTGGAGGACTAACTGCATGCTAGACGCTCTCTAAGTCCTTGACTGTAGGAGATGGATATTTCATGATCCAAGAAAGCAGGGGAAGGAATTCAGTGTGTGGAGTTTAGTGTTTGGGGCTTTTGCCAGTTGGCCAACGTAACAAGCGTAGGTGTTGTTGGTGGGGAGCCAGCAGTTAGGTAAAGCGCTGTGATACACAGGTTAGCCCAGCAGGGTGTTCCCATGACCTTGGAGGTTTATCAGCCCAAGCTGGCAGTTCTTAAATTTCAGCATATATCAGAATCATCTGGGAGGCTGATTGCAACACCCAGTGCTGGCCCTACCCCCCAGTAGAGTTTCTGAGGCGACTAGCTTAGGGCAGAGGGCAGCTGGTGGTTTAAAGGTCTAACAGGTTCCCAGATGCTGCTGGTTTGGGGACGACTTTTTGAGAACCCCTGCTGTAGGCGATACTGACGCTAGCATGGTGCCAGCTGCTCCCACTCCTACTTACTTTCAGGTGGGATGATTTCAGATTTAGAATTTGGAAGTGCCTTATACCTCATTATAGAAAAACTGAACTCTGGTTAGTTAGGATGGTGGAGGGGCATCTGAGCCAGTGCAGAGTGGCCGCTTGTCCCTGCTTGCCTGTTAAGAACATGGCTTAGGAGAAAGGCGAACCAGGGTGGTGTGCAAACTCAGAAGTGGAAGTCAAGACTTACTGGACACACAAGGTGCCTTCTGGGTAGCCCACCTTAGCAAGATGGCTTCATTTTTTCTTCCTTTCTTTTTAATGAAAAATTGCCGAGGATGTGTGTGCTTGCCAGAGAGAGAGAGAGAGAGAAGAGACAGAGAGAGAAGGTGAGAAAGCACCCTCCATGGGGGAGAGACACGCTGCAGTCCCTTCTCTTTCATCTCAACCTTTCAAGACTTGGGCATGTGTGTGTGCCTGGCATGTATCTCAAACAGCTGGGTCTGGGACACCATGTAGGATCCAGCTGCCTTATTCCTAAGCCACTGGCTGGTTCTTGATTTATTTTATTTTTTTTCTGTCTCCATCTTCATAGTCCAAGTAGGGGAAAAGGACTTTCTCTGTACCATTTATTCTTATGGGGAATTCCAGGCACAGACACATTAAAAGTGTTTTTAAAGTACATAGCTTGACTATTCAGAGGCAGAAGAAAATCTTATTTGACTAGTTCATTGGTATTAAAAAATGGAGGTTTTAGGAAAAAGAGCTTCATCCCTCTGTCCTCCAGCTGCTGTGAGGTCAGCTGGCCACCCGTGTGCATGCACTGTTGTTATTAGAGCAAAAGTTAGGTGCTTTGCAGTTCCAACTGCGTTCTCCTTGTCTGAGCAACTTGCCTGTAAAACCGTGGAGCGAGAAACTTTTAGAATGGAAGGATTTTGTGGGAACTCAGGACTTAGAATTAGCTCAGAGAACAGTCCCTTCCCGGATCCAGGATTTTTCCTGTACTGGTTGTGGGGCCTCTTTTATGACTTTCTGAGCCTCTAACAGCTGTGTGTGTGTGTGTGTGTGTGTGTGCGTGCGTGCATTGGGCGGATATGGCAGACAGAGAGGAGTTGGCCATTGCCATGGAAAGCCCAGTGAGGCTGGAGGGACCTGGTCAGGTGTAGGGGGCACCATCAAGTGTAGGGGGCACCGTCAAGTCTGGTCTTTATCTAACTTGGGGTTTCCAGGGCAGCAAACACATGTTGAGAGTCTGCCCAGGCCCCTGTTAAGACTCGGGATACAGAGATGAGGAGATGGGGTCTTGGATCCTGGAGGGGCTAGCGAGGGACACAGACAAGCCCACAGGTAACGCCATCATGAGTCAATGTCACAGCTGCACACCAGATTCCTGAATGGGCCAGTCGCCTGCTCTAGGTGCTCTGTGTCAGCTGCACATACAGGAGAAGGTCACCGATACCACAGGGCAGTACGGATGGAACCACAGTGGCATTTTTGGCTTTTGTGTCCTTTTCCTTTTGGGTTGAAAGTCACAGGAAACTTCCGTTTTTAGTGAGAGAACTGACCGCAGAGAGGAGCCAAGGAGGGCGTGTGCAGTGAGTGGTTGGCAATGGGAACTGGGGCACTTCAGAACCTCTTATGTCAAAGAGCACTGGTCAGTTTACTTTTTTTGTCTATTTTTAAAAATGTGACTGAAGTTTAGCTATCTCCCGGGAATGAAAAAACCTAGAGGAAATAAATGACTTGCTATCTTTAAGGTAAATCACACTTTTCTCTTCTGTTTTTCCATAAGTTGCTATAGGGTGTGTATGCTTGCTGGAGAGAGGGAGAGAAAAGAGAGAAAGTGACAAAGCATCCCTCCTAAGGGCGGTGACAACGCTGCAGTCTCTTCTCCATTCTCCTCTCAGGATTTTTGGGCATGCATGCATATATGCCTGGTGTGTTTTTCAAGTCTGAGATTTGAACCATGTGGTTAGCCATGTGGGATCCAGTCTCATTAGCCACTGTGCTACCTGGTTGGTACAAAGTAAATCTGATTTTTAGAGAAAGGGTTTTTAAATTAATTTAAATTTGCCTACACACTAAGCACATGTGCTCACCAGACAGAGAGAGGGCGAGAGAAAATACTCCCATGGTGCATGGTCACACACGCTCAGTCTCTTCTGCTTCTCTTTTTTGGGGTTTGGGCACACATGCATATGTACCTGGTGTGTTTTTCAAGCTGCCAGGCCTGGGATTTGAAGCATGCATTTAGCCATGTGGGATCCTACTGTTTTAAACTATGCCGTGGGGCTGGCTTAGATTATTAACAATGAAGTTTTATTTTATTTTTCCTCAATATTTGGCTCAGTGTGAAATTTTACTTACATTTTTATTTTTAGTGATACGAATTTCTCATTTTCTTTTTCCTCCCCTCATTTACTCCCTCTCTTCTTTCTATAATCCCCTCGCAGAGAATAAGTGAATTGTATGTGAAGTGTATGTGCTAACTGAGGGCTCAGGGAAGACTGGTTCTCAGATTCCATGATTCTTGTAATTAGGGAACAACTATAAAGGGTGGCCTTGTGAACTCCACATCATCTGTTCATTTCCCCATTAATAAAAAAGAAGCTTACTTCAGCACCGTCTTCCCCAGTCCTGTGTGGTTTATATGTTCCATCTATCTAGAATGAACAATGAGTGGATGATTCTTCAGCTGTTTATTTTCTAGGTTGTGATTGAGCAAAATGTGGATGTTCAGTCTCTAAAAAACTTTAAGGCTCATTTATAGATAGACAGACAGATATTCCCCCACCCAGGATCTTCATGCTGTGATCCTCCCTCAGTCTCAGATAACCTAGATCATGTGTACATTGTCTGTTGCCCAATGTGCTCAGGGAAGTCCTAGGATATGAACCCTGGACCTTTCCCTTATGGGTCCAGTTGTTTTACCACTGCACTGCTGCCTGGTCCTGATGTTCAGTCTTTTAAAAATCTCATATAAGTATACTCTGTGAATCCCTGAAGGCTGGAAGATGGTGTAACTATCTCAGCCTACTGGTGGAGTTGGGGATCCTCAGCTAAGACAGTTGGGTGGATGATGCTTAGATTGGGGAAATAGTTCTCAAGAGTCACAGATTAAGTGAAAGGTGGGGATTGAAAAAAAAAAAAAAAAAAGTCCTGTACCAGGGTGATAGAGAATAGACCTCAAAAAAAAAAAAAAAAAATCCCCTGAGGAAATTTTTTGTGTCTGCCTGCAGTAATGCAGGGTACCATTCTGCAGTCATTGAAGGGGCTTTTGGAAGTGGTAGCAAAGAGTCACCTAGAGATTTCCCCTGGAGGAGGACGTCTTGCTGGTTCTCTTTCCTCTCATAGGTGGTATGGTGACCGTTCACTTGACTGGATGGACCAGAGCTCTTGCACTGGGATGTCCATCCTGTGTTTTTATCTGATTTTTAAAAAAGTTTGTTCATTTATTCCATGAGAGAGAGAGAGATAGTGAATCAGGCACCCTCAACATGGTCTTCATGCCATGTTGCATTCCAGCCCCAGCCTCAGCCACGTGAGTTCCCAGTGTGTACAGGGAGGCCTCTGGACATGAACCGGGTCCTTCTCAGGTGTATCCAGCATCACAGAGTATTGCATTACTTTTCTACTTGGTCTGGAACCAGAGCCTGTCTTGTGGCACCCATGGCTATTAGTTTACTCTCTCACTCTCAGATTCCAGGTGTACAGAAAGTCCCCTGTATGTCACTGCTTTCTGTGGAAGTCTTTGTGGATGGCCCCAGTCTCTAGTCTGAGCCTTCAGAATCAGAGACTGGCAATGTGACTTTGGGCAAGACTAAGAATATCGGTGTGAACAAAACAAAATCTCCTGTATGGAGATTCTTAGTAGCTGGCAGACAATAATCACATAAACTTGTGTGCATGGCAGGTGGTCAGGAGGAGGCAGGTGGTCAGGGAGAAGCCTCACCTGTGCCTCCAATGACTCTGCCCCTGTTCACAAGGCCTGTCATTTGACATTTGCTTTCCTGGAGCCATCAGTGTAGCGATACCTGTGTTACTCCTTACTGAGTTACAGAGGTTGACCTAGGCAGTGTTACTGGTTTCCATAGGGCCCTCAACATGGCAGGCTTTTCTCCTCCCTTTGGTTTTAGAAATAGAATGGGATTGTGTGAACATCTCAGGAGTGTCTCAAGCCTCATTTCGACCATTTGGCCTCAAAGCCTAGTGGTTAAGGGAGCTGGATCCCACTTGGCTGATGACAGTTTGAATCCTGGCCCAGTGGTTCCAAAAACAAGCTGGGTGCATGTGTGTATGTGCCCAAAGTCCCAATAGGATGGAGACGTGAAAGAGAAGGGCTTACAGCATGAACACACCCTGTGAGGGTTCAGGTGCTTCCTGCCTCTCCCTCCTTCTTGTCTGCATTTTTTGGTGAGTGCATATGCCCTCTGGCAATTAAAAAAAAAAAAAAAGAATGACTCCTTCACAGGTATTTCTGCCCCCCCCCCCCCCTGAGCAATCATAGCTCTGTACCTTTTATTAGCTACTGAAATCACTGATTTTCTAGAAAGCTGTAGTAAGATGTCATACTGATTAATGCCTTCCTGATACACTCTGCCTGGCAGCTGTAGCTTCTTCCAGCACCATGAAGGGCTCTGAGGGTAAGGATGTGGTGGTGGCGGTGGTGCGGTCATTTTAGAGGTAGGCACTGACATCAGAGTCTGTGTGAATGGCACCCTGGAGTCTCGTAGCGTATAGCCTATACTGAATGCTCAGGCTGCTCTGCATTTGCTTTATTTATTACTTTTTAAAAAGAATTATTTAATTTACTCATTGTCATTATTTTATTTTATCTTTTTCTTTTTTTTTTGAAGTTGACCAGAGAGAGAAGGAAATGAGAAAGGAAGCTGCCAGGTCTGGAACTCGAACCACAGTCAGCCATGTGGAAATTCAGCTGCTTTAACCACCACGCCTCCTGCCGGTCCCTATTTATTATTATTTTTTAAATTTATTTCTTCCATGAGCGGAGAGACAGAGAATGTGTGGGACAGCCCCAAAGGATTCCCATGACCGGATCCACCCCGCCTCAGCGAGCCAGGTTGACAGGCATGTGCGTGTATGCTTGACGTGTATAGGAAGACCTTGGGCCTGAAACCCGAGACCTTCCCATGTGGCTCCAGCGGTGCAGAGTATCACATCTGCTCACCACCGTGGCTCACCTGCATTTACTTTCTAACCCAAGGACAGCTTTACTTCTTTCTTCTCTCCTCCCTCTCTTGCCCTTTTCCCTCCTTCTCTCTTTCTCTTCCTTCATTTACACAATATAGAGGTAAAAGGTATATTGTTCATTACCCCATCACTTATATCACTGCTATTTTAATAGTTTTGGTGCCTCTGATTTTATTTTTCCTGTAAATATTGTGCACTGAATGGACATTTTGACCAAATGGTGACAGGTGCACTGCTGTGAGGAGAATAGTGTTGCCAAGATTAATTTTACTGTCCTAGAATGAACTTCTAGGGTAGGCGTGGGTCTGAAATTGTATAAACATCACAGTTTTATTATTGTTTACTATTATTTTAGATTTTTGCCCGTAGGGCATGAGAGACAGAGAGAGTGGGAGAGGGAGAGAAATATTACCCCTCAGGGGGATGGCCATGCCACAGTCCCTTCTCCTCCATTTTCCTCCTGGGATCTTGGGCATACGCACACATGCACCTAGCGTGATTTTCAAGCCTTTGGGTATGGGACTCAGACAGCAGGCAGCTGTATATGCTGATTTTGAGCTGAGCTGGAGGAGCGAGGAGCTAGGCTTTTATTTGTTTAGCTTATTTTTGTAATATTTCGGCTATCTCTCAATATAATGCACCATGAGTGATGGCTGGTCTCCAACTTCGTACGTTTTTTGTCAGATAACTGACATCTCCTTAACTCCTGGACCTGGAGATTTCCTTGCAACAATGGTGCAGTTTCATTTTAGCAGTTCCTCCCCCCAGCTTTGTGATTGCTTGCAGGAAAATGTGTGTAGATAATCTCAGAAACAGGAGAGAGATTGCTTCCCTTGTACACGTTTTCCCCTGATATTTTTGCACTCATTGCTTCACACAGTCAGTTGAGAGAAAAACGTGTGCTTAAGCCTTGGCTCTGCGAGTGTGTCAGTGGAGCCATGTAATTGGCTTTCAAGATAACAGAGCTGTTTTCTGAATCTCCATCTGCATCTCGCCTTTCACTTCACACTAATTTCAGCATCTTCCCTGGAGAAGAATGACAGAAGAATCTTTACAGACATAATATGTGAGAACTATTTGCTCTTTCAAGACACCATGAGTTTCTGACAGTCCACGACTTCCCTGCAAGCAACCACCGATTGTTAGTAAGCATACCCTTTGATACCATTAGTAGGATCCTATCAGTGCCATTATCCGCAAGGTGCCTGGTTAGAGCTATTTTTTATTCCAGTCGCCGTTTACAATACATAATTACCAGCCATCCCCTCTTTGAACTGCTCATGTAAGTACATGACAAAATCCCTTGGGTGTCATAGAGTCTGCTGTTGACTGGAGGGGATTTTTATTCTAGGATGCATCTGGAATGCTCACTAACATTTGAAACTAGTCTTTGGATATAAACCGTCAATATTCAAGTGAAGCTCGTTGTTCCCACCGCTGATGTGCTGGTAACCTACATAATGGTGCAGTCATTGATCACGTTCCGATTCAGGGATGCTAGCTGTGGCATTGGAAGAGTGGCGATAAGAATTCAAGAGATTTGGAGCCAGCTAGATTGCATAGTAGTTAAGATGGCTGGATCCCATGTGGCTGACTGTGTGGTTCGAAGCCCAGACTCAAACAAGGCAGCTTGAAAATCATGCAGGGCGTGTGTGCGAATATGCCCAAAATCCTAAGAAAAGAATGGAGGAGCAGGATTGCAGCATGGTCATCCCTCTTCGGGGGTGCCTTCTCACTTTCTGTCTCTTTCTCTCTTTCTTGAGAGCATTTACCCTCTAGCAAAGAGAAGAAAAAAGTAGAGTGTTAAATATACATAGGAATATATTTTTTGCCTAGTTTTAAACAATATTTCTAAGGTATGATCAAGACTTCTAAATCTGTAATTTGCTTTTAAAATGTACAAACAGGAATCAGCAGATGGCATAATGGTTACATCTCTGGACTCCTACGTAGTCAACCGCGGTTCAAGTCTGGGACCTGACAGCTTAAAACTCATGCTTTATGTGTGTGCGAGCATGCCCAAAATCCCGAGAGGAGAATAGAGGAGAAGGGAATGTGGCCATCCTTCCTGGGGGGAGTGATTTCTCATCTTTTATCTATCTGTCTGTCCAGTGAGTGCATGCACCCTATAGCAAAAATCTCTCTCTCTTAAAAAAAAGCAAAAAGTACAACAGGGGCTAGCAGGTGTTGGGGTGGTTAGGGCGCTGGACTCCCACGTGGCTAACTGCAGTTCAAGTCCCAGACCTGGTAGCTTGCTTTATCTCTTTCCCTCTTTCTCTCTGGTGAGCATGCATACCTTATAGAAAATTTAAATAATAATAATAATAAATAAAATGAAATAATTCTTAAAAAAGTGCAGCTTTTATTTTAAAATATTATAGTAGAAGACATAAGGTCTGTCATTTTAACCATTTTGAAGTATGTAATTCAGTCTCATTAAGTACATTCATATTGTACATCCATCGTCCCTATCCATCTCCAGAACTTTTTGAACATTCCAATCTGAAACTACCATTAAGCAGTGGTTCCCATTCTCCCTAGTAACCATTATCCCACTTTCTGTGGCTGAATTTAACTGTTCTATGTACCTCATAGAAATGGAATTAGACAATATTTATCCTCTTGTGTGTGGCTCATTCATACATATTGACAATTTACTTCCTTTTTAATATTATAGTATGCATGTGTATGTGCACACAGCATTTAGTTTATTCACTCATTTGTTGATGGACACACTTGGGTTACTTCTACCTTTCAGCTCTTGGGAACAAAGTTACAGATACCTATTAGAGTCAAGCATCTTTCAATAGACTTTTTTTTTTTTTTTTTGAAAGGTTTTTGCTATAGGGCACATGTGCTCCCCAGAGAGACAGGAAAAATGAGAATCTCCCCCCCCCCGGGCAGATGGCCATGCTGCAATTCCTTCTCCATTCTTCTCCTGGGATTTTGGACGCATGCGCACACACACACATGTGCTTGGTGTGAGTTTCAAGCTGCTAGATATGGGACTTCAACCATGGTTGACCATGTGGGAGTCCAACACCTTAACCATTGTACCACCTCCTGCTCCCCTACTATTTTATTATTTTTTATTATTTTTTTATCAGGTGTTTTAAAAATGTGTACCTCTGTGATTGGTTTTACTAGAGGGCTGCCTTATCCCAGTGTGTTCAAGGACATGCCTATCGCACAGACACAGAAACGCCCACACGCTTCCAGCAGTGTGTGGTTGAAGGCCTTCTGTTGCCTGAGGTCAGGAGAGCAGTTGCACAATATGTGGGAGTCGCCTCCCCAGCAAACTTGGCAGCAGCCTTGAGTGAGGCCCGTCAGAGTTCTTGGAAAACAGCCTGGTGTTTTCATATCTTTCGCTCTGATAGCTCTCGCCTGTCAGTACCTCAAGAGGGAATAGCTGGCAGTGGTGTTTGGTTCCTCAGTTTAGGCTTAGCTGGTTAAACTCATCAGAACCCTTTCTGGATATGCAGATAGGATTTGTTTAGGCAGTAGGCTCATGGGGGCCCTATCTTCCCAGGCAGCAGCTCTGGCATTTCTGTTTAGTTAGGAGGTCCTACTGGGAGGGGAACCCAGAGTCTGGGCCATGAACCGTGTTTGCAGTACAAGCACTCTTGATTTGAACTTGCGGTGTTTTTTGTTACTATTTTTGTTTTGTCCAAATTTTCATGGCCGGGGAGGTCCGATGGAGGATATGGAGCAGCAGGGTCTCCCGACTCCTCGCAGTGATCCCAGGGCCTTGCGGTGCCCAGTCACCCTGCAGCGACGTGTTAGCTGGCATGCTTTTGCAGAGATACAGAATTCAAGGTTAGCTTCCTGCTTTGTGGTAACAGGAGTGAAATGTTTTGAGTTTTATAGGCCTGATCAGAATCAAATATGATTACCCATGGTTTTAAATCTGCTGGTGCTGTCCACATTTTCTAAAGGCACATGGCTTTCCTGAAGGGGAGTCTCAGGATTATTTTTGTTGTTCAGGTTTTAGCCATAGGGTGTGTGTGCTCACAGGAGAGAAATAGACAGTGAGAAGGAAAGTGAGAAGTCACCTCCCAGGGGTTGGCCACACTGCAATCCCTTCTCCTCCATTCTCCTCTTCCCTCCTCTAGGGATTTTGGCATGCTTGCACATGCGCCCAGCATGATTTTCAAGCTGCTAAGTCTGGGTCTTGAACCATGGTCGGCATGTGGGAGTCCAGCGCCTTCACCACCACCTGCTGGCCCCTTGTGGATTGTATTTTTATATTAAAAATCTATTTTCTTGCTATATTATATTTCTTTTTCTTTAAATGTTTATTTTCTTTATGTGAGCAGGGGAGGGAGGGAGGGAATAGGGGAGGAGCGCCCTTGAGAGAGTCTTCACACCATGGTTCTCCTCTGGCAAGTTGAAGTGGATCCGGGACATGAACCCAGAGCTTTTCCATGTGTTCTCCAGTGTTGTGGTTGACTACATGGAAGTCCAGCAATGTAACCGTTATGTCATCTGCTGGTCCCTGCTAACAGAGTCTTTAGGCTGATCACCCCTACCCCCAGCCAGTTAGGATCATCAGCTTGAGCATGCCTACTATGCATAGAGAGACCTTGGGATGCGAACCCAGGACTTTCCCGTATCACTTCAGCATCATGGAAGTGGCATGACACTTCACTGTTGTAACTGGCTAACTTAGTTTTCTTTACCCCTGGGTTTTCTTTATGGCTTTAAGTTAATATTTGGAGGTGCTGATTCTGATACTGCATATCTCAGAATTGAGATTTCTTTCCTTTTTTTTCTAATTCAATTTGCTGAACTGCCTGGTAGAGATATCTTTCTTTATAAGATTTGCCCATTCGTAGAGCTCCGCAGTTTATGAGAAATGAGAGAGGGAATATCAGACTGTCAGAGGCAGGCAGCCTGGTGTAATGAAAACAAAGTCTTTAGGCTCTGCAACTGGACCAGTGGCTATTGAGGAAGTTACTTGAATTGTTTGATTCTTAATTCCCTCATCTGTAAAATGGGTAAATAATGCTTGCCTTAAAGGTTTTTTTATGGGGTCATGTCAGTAAACCCCCAGCACATAGTAGGTGTAGTGGAGTGATTATTATTCGGGGTTCCTCTCCAGAGCCAAAAATGTATTAGAAAACAGTGTGTTTTCTGTTATTTGCTTTTATCATTTACGGCTCCAGAGGATATGGAGTAAAAATGAGGACAGTCTAGACTGAAACCCTCATTTTATTGTTTGGTTGAATTTAGTTGTCTATACTTGTGCATTTTCATCTTTTCTCTTGATTGCTTTTTCAGCCATGGAGCATTTATGTTAAAAATAAAACAGATTACAGTAAAATTTTCTTTATCCAGAACCCTTTGGTAATGAGTTAGACTGACGAGCCAGTTCTCCAGAGAATAGAGGCTTTACAGTTTTTTTTTTTCTCAAAACATTTTTCAATCATTAAAATACTTTAAATGGTCAGAAAAATATAGAGAATAATATAATGAATGCATACATACCCAGCCTCCAGTTTTACCAGATAGTAACATTTTTCCATGTTTCCTTTACATTGTATATGTAATGGTTGTAGAGTTCAGTGCTATGCAAGGCAAACCCTTGTGTGAATGTTCTGGGTTTGTGTCCAGAGACCTCCCTGAGTGTGTTGGGCACAAGTGTACCTATGATCCAGATTGGCTGAGGTTGGGGATGGATTCTGGTGGTGTTGAGGTCCTGTCAGGAATGCCGTCTCTCTCACTTATGAAAATAAGTGATAAAAGAAATCACATCTTCACTGGACTGTAAGTACAAGGACCTTGCTCTTCCATCACTGCTCTCTCCTGCCTAGGACAGTGCCTGGGGAGTGGCAGGCCCCGAATTCACACTGGGCGTCTTCTTCAGCAGCCTCCTTCCCCTTCCTCCCCAAATGTGACACTAACAGAGAAAGCTGTTGCAAGGGGAGTGACATCAGGCTAGCTTCAACCAGTGATACAAACGCCAGCTGCATAAGGGCTGCGGGAGGCTGAGGCCGCAAAGGAGTTCCGGGTTTGATTGCTGGCCCTCCCTAAAAGCCTGGTATTGTGGCACAGACCTGTAGTCCCAGCTGTCTGGGAGACTGAAGTGGAAAGAGCACAGCGTAGCGGCACCTTGTCTGAAACAAATACGTAAATAAGTAAGGGCCACTCTTACGGACTTCTTAATGTCATGGCGTAAGATGGGACAGATGAGCTCAGGAGCAGCTCCTGTAAAAGCCAGAACACCCTCCCTGCATTTGCAGAGCTATGGAGTCACTGGTTATCGGAAGCAGCCATTGGAATGAACTTTAATTAAAAAGCAGAGATGGGGTGGGACTGTTCAGGCTGATAGGACAGGGAGCCAGCCGAGCAGTGGGATCTGTTTTTATGGAGGTTAAAACTAGATAGTGCAGGGCTGCCTGAGCTCTGGTAGAGGAGAGACAAAGGGCCAGAAAACAGGCTCAGTGAGCCTTCACAGCATATGACAAGTGGCAGTAGGCCCTTAGTGGAGCAGAGTAGCACACTGGATGAAGGCCCACATTCCATTTGAAGCGGAAGCAGGCTGCAATAGTGTGCTATAAGACACACCTGTATATGCTTGCACGGTGGCGCAGTAGTGATGCCATGCTATGCAATGTTGAGGCCATGTGGGAAGGTCCTGGGTTTGGGTCCTGAGTTCTCCCTGTTCATGCCTGGTGCATCCGGGCATGCTCGTAATCCTGGCTGGCTCAGGCTGCTGGTAGGATCAGGGTGTGAAGACCCTGTTGGGGGAGCCCCCTCCTTTCAGTCAGTGTGTCTCTCTCTCTCTCTCAGAAGAAATACATGAATGAACTCAAAAAAAAAATGTCTTTGGTCTTTACCCCCTGGTTCCTGGCACACAGCTCCTAAAACTCTTGGAACCTCCAATGATGAGAGTGTCTCTTGTATGCTAACGAGGTGGCTGGTGGCTGGAGGCTGGCCACGGGGAAGGCTTGGAGTGATTAGAGAAGTAGAACTTTCAGTCTGTCTCCCAACACTGGTGGGGGGGAGACGGTAAAGGCTGAGTCCATCACTGCTGACCAGTGATTTGATCAGTCAGGCCTATGTAATGAAGCCTTCACAGAAGCCCAAAGGACCAGGTTTGGAGAGTTTCCAGGAAGCTGAACATGTGGGGGGTTCCTGGACGGCCGCTCGGGTGGAAGGCAACCCTTTCCTCCTACCTCGCCCTTTGTATCTCTTTCACCTGGCTGTTTTGTATCCTTTGTAACAAACCAGTAGACTTTGGCTCTGTCTCCCCGATTTCTCAGCACCATCCCAGCAAATTAATCAAAACTGAGGAGGGAGTCTTGGGAACCATGGGTTCTGTGACCCGTAGGAGAAAGCCTGAGTGGCTCAGTTGAGCCACGAGTGAGTCTCTGTCATTTTCCCCTTGTCATGCCTCCCACCCTCCCTGCCTTTTCCTTGTGGTTCCTGGCTGTCCCACCTTCCTTCCACTTGGAATACCTCTTTCTTGCTTTGCTTATCGAATTTATTCTCTTCTCGCTAGACTCTTCTCTCAGCTATTTCTATTTAGTTGTTTCTAAAGTGAACATGCTTGAGAACATGGCCTGTTTTATTAAAAACAAAGCCAAACAAAACCACCTTCTTTTCAGAAAAGATTAGTAGAATACATATGGTAGGGCCAGCAGGTGGCATGGTGGTTAAGGCACTGGACTCGTACGTAGCTGACTGTAGTTCAAGTCCTGGACTTAGCAGCTTGAAAATCATGCCAGGTATACATGTGTGCATGCCCAAAATCCCAGAAGGAGAATGGAGGTGAAGGGACTGTGGCATGGCCATCATTTACCCTCTCACTGTCTCTCCCTCTGGCTAGTAAATGCTCTGGCTAGTGTATGTGCCCAATGGCAAGAACCTTAAAAAAAAAAAAAAAGAAGAAAGAAGAAGAAAAGAAGGCAAGGGAAGGGAGAAAGAAAGAATACAAATGGCCAAGAAATGACATTTTTTATCTTCCCTCAGCCAGGAGGACAGAGCTGGGTAACAGAAGCTTTCGCTCTTGCTACCTTTCTGTCTCCATCAATTCCTGCATCTGTTCAGCAGCCCAGCTGTGATGGAAGAGAAGCGTAGGGGTGACTTGAAAGAGGCAGTTGGGATGTGATTGGATGTGTTTGAAACATATACACTCCCCTTCCTCCACACTGAACAGCAGTCATTCACTTTCTGTCTGTGTTTGTATTTTCCTTGAGTGCTTCACAGCCATAGTCTCACTGGGGGCATGTTACTGGGGTTATCCCCATTTTGTAGATGCAGAAAAGGAGATACAAATGAAGTAAAGCCGTTTGCCCAAAGTTGGTGAGTTGTTAGAAGTAGAGGAGACCAGATTTCAAGCCTTTTTCCTGCTCTTCCTCCTCTTTTAAAACTATCAGGACCAGGTTATATCAAATTGATGGATTCACATTTCACCACCAAAAAGAAACACTGGCAAAAGTAGTTGCATTGGAAAAGGGTTCCCTGTGTTAACTTTGCTTGTGGGTATTCTTTTCAATTATTAATTTCCCCAATCTTCTTTCAGTTCTGGTTAAATGCTCAGAGTGGTATATCTTACTGGGTTCATTTGGCTGAAATAGTTGAAGCCCAGTAAGAAATGTTCTGAGGCATGCTCTGGACAGAGATGAAGGACTTGTACCATGTTAGCTGGTCAGTTTGTATTACTGACTTCAAACTATTTTTCTGCTTCACAAACTAGTAAAATGATAGAATTCTTAGTTCTACTTCAATTGCATGCTCTTCATTGTATTAAGTCCTTTAAAAATAATATGCTTTCTTTCACTCTGGAATTCTGGAGTCTTTGCATAAATTTATTTAGAATAAGAAAATGGCTCAGCAGCACTTGATAATCACATTTTTAATTTTCAGGAATTTCTAAATTTTGACAATTGCAGTCTCTGAAATGGCCTGTTACAGGAAAATTATTCTTGTATGCTTTATTAAATTCTGTGTTCCTAACTGCAAAGATGAAGGCAGTGTGAGAGTGCAAATGCAAGGGCAGAAACAATTAGGACATAGCCAAGATATTCAGACAGCATGTGCGTTTTGGATGGTGGCCTTTTTATTATATTTTTGGCAGCTGCTCTGTCGGTCTCTTGAAAGTCTATGTAGTTTTGTTGCTTTAACACTCCTCATTCATCTTGTTCATTTCAGCATTTGATCCCTGAGTTATTCCAGCTTCCTTGCCCCCCACCTCTGTGAAAACTCTATTTTCTTGACTTCCATTACACAAGGGACTGGTATTCTGGTCTCCTGTTTTCTGCCATTGGCTGCTTCTGTCACTGTCGTCGTACACATTGGTTTATCACTTCATTTTGTTCTCTGATGGGATGTGTGCAGATGTATACTGTTTTTTTTTTTTTATTTTTTTTTTTTTCATATCTAGGTAGTTCTATTTATTTGTCCTGCGATCTTCCTAGACTTGAGAGCTTTACAAACAAATTGACTTTAGAGTATTAGTAGCTGGAAGGGACCTTGAAGGTCATTTACTGCATTGTCTCTATTTAGAGTTACTATAAACCAAGGCCCAGGAAGGTGATGTGGCTTGCATAATTTCACAGTGTAACTTACTTGATGAGTCATGCTAGAAACCACTGTTCTTGACCCAGTACTGTTCAGAGCCTCTGTTTACTTCCTCTCTCAGGCTGACTCCTGAGGGTCCTCCTTCCCATTATTGTTCTGTCACCAGGGAACTTCAGAGCTATTTGACCCTCACTTTTTTACCCCTCTCCCACAGAGGTCAAATATCCAGGCATTCACGAAGAACTATCAGTTCTTTCTGTGATTTTTAAATGCTAAAAATCAGTTAGCTTAATGGCTATGTCGCTGGACTCCCATGTAGTCGACCATGGTTCGCGTCCCGGACCTGGTGGCTTAAAACTCACGCTGGGCACATGTACGTGCGTGCCCAAGATCCTGAGAGGAGAATGGAGGAGAAGGGATTGTGGCGTGGCCATCCCCCCTGGGGGGTGATTTCTCGCTTTCTGTCTCTTTTTTTCTCTCTCTGTCTGGCGAACACACGCGCCCTATAGCAAAAACCTACCCCCCCCCAAAATAAATAAATAAATGCTATTTAAAAAAATATTTAATTTCATTTATTAGTATTATTTTAATTTGCTATAGAGAGAGAGAGAGAAAGAAAAAGCAAGCTGCTAGGTCTGGGACTCAAACTATGGTCAGCCATGTGGGAGTCCAGCACCTTAACCACCATGACACCTGCTGCCCCCATAAATACTATTTTTTAAAAGTAATGTTTTAGTTTATCAGCAGTAAAATTCACTTGTTGAGTGAATACAGTTTTTTTTTTTTTTTTTTTTTTTTTCAGTTTGGGCTGCTGCAAATATCTAGACTGGATGGCTTAAACTACAGACATTTATTTCTCACAGTTCTGTAGGGTATAAGTCTAGGGTCAGGATAATAGCCAACATCATTGGGTATCGGCGAGGGCCCTCATGGTTCACAGATGGGTGCTACTATGGTTAGATTTGATTTGTATCCCCCCTAAGGTTTATGTGCTAAAAGTTTGGCCTCTAATGTTGCTGAGCGCTGATGGGACCTTTAGGAGACGGGGCATAGTGGGTAGTTTGGATCACAGGATACTACCTCATGAATAGATCAGGGACCTCTGGAGTGAAGAAGTGAATTATTATGCTTGTGAGGATCAGTTCCTGTGAGAGTGGCTTGTTATAAAAGTAAGATGACTGCCTATAGATCACCCTTTCTCATTGCACCTGCCTGTTGACCTTTCTGCCATGTTGTGGTACAACAGGACTGGCCAGAGATACTGACTCAACTCCTTTGGACTTTCCAGCATCATGAGTCAAGTAAACCTCTGAACCTTAAAGATCACTCAGTCTCAGGTATTTTTGTTTAGCAACATAGTAACAGGATAAAAAAGATGTCTTTGTACCAAACCATATCCTCACACATGGCAGAGAGAGAACGTCTTTCTTTCCTGTTTCTTAAAAGAGTACTATTGTCATTATGGCTTGCTCTCAGGACCCCATGATCCCCCAAAACTCCTCTTTCCAAATATCATCACATTGAGGATTATGGTTTCAACATAGGAGTTTTGGGAGGACAGATTCAATCCATAGCAAGTTCTGTGAATTTTGTATATGTGTTGATTCACATAACTACCACTACAAATGGCATATTCCATCATCCTTCAGATGCCTATTTGTAGTCAAACCCTCTCTCCCCTTGAACTCCTAGCAGTGTTGGTCTGTCCTGCTATTTCCAAAATATAAGTAGGATTATACAGACTTTTTTTTTTTTTTTTTTAGAGAGAGATTTTTGCTCTAGGGCATGTGCTCTCTCTGGAGAGACAGAGAGACAGAAAGCAAGAAATCATCCCCTGGGGGGATGGTCATGCTGCAATCCCTTCTCCTCCATTCTCCTCTTGGGATTTGGGGCACACACACACACATGCATCTGGCATGAATTTTAAGCTGCTGGGTCTGGGACTCAAACTGTGGTCGACTGTGTGGGAATCCAGCGACGTAACCATTATGTCATCTGCTGGTCCCCTGATTTTATTTTATTATTTACCTATTGTACAGATTATTATTTTTTGAGACTAGTCTTTCACTTAGCATAATGAATTTGAGATTCATTTGCATTGTTGTGTATATCAGTGGTTTGTTTCTTATTATCAGGAAATAGTGTTCCATTGTATGGATGTTTCACAGTTTACTTTCCCATTTACCGCATCACATTACTGCCAGCAAAATGGTGAGAGTCTTCATATCTTTTCCAGCATTTGATTTTGCTAGTTTTTTAAAGTTCAGCCATTCTAACAGGTGTGTAGTGGTATCAAATTATGGTTTTTTATTTGCATATCCCTACTCATTAATGTTGTTAAACATCTTTTCATGGGCTCATTTGCCATTCATGTATCTTTTGCTCATTATATCTGTAATCTTTATTGCATTATCATAAGCCTGGTGGTGGTTATCATAGCTTTCTTCTTACATCAGCATTGTTGCCCCTCACCAGCATATCCAAAGGTCATGGCACTGAGACAGGCATTTTATATACATAATCTCATTTTATCCTGGCAAAATCCTTATGTAGTTAGTAGTGTTTTCTATTTTCTTTATAATTATTTAATTAAAAATAATATTTTTTTAATTTGCTACAGGACACGTGTGTTCACCAGAGAGTGATAGAGAGAAAATGAGAAAGCAAGCTGCCAGGTCCAGGACTTCAATCATGGTCAGCCATGTGGGAGTCTAGCACCTTAACTACCTTTCCACTTGTCAGCCCCAGCGTTTTCTATTTTTATGGTGGAGAAATAATGACTCCAAGTTCAAGAGAGCTTGTTAAGCGTGTACCATATACTCTGAACCAGTTTTCGTACCCATTTGCTAGTTCTGTGACTTTGGGCAAGTCTAAGTCAACTTCCTTATCTTTTAAATAGGGGTCTATATTATATGTTCTCTCAGGGTTGTTGCGTGAGGAGTTTTTTTTTTTTTTAATTTTTTTTTTTTTGGAGAGGTTTTTGCTATAGGGCGCTTGCGCTTACCAGAAAGACAGAGAGAGACAGAGAGATAGAAAGCCAGAAATCACCCCCTGGGGGGATGGCCATGCCGCAATCCCTTCTCCTCCATTCTCCTCTCGGTATCTTGGGCACGCACGCACACATGCCCGGCGTGAGTTTAAGCCGCCGGGTCTGGGACTTGAACTATAGACGACTGACATGGGAGTCCAGCAATATAGCCATTACGCTAACTGCTGGTCCCGTGTGAGGAGTTTTAATGAAGAATGCTATTTAGGGGACCAGCAGTTAGCGTAATGGCTATGTCGCTAGACTCCCACGTAGTCGACCGTGGTTCGAGTCCCAGAACCGGTGGCTTAAAACTCACTCCGGGTGCGTGTGTGTGCGTGCCCAAGATCCTGAAAGGAGAATGGAGGAGAGGGGATTGCGGCGTGGCCATCCCCTCGGGGGGTGATTTCTCACTTTCTCTCTGTCTGTCTCTGTCTGTCTGGCGAGCGCATGCACCCTATAGCAAAAACCTCTCAAAAAAAAAAAAAAAAAAAGAAAAGAATGGTATTTGGGAACATGCTGAGTGGAAGGTCTGGCTCATGGTGTATACTGAGAAAATGTTAGCATTGTTCTCTTCTAATACTTCCTGTGGTTTTGAGGTGGTTTCTGCTTCTCACTGGGTACCTCCACCTGGAAAATCGCCCCTTGGTGGGACTCTAATCTACTCTGGATTGAATATAAGAACAGATATAAGATTCAGCCTTCTCTCTCTTTCTCGCTCTCTCTCTGGCTATAGGATGCGTGTACTCTCTAGAGATAGAGAGAGAGGCAGAGAGAAAGGGAAAGTGAGAAGTTACCCTTTAGGGGGTGTGGCCATGCTGTAGTACCTTCTCCATTCTTCTCTGGGGACTTTGGGCATACACACACGTACCCAGCAACTGGGTCTAGGACTTGAACCATGGAGTTGGCCATGTGGGATCCAGTGCCTTAACCTCCATGCCACCTGCTGGCCCCCAGCCTTCTCTTTTAAGAAATATGGTCTACTACATGGCTCACAAATGACTTCCCTAGTCAAGAATGATGGAATTGGACCAGTTTTACAAAGCAGACCTCCAGTGTGGGTTGCTCCTGCTCCCTCAGCCTTCTCTAAATGCGAAAGGACCAGTTGCTGAGGAGATTGCTGATAGCTAGCCTGGGTGCTCTGTTCTTAATTTCAGATTTTGTATGGTAAATACCTAATCTTAGGTTTGGCAAAAGGGGTACTATGGAGGAACCTTCTGTCTCATAGCAATGGTTGATACAGTATTGCTGGAATTTTTTTTTTTTTAATTTGCCAGTTATTTATTCAAGTTTCTTTCTTTATTGGCCAGATAATTTCAGATGGTTTCCAGGAAACTGAAAATACTTTGAAAAGATGCTATTTGAAATGAGTGCTTAAGATTTTTAAAAGTCAGTAGCAGAAAAGTTAAATGAGCCAAATGTTTTACTTCGAATCCTTTCCAGCTTCCATGTTTATATAAAAAAAAAATCTCCAACTTTTATAAGTATCATAAAGTTCTTGTTGGCAAGGTTATCCTGCTTAGGGTAGGACCGAATGAGGAAGTCATAATATTAGTTAAAAAAAAAAGTTAAAAATCATGATACAAGTGTGGCCTTTTAAAAATCATCAAACCATCCTTTTAGAAGTATTTGAGACTTGGAGCCAGCAGATGGTGTAGCGGTTATGTTGCTGGCCTCTCACATGGCCAACCGTGGCTCGAGTCCCGGACCTGTTGGCTTGAAAATCACGCCCACGTTGGCGCATGGGTGCCCAAGATCCCGGGAGGAGAAGGGACTGTGGTGTGGCCATCCTCACAGGGGGTGATATCTCACTGTCTTTCTCTCTCTCAGGTATGCACACTCACCCTAAAGCAAAATCTCTCTTTTTAAAAAATTATTATGTGAGGCTTTGTATATGGAAGCAACAATATGCTTAAAAGCAGTTCCCAGATATTTCCTGCAAGATAACTACAACATGCTTTCTTAATCTTTCCATTGTGAAGCACAAGTTTGGCTCCTCCTGTGTGCCTGGTACCTTTAATGTATTAGTCTCTTTAGTCTGCACAGAACTCTTTGAAATAAAAGCTACCCCCATTCTACAGATGAAAACGTTGTGCTGGAGAGGCCCTTTGACTTGCCCAGTGTAACCCAGTACTGTTGAGCCCTGGTCTTCTGAGTCCTTGGCTCTTGTCAGTCCCACTCGGCCTTGTCTGCCTGTGATGGAGGTCTGGCAGCCGCTGTCCACTGTTCAGCGGGCAGGTCAGCTCACCTTCCCCTTTATAGAATCTGTTTCCTTCAAGGGGTTTGTTTCCAGGACCTAAGGGTCAACCCATGCCCTTTATAAGCCCTGGGATTAGGTAGGTAGGTATTTATTTATTTATCTATCTATCTATCTATCTATCTATCTATCTATCTATCTATCTATCTATTCAGTCAGTCAGTCAGTCAGTCAGTCAGTCAGAGAAAGCTTTTTGTGGAAAGCATGAACTTTGAAGTCAGAGATGAGCTTTAAGTGTTGGCTCCACTGTTTCATTTTATTGCCTGTGTAGTTTCGGCCAAGATAGTGAAACTCTCAGGGTCTGCATTTCCTCAAATATAAAATGGGACTCGTACATGCCTTGCGGATATGTGGAGAGATTTGGAAATAATGCAATAGAGGCCAGTGGCTGTGGTGCCTCCATAACTCAGTATCCCGGCAGGCTAAGGCCACGTGGGGCAGTCCTGAGTTTGTGTACCGCGGTCTCCCCACATGGGCTGGGCAGGGATGTGTTAGAGCCTGTGAGCCTCGTTGGCTCGAGCGAGGCGTTGGATCATACCATAAAAACCTGGTGGTGGTGCTTGTCTTTCTCTCTGTGTCTCTTTATCTCTCTGTCTTCCTCACTCATAGAAAAAACAAATGAATTAAAGAAAAACACAGTAGAACACTTAATGGGTGCTTAGCACATTGTAGGTGCTTCCTAACTGGTGACTTTTGTCACCATCAGAAAATCAGGACTTTCTGACTGCTTTTGGGAGTGTAAAGAAGCAGCCCAGAGTGGTGATTAAGAATACTGGTGTCTGCAGTAAACTGCTTGGGTTCAGATCCTGGTTTGAATACCTTCCCATTGTGTGGCTGTGTGTAACAGAATTACTTTTTGGTGCCTCAGTGTTTTTTCCATCTGTGTAATAGGTATAACAGTTCCAGTGTTGCAGGGATAGATGATTTTAAAGAGAAATAAGAACTACCAAGAGATTGAGTTGAAATGAACTCATTTGGTCTCCTAGGGACATTGTTTCTTTCTATGGCACTATATGAGCCTCCTTAGAATTTATCACATTATTTCTTCTCTCCTTCCTGACTGAATGGAGAGAATTTCTCATGATTTGTATTTAGTGATAATATAAACATGCGATATCACATTTTTACTAGAAATGCAGATAAATTATCATAAAAATTCACATTGTCACCTAATAAATTGGACTACCCTAAGGACTTTTTTTGGGTAAATTTTGCCGCAGGGCACATGTGCTTGCTGGGGGTAGTAGGAGTGAGAGCATGCCCCATGGGGGATGTTCAGGCTGCAGTTCCTTCTCCTCTGTTTCTCACTACTCTTGGGATTTTGGGGCACGTGTGCACATGTGCCCAGTATGTTTCTTAACCCTCCTGATCTGGGTCTCGAACTGTGCAGTCTGCCCTCTGGGATCCAGCTGCCTTAACCACCATGCCACTAGTTGACTCCAAAGGACATCTTTTATATAGAAAATATTGAATATTTTATAGAATTACTACAAATAAAATCAGATATAGTAAATAAAAATTCATAGGTGAAAACATGAAAAATATAACCAGCTCTCTGGTATAGCTGACTGGACTGCAGTGCTGGAAGCCAAATGGCTGACCGTAGGTTTGGGTCCCTGGCCCAGTCAATCTGAAACTTCCTGGGTGTGCCCAGCATCCTGTGAGTCGGAGGCCTGAGGAAAAGAGATGGTTGTGTTATCAGACCTTTTTGGGGGGGTGGGGGGTGAGGGCGGGTGCTTTCTCTCTCTCATGCACATGTGTGTGCTCTCTCTCTATTGTGAATTAGAAAAATACAAGTTCTAGGGACCAGCAGTTAGCGTAATGGCTATGCTGCTGAACTCCCATGTAGCTGACTGTGGTTTGAGTCCCGACCCGGTGGCTTAAACTCACGCTGGGTGAGTGTGTGTGTGTACCCAAGATCCCGAGAGGAGAATGGAGGAGAGGGGATTGTGGCATGGCCATCCCCCCAGAGAGTGATTTCTCGCTTTCTATCTCTCTGTCTCTCTCTGTCTTTCTGGCAAGCGCACACGCCCTATAGCAAAAACCTCTCCCAAAAACAAAAGCAAACAAAAAAACAACAAAAAAGAAAAATATAAGTTCTATGTTAAAACAATATTTTGTCATGGAAATAAATGATTTGACTCTTCTGCTTTAATCTTGAACTCGACTGGGCTGCATATTGTTAATTTTCCCCCCTTAAGATGATAGCAATAAGGTGGAACCATAGTGTGTGAATCTGTGAGGAAGAAGAGAGTTTTTGAATTTAACAGAGGTCTAGAAATGAAGTTTGAATTCCACCCATGGGTAGTGTGTGGTGTTGGCTGAGTCTGCTTCATTATTCTGAAGTCTGTACTGATGTCCTGTGACTAATATGTTCCAGCTGTCTGGGTCACTGCTTTGGAGTACTATTTATTTGCAGTAGTGATGCAGCAAATAGGAAAAGCTTTCCCTTTTGTTGGTTGAAAGCTTTCCTGGTACTTAGCAAAACAAGCATGCCTCTTATTTGGAGAGTGACTGGAAAGGCGGTTAAAGAGTCAATTGTACACGACCACTTTGGAAAACAATTTGGCATTACTTCAGAGGAGTTGAACATGTGCAATCCGAAGCCCAGTTCTCCTCTCCTAGGTATATACCCTGGAAGAAGTCTTGCCTGTGTGCACCAGGGGCACTAGAATGTAAATAGCAGCATTATTCAAAGCAACAGATGACTGAAACATTCCCAGAGGATCCTCAACATTAGAATAGAGCAGTAAATTGAGGCTATGTTCATACAATGAGAACTGTATGGGAGTGAGAAGAATGAATGAACTATAGCCACATGGGTCAACAGGGATAAATCTCAGAACCAAAATCTTTAGAGAAAAGGCAAGCCTTAAAAGTATATTTTTATTTATATTAAGCTTAAGATCAGGCAAACATACTATACTGTGAATATATATGTGGTAAAGCCATAAAGAGGATCAGAGGAATAATTGTCAAAATTCAGGCTCATGGTGAATCTTGAATAGTAAGTGGGAGAGAAGCAGTGGAGAAGGGAATGCACCTACAGGGTTTCTTCACTCCAAAAAACGAGAACAAAAACCACTGGGCATTAGGTACATGGGATTTATTTTATCATTCTTTAATCATTGCGTAATGAATTATTTCAAAACTTAGCAACTTAAAACAAGAATGTCCATTTACATAGTTTCTGTGTATGGGTCAGGAATTTGGGAGCAGCTTCGCCAGGTGATTCTTACCTGGGGTTTCTTCTGAGGTGGCAGTCATGTCTGCGGAAGCAGCCCTCATCTGAAGGCTCAGCTGGGGCTGGAGGATTTGCTTCCACTCACGTGACTATTGCCAGGGGTCTTTGTTCCTGGCTGGACGTTGGCAGGAGGATAGTTCTTCACAATATGTACTCCCCGAGTGTTCTCATGTCCTGGTAGCCAGCTTCCCTCCTAAGACAGAAGGAGATGGAAGTTGCCATGCCTTTGAAGTCTCACCATCATTTCAGCAATATTGTAGCGGTTACGCATGCCAGCTCCATTAAGTGTGGGAGGGCACTGGAGGAGTGTAGAATACTGGGAGGGATCTTAGAGGCTTGCTACCACAGTTACATACTTTAAATGTAATGCTATTTCACAAGAAAACATTTTAGAGACCATCTAAATTGGTAAGTCTATTTTTATTTAGTAAATTGCTTTAGCCCATTCTTGTTTTGCTAAAGAGAAATACCGGAGACTAGGTGAATAGGTTTATAAAAAATAGAGGTTTATTTAGCTTATGATTCTGGTGACAGGGAAGTCCAAGAGCATGGGGCCAGCACCTGGCTGGTTTCTGGCCCATTGTCACTGCAGCTGACAGATGCAGGAAGATCATGGGCTTGTGCAAAGGGAGACAGACACCTGGGGATAGCCACCCTTTTTTTTCTTTTTTTTTTTAAACAACCTGTGCTTGTGGGAACTAACCCCATCTCATGAGAGGCAGAACTCACTCCGTTTCACGAATGGCATTGATTTATTAATGAGGGCAGGGACTTGTTGATCCTAACACCACTACTTCTTAAAAGTCTTACCACTCTCAATGCCATTATGCTGGGGACCAAGCTACCAGAACACGAACTTAGAGAGACAAACCATTATCCAAACTATAGCAGTAATCATTCAGACATCCATTTAACTAAGAATGATTGTAAATACTGAATATGTGCCCTATCAGTGTGGGGTGAAGAAACGTCAGTGTGTTAGACTGAGTACCTGAATGACCTGAGCCTGCCTGACAGGAATGTGCCTGCGTCAGGGGAGTTGATGGGGGAGGGCAGTGAGGAAAGGAACTTCAGTAACACATCTGGCAGAAACCCCAGACTTCTATTTTTAAGACCTCTGCAGAACAAGGACCATTGTGATAGAAGAATCCCTTCCAGCCTCATGCTTTCTCCCAGATCATCTTTAATGATAAGGAGAAAGTCTACCCCTCTCTCCCCACCCCCAATCTAAATAAACAACTATAAATGACCTAGTTAAGTAAGGATAATAGTTTTAGCTTAGAAATACATGTGACAGTTGCATTCTGTTCCACAATATAGACTTGCTTGGCACCAGAAGATGGTGTAATAGTTATGTCACTGGACTCCCACGTAGTGGACTATGGTTCAAGTCCCATACCCGGTGGCTTAAAAATCACACTAGGTATGTGTTCGTACATGGCCAAAATCCCAAGAGGAGAATGGTGGAGAAGGGATTGTGGTGTCCATCCTCCCAGGGAGTGATTTCTCACTTTCTGTCTCTCTGTCTCTCCAGCGACCTCACATGCCCTATTAGCAAAAATCTCTCAAAAATATATATATATATTTAGACTTGCTTTAGTATTAACAACTTTATAGATTTGTTTACTTGACCTTCCCTCAGTAAAACTTCTCAGTAAAATTAATATTTCTAGAAGGTATATCCTATTTTTTTTTCCCTTTAGTTGTGTCTAGCTCCTGGCATAATTTCTTGGTGAGTATTCCTGGGGGTCCAGCGGCCAAGTGCTCCAGTTCGTGAGGCACTGAGACATACTGTCTCTTCTCTAGATCCCAATGTTCTGACCCTCAAGCAAGGAAGCCGCCAGGAGATGTTCTCTAGATTTTTAATTAAGATAACAAGTTCAGGAGTCGATCTCAAAAGCCAGGTTCAGGGAGTCACTGACTGGCTTCCCTTGGACTTTGGTATGCCAGCACTCACACACATCAAACATTGACCCTTCTTTGTGTGCAGAATTTTGGTGACTAACAGATGAAGGGCAACTTTAGCCCATTTTGTAGACATCACATTCTCTCCTCCTCTAGTTTTAATCCTACTTCTATTTTTATTTGTGGATAAATATAATGTTTGTGCCATTATATTCCATTGTATTTTCCACTTTGTAAAAATGAAAAGAAAATCCTACACAGCAAATGATAACTGCTATTGTAATGGCAAAGATAAAAATCAGCCAGGGGCACAACGCGGTGCTTGTTTTACTGCAGTCAGTCACCAATGTGCTCTTTTGAGAAAGATGGGGGGGGAGTGAAGTACACATATGTAAAATGCCAAAAATACATTAAGGATTATTCTGCCTGTAAGAGAAATGTAATTAGTAATGGTGAATACATTGGGCCCTCAGAAAAGCTATGTCGCATTTTTGCCTAGAAAAACATACACTAATATGTCATGACCTTTATGAGGACCCAATGATAATAGATAGTAATGATTATAGTATTAATGGTGCTAATAAGAGTGATTAAGTACCAGCCTTGGCACAGTTGGTAGCAAAATGAACTGAGGAACTGGAAGCCACGTGGCTGACTGGGCTCGGATCACCATTCAGCTTAGAAACACACTTGGTGTATGTGTACATGCCTAAGATCTTGATGAGCTAGAGGGCTGGGGAAAGGGTACTAGGCTGGGAGTAGGGTGATGAGACCTATTGAAGGTGCTTCTTCCACTACCTCGCAACTGTTTCTCTGTGTGCATGTGCTCTCTAGCATGAATAAAATAAATGTTAAAAAATGTAAAAAGTGATTACAAATACTGTGTATATTTTCAAATAATAAATTGTTTGCGCGCCCATCCACTGGCCTGCTCACACAAATGGCTTGTTTGGCCACATAGAGATTTTTTTCTTTTTTTAAGAATTATCTTATTTAACTTTATTTATTTTGATTTGATCAGAGAGGGACAGAGAGAGAGAGGGAGAAGGGAAAGTGAGAAAGCAAGCTGCCGGTCTGGGACTTGAACTGCAGTCTGCCATGTGAGAGTCCAGCACCCTTAACCACCACACCACCTGCCGGGCCCCAGAGATTTTTAAGGAGAGCATCATGCTGAGTGATAGGAGGGTGGGGACAACCTGTAGCATGAGATGAGCCTTGAGCTTGGGGTCAGAAGAATTAAGTAGTTTCGTATCTGGTACCATTTACTTGAATATCCTTGTCATATGATAGATAAAGCCAAATTGGAAGGTTTAGTGGTAGCAACACTGATTGGACTTTCACGCCATGATGCCACTTTGCTGTATAACATGTATGTATTGTGAGTGAGTGCACTGTAGATTGGATCTAAATACCTTTGCCTGACAGGAGTCAGGAAGTTGGCAGTTCTCATATGGTTCTGAGGGTCCATGGGGGTCAGCCCCATAGCCTGGTGGTTAAGGGAGCTGGATCTCACATGGCCAACCATAGACCACAGTTCCTGACCTCTCTGGACATGTGTGTGCGTGCCTTAACTCCCAAAGGATGGAGAAATGGAGGAGAAGGGATTGTGGCAAGACTACACCCCTTTGGGACGTACTTTGTCATCCCCTCTCTCTCTTATGAACATACATGCTCTCTGGCAATTAAAAATAAGAGTGTACATGGGTGCCTTCTAAGTATGATCTCAGAAATCCAAGGTCAGAATAAACTCACGTCCTTGACGCTCCCGTTTTTTGTTTGAGTGGATGTTTGGGCCACGTGGCTGCCCTGGAATTGCTGTAAATTAAGAGAAACTTACGTGCTGGAGACCTAATGTGGGTGACAGTTAGCATATTGTGTATTTGCTAATGGAGTAAATCTCAAGTGTTCTCAGTCCAAAAAAAAAAAAAGAGGTAACTTTATGCGGTGATGCATGTATTAATTAGCTTGATTGTGGTCGTCATTGCACAATGTGTTGTGTGCGTATCAAACTATCATTATTTGTCAAATATATATATTATGTAATATGTGTAACTTTTATTTGTCAATCTTGCCTCAATAAAGCTGGAAAAAAGAAACTTGCTAGATGAGGGGGGAGTGACTGGTCCCTTACATTCAATATGTAAAAGGATCATTTTCCCTCTTTTCACCTTTTTCTGTGGGTTTTTTTTTTTTTTTCTAATAGTTACAGCAGTATTTTATTCCAGAGGCTTGTATGATATATTAAGAACATTTTCTCAACCAAAATAGCATTAACTTAATGAAAATCTGTGGTGATAGCATGCTGTTTTGCTTTCTCTTGCAGGGTGAAGGCAGCATAAATGATCCCTGAATGTGCCTTTGGGCATATTTAAGCCATTCGTTTTTTGATTAGGAGAAAGAAGACAGCCATCCATTTGAAAGGTGGGTAGAGGTTTCCATGCAGCTTTGTATTATAAAAATTGTCAAATACTGAGGAAAAGACAGTAAGTTCTGGTGTATTCACTACCTAGATTTAATGTTGATTAGTAATTTGCTGTTATTTTCTCTATGTGTGTAGGTTCGTGCAGGGTTTTTTTTTTTTTTTTTTTTTTTTTTTCTTCTTCTTCATGAAACATGTAAAAGAAAGTTGCAGGCATCGTGACATTTTCTACTTGATTCTTGGGGAGGTCATTCCTAAAAAATAAGGATATTCTTTCTGAGAGACATTTTAGACCATTCGTGAACTTTGTAATACAGAATTATTTAATCAGTCAGTTATGATTTATGATTTTGTATTTAAGGGTTGTCACATTGAGTTATGCTTTCTTTTTATTTTTTAGGGAGAGATTTTTGCTATAGGGTCCATGCACTTGCCAGAGAGACAGAGAGAAAAAGTGAGAGATCACCCCCTGTGGGGATGGCCATGCCACAGTCACTTCTCCTCCATTCTCCTCTTGGGATTTTGGGCATGCACGCACATATGCCTGGTGTGAATTTCAAGCCACTGGGTCGAGGACTTAAACTGTGTTCAACCATGTGGGAGTCCAGGAAAGTAACCGCTATGCCATCTGCGGGTTCCAAGTTACGTTTTTTCTTTATAGATAGAAATAGATAGAAATAAAGTCAGATTAAAACATTTTTAGGGAGCCAATTGCTGGTAAAACATGATGCTCTGAGAGGCTGATCCACATGAGAAGGTGCTAGAGGTGCCAGTTCACTTCTGGAGACCTCTCTGAGTACACTGATCACGTGTGTGCCCATGATCTGGAGCTGGCTGAAGCTGGGGGTAGATTTGGTGTTAAGGTCCTGTTAAAGGAGTCTCTGTTTTTCTCTCTGTATGTCTCTCACTTACAAATAAAGTAAACTTAAAATATCTTTTTAATTTCTCATTTCTTTGATGAATAGGTAAGCAATATGAATTCTTTTGATAGGAGAAAAATCTAAATATAAAGATGTAGAATTTGTACATACATGTGCCCTGTCTTAGAGGGATTACTATGCTTTCTTCGTTCCCTATAATCTTCTTGTCTGTTCCCCTGTGCTGATGTTCTATGCTTAGGTCAATGGATCTGATTACTACCCTTCGTCCTGATCAGCATTCATAAGTACTCCAGTATTTATGATCTAATATGATCAAAGTTCTTAATTGATTTTTTAACTTACATTTGTAGGTGAAGGTGGAAATTATATTACTGGTACTATGAAGGTAATGTTAGTATATTAAAATCAATATTAGATTAAAAATGACTCCCAGCCCTATAAATTGATTACTTGAATTAGAACTTTATGTAAAATCTGAAAGACATACTCAGCTATGATTGCAGTTGTAGGTTGTTACACATTATAGCCAAGTACACAATCAGATCTCTCTGGTTTTTGCTGGGTGGCTGTCGACTGTTCCACATTCCAATCTCAGTTATCATTTATTTACAGTATTTTCCTCAATTGGTCCCTGTATAGCTGAGCATTCTTAAAGTAAGTCTTTATGAACTGGAGTTGCTCACTTAGAGCATATTTTAAAAGAAGTCTATTTAAGTGAGCCATTTAGGGCAGCAACAGCCTCTTAGACTCTCATTTCTGATTTAGAACAAAAGGTTACTGACAGCAGTAGAGGTTCTTTGAAAGATACTGGCATGAAGAAGAAGCAGAAGGAGTAGTGTCTGGAATAATAGCTCAGAATGATCTAGTTTGCCATTTTTACTTGTTGGCCCTTGTATGGTTATGCTTTGAAAAGAGGAGGAGTGGATGGGGATCTACATGAGGCAAAAATGGCTTTGAAGGATGGATGAGCAAAGAGAGGTGAATGGGGCTTTGTCTGGCCCTGGATCACTTTGTTATGGGGTCATTAAAAAAAAAAAACAACTCTAGGGGGACCAGCAGTTAGCATAATAGCTATGTCACTGGACTCCCACGTAGTCGATCGCGGTTCGTGTCTCAGACCAAGTGGCTTAAAACTCATGCCGGGTGTGTGTGCGTGCGTGCCCAAAATCCCGAGAGGAGAATGGAGGAGAAGGGATTGCAGCGTGGCCATCCCCCCTGGGGGGTGATTTCTCGCTTTCTGTCTCTCTGTCTCTCTCTGTCTGTCTGGTGAGCGCACGTGCCCAATAGTGAAAAACCTCTCCAAAAAACAAACAAACAAACAAAAAAAAACAACTTTATTTATAGATTGTACATTCAGAAAATACACTTAACTGTATAAATTGATATAATTTCACAAACTGAACACACTGTAGAAGTTTGGCAGTTGAGGATGGCTTCAGAGTCCCAGGACTTTTAGGATGTCTCAGAGAATAGTCCTGGCTTGATGCTGTTAAGTTGTCCCAAGAACATTCCGCTTCTCTTGCATCAGTTAAGACTCCGGAAAGTCATGAGCCCACAGATATTCCCACCCCCAGCAGTGAGGAATCAATCGGACATTTCTTGGCAAGCCTTTCCTCTGAATCTTAAGACCGGCAGTTGCCCTAATGAGTTTTAACTGGCTGACAGAGGCCTTGTGTTTGTGTCTGATAGATTTAATTCTAGGGACAAGAGTCCTGGAAAAAAAAAGGAGAGAGTCTGCTTTATTTACCCCTCTGGTGAGAAGTTAATCTTGCTGGGGCCTCCAAAATGTTTGATTTTCGAGTTGCTCAAATTGTGTCTCATGATAACAGAGAATTAAACCTGTGGACAAAAGGAACTGGGCAGTAAACTTTATTGAATGAGAAAGCTCTTGCAATGGGAGGGGTCCCGACAGGGGGTAGCTGAAGTGGGGCTCTTGTCAGCCTTTTTTATTCTAGCTAGGAGGAACTTTTGTATGCGTTTTTCTCATGGTGTGGGTCACATGCTATATGTGTCATGCTATTTCTTTCTAATTTTGGAGTGGGTCCATAGATCAGGAAACCCTATGTGATGGGGAATTGTTACCCAATTCTTTGTCTAAAAGCTTTGAGCCATAGAGACTATTCTCTTATTCTCAGAATGCGGTGGAGCCTAGAAAAAGTCTAAATTGTAGGCAGCAGGGGCTTGGTAAAAGATAACTGAATTGGGGCCAGCAGGTGGCATGGTGGTTAAGGCATTGGATTCCCATATGGCTGGCCATGGTTTGAGTCCTGGACTCAGCAGTTGAAAAACATGCCAGGCATGTGTACATTCTTGCTCAAAATCCAGAGAAGAGAATGGAGAAGGGATTGAGGTTTGGCCATCCCCCTTGGGAAACTCTGTCTCTTGCCAGTGAGTACACATACCTTATCACAAAAATCTAAAATAATAATAATAATAATAATAACTATTTTAAGGAATTGCAGGTAGTTTCTTGAATGAGCAAGCTATGTGCAAACAATTTTCAGTGAGTGATTTCTAAGAGTGATGGTACCTCTATTTTGTGGGTCTCTATCCTACCTATGTGCGAATGGTCTATTTCCTATCTCATAACCAGCACCTCCATTAAGAAGCATCACCAGTGTAGCCTCTTGCTTCCCTCTAGACACTGTCCTGCTCTATGGATAACTAACTACTCTCTTACTTCTAGTAGCATAAATTAGTTTTGCCTCCTTCTTTTCTGTGTATATGTGTAATATATGATGCAGATTATACTCTTTTATGCCTGGCTTTTCATTCAGTAATGTGTTAGATTCTTTCATATTGTTGTATGTATACTTATAGATAGTTCATTTTCATGGCTGTAGGGCATGCCATTGTGTGAAAATGCAAAAATTAATTTTTTTCCACTAGATGTCCATAGTTTTTTTGGGGTTTACCTATCCAGGGCACCCTACAATAGAAACAAAGATTAGACAAGGTTTTATCCTGTTCCTAGCTACAGCAGTGGTTGTCGAAGCTCTTCCCAGTTTCCATGATATGAAAAAGCAATCTAGGCAACAGATAAAAGATGGAGACCCATGTGGGACAAGCATATGTGGTTTCTTCAGATAATGATTCTTGCCACTCTTCAAGACTCTCAATGCCCCTTTTCATTTTGTTTTCTGTGGCATGTTTTCAGCTTCTTCTTCTCTATCATTACTCTCTGTGCAGCCCCTCTGAGGAGACTGTGCAGAGCATATCAAATAACAGGCAATCAATGAATATTTAAAATTCATTAGGTGTTAGATGTGGGTCAAAGAATTGAAAGTTGTTGGCTTACTTTTCAGGAGCCTGTGTTGTAGTTGTGGATTCACAGGTATAGATGTGGGCCATATCTCTGGAAACCAGTTGTATTCTAGAATCCAGGGATATAATTTCAAAGGCTTATGCAGTCCAGGATGGTAGCACAACTGAAATCAGTTGGGTTTTCTCGGTAAGGAGTGATGAGCACTATGGAGAATGACTATGTATGTCCTGCCCAAATTTTGGTCTGATGAAACATGTCCATCTAAATTTAGCAAATCTGCCAACTTCCAGTCTTTAGGGACTAGGAGTTCATTATAAGAAAGTGTTCTCATAGGGCTTGGGTGTTTTTTTTTTGGAGAGGTTTTTGCTATAGGGCGCGTGCGCTCGCCAGGCAGACAGAGAGAGACAGAGAGACAGAAAGCGAGAAATCACCCCCCCGGGGGGATGGCCACGCTGCAATCCCCTTTCCTCCATTCTCCTCTCGGGATCTTGGGCACGCATGCACACGTGCCCGGTGTGAGTTTTAAGCCACCGGGTCCGGGACGCGAACCGCAGTCGTCTACGTGGGAGTCCAGCGACATAGCCATTACGCTAACTGCTGGTCCCGGGCTTGGGTGTTTTTATAGACAAATTCTGCTTTTGTAAATGGAAGTTTTGTTCAAGCACAGTCATGCTTATTTGTTTACGTATTGCGTTTATAACAGCAGAGCTGAATAGTTGTGAAAGAGATCAGGGTTGAGTAGTTGCAACAGTGACCATATGGCCCACAAAGCCTAAAATACTTACCATCTGGCCTTTACACAAAAGTTTGCCAATTCCTGCTTTTCTTTCTAAAAACAAGGACGTAGTAATCATAACTTTTGAGGTCAAGTAATCACTCAAGTCCGTTAAATTTGGTGTTAATGCCTTTATTTATTCATCCATCCCTTCATCCAATAAATGCTTAGAGTACCTGTTGTATTTTAGGCATAAAGTGATGAATACGACGATGATGATAATGATGATAATCAACTATGGTTCTTGCTCTTGTGGAATTTATATGAAGTTCTTATGAATTTGAATTTCTGTTCTGGAATTGAGCTGTCAATGAAACAAATGTATGATATAGAAACACATAATATTTAATTTAAAACTGATATATTGGCTGTCTTTACTAATTTTTAAATCGGATAAACAATCTACATAATCTAGTAGTTACATTCGTTTCGGGGAGGCTGTAGTGTGATATACACACAAGTTGTTATGGTTTTAAAGGTCCTAAGAGTTGGGGCAAGTAGGTGGTGTGATGGTTAAGGTGCTGGATTCTCACATGGTGGAGTCCTGGACCCTGTGGCTTAAGGATCACGTGGGCGTATGTGTATGCATGCCCAAAATCCCAAGAGGAGAATGGAGGAGGGGATTGTGGTGTGGCCTTCCCTCAAAGGGTAATTTCTCGTTTTTTTTTGTCTCTCACTCATTCATTTTTCAGTGAGCCCTCGTTCACTCATACCCTAGTGAATCCACATGCCCTACGGCAAAACAAACAGAAAAACTAAAGGTCTCAATTGTTTACAGGTGGTAACACTAGAATGATTGAAGGCAGCCATATCTGATGAAGGGCAGAGTTTTTTCTTTTTTTTTAGCCTAAGGGCATCCTTTTTTTATTAATTTTTATTTTTTTTTTTTTTTGAGAGGTTTTTGCTATAGGGTGCGTGTGCTCGCCAGAAAGACAGAGAGACAGAAAGCAAGAAATCACCCCCTAGGGGGGTGGCCACACCACAATCCCTTCTCCTCCATACTCCTCTCGGGATCTTGGGCACGCATGCACATGCGTCCGGTGTGAGTTTAAGCCACCGGGTCTGGGACTCCGCTGTCGACTACGTGGGAGTCCAGCAGCATAGCCATTACACTAACTGCTGGTCCTAAGGGCAGATGAGTTTTGAAGCACTTCCCAAAGGAAGCCAAATAGACTACTACTTTAATAAGTAGTAAACCTCAACAGAAAGAACAGCAAACCAAGATAATACCAATCAGAATATAGTGTAACAAATTAATCTGTTTCTGCTGATATGCTTATCTGTTTACTTATTGAAGGTCGTAAAATTTTAGGGACATTGTAATAAACGTAAAAAGCATAGGAGTATTTTTTTTATATTTTTCTAAGGAACATGAATCTTGTTTTTAACATCTTTTTAGCACAGTTAGCATTTTCATATTTGCTCATGTGTTTTATGGGAGGGCATTTGGGCTGTGAGTTACTGCCCATTCCCAAACCTCAGACTATCCTCAGACCAAGTCAAAGCAAATGCATTGGGATCATATTAATGAGCCATCATAAGCCATGAAAGACGAGTTTGCCTTATTTTCGCTTGAAAAGTCTTTTAGAAAATGAAATTGGACGTTTACTTGGATTTTGCAAATGCAATTATTTAGTTGTGTGCAGTAATTTGAAGATGTACCAGTGATGTTTATACATCGCTTTAAGAACATCAGACATCAAACTGTTATTTTAAAGAATATACTTTTTAAAAAAGAATTATTTATTTTAATTTTATTTATTACTACTACTACTACTACTGCTATTGTTATTTTAATTCAGAGAGAGACGGAGGTAAAGTGAGAAAGCAAACTGTCAGGTCCGGGACTTGAACTGTGGTCAGAGTTCAGTGCCTTAACCACCACACCACTTGGCGGCTCCAGCCAACAGCCTTTAATGCTGTTTGCCACTTTTTGAAGCAGTGGTCTTGGTGACCAGCAATGCTCTCCTCTGAAATCTTAGGCTCCTGAAGGAACCACAGAGAAGGATTGTTAGCTGGTGCAATGAATAGTTTAATAGATGTGATTAAAACTCAGAACTGGGGACCAGCTATATCACTGGACTCTCACCTAGTCTACTACAGTTCGTGTCCCATATCCAGCAGTTTAAACTCACACTGGGTGTGTGTGAGTGCATGCCCAAGATCCTGAGGGGAGAAGTGAGGAGAAGAGAATATGGTATGGCCATCATCCCTGGGGGAGGTGATTTCTTGCTTTCTGACTCTCCGGTGAGTGCTTGTGCTCAATAGCAAAAATCTCTCTCAAATAAAAAACAAAACAAAACAAAAAAAAACAAAACAAAACAAAAAAAGCAACCAAACAAACAAAAAACAAACAAAAAACCCACTCAGAACTGGTTTACTTTGTTGCCAAATTTGATAAATAAAGTTAAGGTGTAGTTGATCTTCTTTAGAGTAAGAAATGATTGGGACCAGCAGTTAGCATAATGGCTGTGTCACTGAACTCCCATGTAGCCGACTGTGGTTCGAGTCCTGGACCTGGTGGCTCAAACTCATGCCAGGCGCGTGTGCGTGCATGCCCAAGATCCCAAGAGGATAGTGGAGGAGAATGGATTGTGGGGTAGCCATCCCCCCCCGTGGAGTGATTTCTCGCTTTCTGTCTCTCTGTCTAGTGAGCGCACGTGCCCTATAGCAAAAACCTCTCCAAAAAAAAGAAATGATTTATATTCATTTTATATTCATTCACATCTTTTACATCTTGTGTTTAAACGTCTTTAAAAATTCTGTCCTATTCAGTTTAGTAACTATGGTGGTTTAGATTTAGAGGAAAAATGAGACTTGAAAAGACCATGAGTAAACAGTTATTTTTTCTTATAAAGCTGGAAACTGTAGGCTTAACTCCTTTAGCTGAAAATAAAGTTTTCTGAAACAAATATGTTGATAGTCCAAATTACTTGTTCTATGCATTAGAAAAAAATGTATCTTTTGTTCTACCTAAAATGGAGTTATCTTGTCAAGAACTCCTGTCTCAGGAGTGTTGATTTGCCAAGGCTATTTAATTAAAATTTACTTAATCAGTCTCTCAAGTTTTATTTTGAGAAAGGAAAGTACTGAAGTATAGATAAATATAGCTTGCTGAAACAAAATGTGTTTTAGAAAGAGCATAAAGATGATTTTCTTGGTTGAAAACAACAGAAAACCCAGTTCAAACTATGTTAAGAGAAAAAGTTTATAAGCTCAAGTGATCGCAAGTCTAAGGATGGATCTACCTTCAGGAGGGGCTTGATTGGGGATTTAAATGATGTCATGAGGATCCATCTTAGCTATGTATTCTTGGGCTGCAAATGGAGACCTCCAGCAGCTTCAGGCTCACATCACTACAGGGATCATCCATAATAGTACACAGACATCCTCCTGGCCATCATGGACCTTGTGCCTAGTGCTGAACCAGTCACTATGTCCAGATTTGTGGGCTTGCTCTGGTTGGGTTGCCCAGGTCATGTTCATTACTCCAAGAGCCCCAGGTTATCACATCTTGAGCTGGAGAAGAAGCAGAATAATGACAGGTAGGAATGGTTCCCTCCAGAGGCAAACCAGGGTAGTTACTAGGAGGGTCAGTGGGTGCTGGCAGGCACACTAATTATAATTATGTCATTGTATCTTCTTATGGTTGACACAACATTGGCAGGCATATTCTCTTAAACCAGGAGGTACATCAGGGAAGCTGGGTGTAGAAGTGATGAAGAACTCGGATCCTGGGCCAGACTAGGTTCAGTTATTAGCTGCATGAGCTTTTGATAGATGAATTAACCTCTCTGTGCCCCAGTTGCCTCAACTATGTTATAGGGTTACTTTCTAGGGTTCTGGGGAGCATCAAACTAATGGGTATTTGCAGGGCACATAGAACAGTACCTCATGCATGCTGGTCTTCCCTCTTGTTATCACTGTGAACTTTTAAAACAGCCCTCCTCACTTGACAGGCAAGGAAGCGCAGAATATCCTGGCCTATAGGGGCCAGTGCTCTGTCGGTTTCTGACTTCTTCCCTGTCTCCACACTTGTCTCTGTGTTATGATTGTGGGGCACTTGGGTTAATAATAAATCAAGGGAGCCCAGCAGATGGCATAGCAGTTACATTGCTGGACTCCCCTATGGCCAACTATGGTTCGAGTCCTGGATCCTATGGCTTGAAACTCATATGGGGCTCTTGTGCATCTGTGCCCAAGATCCCAGGAGGAGAGTGGAGAAGAAGGGATTGCAGCGTGGCCTTCCCCCATTGGGCGATGATTTCTCACTTTCCCTCTCACTGTTTCTGTCTTTCTCTCTCAAGCAAGTGCATGCCCCCTAAGACAAAAATCTCCACAAAATAATAATAATAATAATAAATCAAGGAAGCAGAGAAGAAGGAACTACACATTTGGCCTGTTTTATGGAGGTACTGAAGTATTCAAGAAATGTAGTGTTTCTGTATATTCTGTTGTGAGTTCTGGAGCTGCCTGTAAGAGTGGCCCAGTCCTATTTAGGGGAATGTTATGAGGAAGGTCACATTGTCATTGTCCATCCTGGGAAGCACATGATTCTAGGGTTGGTACTCACTTAGGATATGTTTGCAAATTGTTTAATCAGGTCCAGTATTCTGAGTTTAGAAGGAGCAAAGATCTTGATGGTCAGGAGGTAATTTGAACTAGTTAGTATGGTGTGAAGACAAAAATGACTGACTCTGAGAGGTTTGAACGACTGCAGAATACTGCTCTCAAAGCCTTTATTTAGCCAGTTCTGTCTACAGATAGACACTATTTTCCTCATTAAGAGTATTTTCCCACAATCGTTGGGAATGTTTTATATGGAAATTATTCAAATGATTTTATGAAGGAGGCTTGTTCTGGGGACTGTTCTGGTATTGACCCAGACATCTGAGGAGGGTCATACTGCTTCTGAGGACAGTGACAATGATTCTTTTGTACTTACTGTAGACTCAAGATGTTGGAACCTTGAACTATCGCTGTGGGTAATTCATGATACCCTCCTCAAATATGCAGCTACACAAGCAAGGGGGAACTTATCAGAAAACAGAATTTTGGCTCTCCTTGCAGTGCTTTTGAGGAAAATGATGCCATTCTTTATTCACAAAGCTTTCTTCTCTGCGTAACAGGCTGCCCTGCAGTCACTGTCTCTCCCACCCTTGCCATTGTGCTTGGTATGTGGGAGGACTCAGTTCTTGAATGAACAGACCTGTCTGAGCTGTGCCTTTGCCCTTGTTTTCAATTTCTTTTGACAAGAAATTGTTTACCATAGACATGTCTTCAAGAATTTCAGCTGTGTCTTACAATTCCTTCTGTCTGAACCAACCTCATTGTCTTTGTTGTTTCTTTAGACGGAGGTAGTGGTGTCAGAGTATTGATTCCAGCACCTGGTTTTACAATGATATTTATTTATAAATAACACCTATTCAGAAAGTAAAAGATTACTATGAATTCTGTGGAAACGACCCTACATTTGTTCAGTGCTTGTGGAAATCATAATAGGCTCTTAGATTTAATCCCACTTGCATTGTTCTTAGTTCTATTGCTTTACTAAGTAGTCTGGGATTGAATGTTAATTGTTTTTTCATTGCCTTTAACCTGACCCTATTTTATAGCTGAGAAAACAGGGTCAGCCTTATTTCCCATAATGTCAGCTGCAAAAGTAATAGTAGTTTTATTTGTTATATGGTGGGCGAATCATCATAACCAATAATAATATCATTCTGTTTAATATTTAATACTCTCAATAATATAATTCTACTTAATATTCTTAACAATATCGTTCTATTTCATATTCTCAACAACTCTGTGATCATTATTCTGGAAATGAGGAAACTGAAAAACACTCGGACATGGCTGAGTGGCCTTGTCCTACTCTTAGCAGTCACAAACACAGTCCTGCCCTCTGGTATGGCCCAGTGTCTAGGCCACACTCTGGAAATGGCTCACATTAGAATCACCCTGAAGGATTTAAAAGCACTCCATGTCATTGCAAAACCCTTATTACATCTTATATTCAAATTTACTTGGCTTAGGGTCTCTGGTGAAGTTACCATGCATTCAGGATTGAGAACCTTTGAACATGAGCAGTGGTTCTTAAAAACTGGTCCCTGGGATGATGGGATGATGGCATCAGGTAAACTTGTTAGAAGAGAAGTTTTTTTTTTTTTTTTTTTTTTGCCATTGGGCACGTGTGCTCACTGTAGAGAGACAGAGACGGTGAGAGGGAAAGTGAGAAATCATCCCCCAGAGGGGATGGCCATACTAGATGGCCATACCCAGACCTACTGAGTCATCTGAGAGAGAGAGAGAAAGACAGGCAGGCAGACAGACAGAAGCCCCAACAGGGTCCTAGTGCTACGATCCACTCCTAGTCTCAGCCAGCCCCAGTCATGGGCACACTTTCCCTGAAGATTGTCCTGCAGAGCACTGCATTTTCCATCTGGCCCCACTTCTAGAAATTCTCTTCAAGAATATAATTTGATTTCCTCCTCTTTCTTTTCTTTCTTTTTTTTTTTCCTTCTGAAATTCCTTTTAGAGATTGACTAACTTGTTCTATGACTGTCTTCTTTTCTTTTTTACCTCTACTTTAAACTGTTTCTTAGGATGTTTTCTAAATTTATCTCTAACCCTTCTATTAGTTTTTTTCAAGTCATGTTTTAAAATTTTCTGACAGTTGGTTTTTGTTGCTGCTGTTCTGCAAATGTTTTTTTATTTTTATTTATTTTTATTTATTTTTATTTTTATTTTTTGGAGAGGTTTTTCGCTATAGGGCGCGTGCGCTCGCCAGACAGACAGAGAGAGACAGAGAGACAGAAAGCGAGAAATCACCCCCCAGGGGGGATGGTCACGCCGCAATCCCTTCTCCTCCATTCTCCTCTCGGGATCTTGGGCACGCACGCACATGCGCCCGGCGTGAGTTGTAAGCCACCGGGTCCGAGACGCGAACCGTGGTTGACTACGTGGGAGTCCAGCGACATAGCCATTACGCTAACTGCTGGTTCCCAAATGTTTTTATTTTATAGAGTCCTGTTATTCCATGACAGTGCTTTGTTATAGGTGAGGAGACAGTTTTTCCTTTTTGGAACTTTTTTTTATTCTGCTTATTTGTTTCTTTCAGGTTGCTTTTGTTTGTTTGTTTTTTAAACTTGTTTGTGTCTGTCTTTCATGTTAGGTACTTTTTTTCTTTTATGTGTCCAATGATCCTTAGATGTCTGTTCATGATTAAGAATGGGCCTTGGGCCCAGCAGGTGGCATGGTGGTTAGGGCATTGGAATTCCCACATGGCCGACCACGGTTCGAGTCCTGGACCTGGTGGCTTGCTTTCTCACTTTTCCCCTCTCTCTGTGTCTTTCACTGGCAAAACACATGTGAAAAAATAATAATAAATAAATAAAATAATTCTTCTAAAAAAAAGAATGGGCCTTCACAAATTGGAAGATTTGGCTTCTTTGGTTCTGTTAGTTTTCATCACCTATCTGATTTCCAGTTTTAAAACATTTCAATAGTAGTTCAGTGATAAAATGTGAAGTTCTGGAGGCTGACCACATGAAATGGTTCTAGGTTTGTATCCAAATGCCTTACTGAATATACCAGCACATGTGTGACCATGATCCAGAGTTGGTTAAGACTGCTGTTGGAGTGTGACATCCATACCTTGTTGGGGGTGTTGTCTAGGAGATGCTGTCTCTCCATCTCTCTCTCTCTGTCTCTCACACTCTTTCTTGCTCATGGAGAAACAAAAAAAGAAAGTAGCTTTTTTTTTTTTTTTTTTTTTTCCAGAGGTGTTTGCTATAGGGTGAGCATGCTCACCACCAGAAAGACAGAGAGTGAGACAGAAAGCGAGAAATCACCCCCCCCCCCAGGGGAAATGGCTACACTGAAATCCCTTCTCCTCCATTCTTCTCTCAGGATCTTGGGCACACATGAACACGTGCCCAGCATGAGTTTAAGCCACCGGGTCTGGGACTCAAACTGTGTCAACTACATGGGAGTCCAGCAACATAGCGATTATGCCAACTGCTGGTCCCTGAAAGCTAGCATTTTTATTCTTTGCTCTTATCTTTGTCTTTGTGGATTTATGCCTTTAAAAGGAAATAATTATTTTTGTACTGGGATTTTAGGAGGGAGAGGAACCAAACTGTGTGTTCATTTATTGCCTTTATCTGGAAGTCACTATATTGTAGAAGTCTTGGGTGGGGGTGAGTTGTGGTGCAGTGATAATATGACTCTACAAGGCTGACCTACATGGGCAAGTCCCAGGTTCATGCCTGGAAACCTACCTAAGTATGCTGGGTACATGCTTGTCTGTGATCCAGGGAGTGGCTGAAGCTGGGAATGGAGCATGGTGTCAGGACCCCGTTGGGTGGTACTTTTTTCTTTATCTCTTTCTGTCTGCGTCTCTTGCTCATGAAAGAAGTTAAAAATAGATATATGTGTGTGCGTGTGTGTGCCTGTCTTTAAAAAAAAAAAAAAATCCAGGTCAGGATTTTGTAGCATTGGCATTTGGTCAGACACTCACCTACAGTTCTGAGCATTAGCCTGGTGTTCTTTTATTTTTAAGACATGATATATATTTAGATGGTCTCAGTAGAGAACCTTGACTTTCTTGTTAACTCTGTAGTAGCTGCCTCCTTTTCTCAGTAATGGCTTTGATTCTGGGTGCTAAATTACTGATAAATTTATAAATGATAATTAGGCCTTGTGATAAAAAACAAGAATCCTAAAAGAAAAATATCCTTATTGATGTTTCTAAAAGGAATTTTCCAAGGGTAAGCATATAATCCTTAGATTAAAATGCAGCTGACACATTAAGCTGCCTTACATGAAAAGCTGAATAATAGGCTTTAATGCCATTTGTCCTTGACCACCCACAAAGGGCATTCCCGTAGACTGAAGAGACTACATAAATACGGCATTGGGAGGAGGGGGCTGTATTTGTGATTTTGATCCCTAGTAAATGCTTCAACAGAGTATTCAAACTCAGACCGTCAGAAAGTAGGTACAAAACCATCGGTAGCCTTAATTCCGGAACTGTTTTTGGGGCAGAGTGGTCCTTTTGGTATGGATTGGCTAACTGACCTTGAATATTTCATGATCTGCTCCTTGTGGTGATAAATTTGGTTGTTTCCTGTCCTTTCTGGATGTTGGATGTATACTCTGTCAGCATTCTGAGCTTTCTTACAGATGACTGGAGCATAGCCTCTTAGAGGGCTTCCTTGGTCCTTGTGTAGTAACCAAGATGGTCGTTCCTGGCCCTGGCATTGACTAAATGACAGAAATCCTCTTCAGGAGCTTTGCAGCTCTGCGCAGTAGCAGTTCTTCAAGAGCTGTAACTTCACCACTAGGAAAGGAAAGGAAAACCTCTTTGTTTCCACGGTGATTACTGTAGGAGCTTGCCCAAGATACGTCTCCTTGAATGTGCAGGGCTGTGTGTAAAACAGAGAAATTGCTTTCCCCTTAAAAGCACTGGCCTGTTGTTATGACTCTGCAAACCTTTGAGGAAATCAGATTCGTAGATTTCCTAAGTTTAGAAAGTTGTTTTACTCACATCTTGTTATTGAAGTCGTCAGCAATTTGGGGGTGATTTTAGTTATTATCATGAGGTTGAATTAAAATGAAGGATAATACTGGAAGATGCCTGGTTGTTGAATTTCTTTCACAAACTACATATAAATAAATTATAAATTCTTCAAGGTTAGGGAAGGAATTTTCATTTAATTAGCAAGTCCTTCTTTTCCATATGTTTCTGTCTCTTCCGTATGCCCTCTAGGATGGTCTCTGCTTCTTAATATGTCTATGACTGTGAAGTGAACTGTAGGAACGATGCCTATTGATACAGACCAGAGTTTCCAGTGGTAAGAGGCTACCCGTTGTGGTGGCTTATTAGCTGACCAAAGTCTGGTTTGGGTTTTCTGAGTTTAATCATCCCTGTTGATCACAGTTGTTGCCTTTCTCACATGTCCACTTTTTTGTTTTGGTGGAGTTTTTTTGCCTTAGGATGTGTGTGCTTGCACGTGTGAGAGAGAGACAGAGACAGTGAGAGGGAAAGTGAGAAATAACCCCCCTCCCCCCGGGGGATGGCCACACCACATCCGTTTTCCTCCATTTTCCTCCTGGGATCTTGGGCACGTACGCATACACACCTGGCATGATTTTCAAGCTACCGGGCCTGGAACTCAAACCGTGGTCAGCCTCATGGAAGTCTAGTGATGTAACCACTACGCCATCTGCTGGCTCCCCACCTGTCCCCTTTTAAAGCACGTAGCCCAATCATGGTAAAATATTTCCTTAGTTACTCTCAGTTTAACTGAAGTAGCCGGAGTCTTTTAAAAGAATTCTAAATTCCGAGAGGAAAGGAAAATAAACACTTTCTTAAATTAAAAAGAGAACTATACCTGTTCTTTGCAGTAGCCATTTCTGATCTTCCTAGAACTAGGGAACCTAAAGTCCCAGCTCTATGTAGTATTTAGAGATTATTTATGAAAGAGCCAAAGAAGCACCAAATAGTTATAGTTTGCAATTGCATTTAGATTGTGTGTGCATAGGACAGCTGTTATTCATGTTTCATTCTAACATGGTTTTGGCACTGAGTATATGATAATTATAATTTAAATGAAAATAAAAAGCCCTTCTATTGGCAGGATCTTATGTACATACGTTATAGTATAATGGGTAACATTAAAAGTGCTATCAGGAGGGGCCGGCAAGTGGCATGGTGGTTAAAGGCGCTGGACTCCCACATGGCCAACCACAGTTCAAGTCTCAGACCTGGTGGCTTGCGTTCTCACTTCCTCTCTGTCTCTCTCTGTCTCTCTCTGATCAAACTGGAAAATAATAATGATAATAATAATAAAGTTAAATAAAATAATTCTAAAAAAAAAGTGCTATCAGGAAATTTGTGATTCAAAAAATATGTGAACTGGAGCCAGCGGGTGGCATAGTGGTTAAGATGCTGGACCCGGACATGGCTGACCATGGTTCAAGTCCTGGAACTCATGGACGCGTTCCAGACGTGAAAATCATGCCGGATGCGTGTGCTTCCAAAATCCCAGGAGGAGAATGGAGGAGAAGGGATTTTGGTGTGGCCATCTCCACTGGGTGAGTTGATTTCTCACTTTCCCTCTCACTGTTTCTCTCTGTCTCTCTCCGGTGAGCATGCATGCCCTATGGCGAAAGCCTTTAATAAAAAGTGAACTATTATGAGACAGACAACTGCTTTGTCATTTGTCATTTGAGATTGTCATGAATAGGCCTCTCATATGGTAGAGAATTTAGCTGCCTCATTTCTCAATGGGAAAAATTGTTCTTCAGATGGAGTGTGAATGAAATATTCTATCCATTGTGGGGCTCTCCCTGTTATTGGTGGGTGATGCAAAGAAAGGGTGGCATTTATGGAATTGGGCTATTCTGCCAAAAAGGGTGTGTTCCTCCAGCTGCATCTGTGGTGGCTGTTGGGAGGGTGGGGACAAGGGTGACTTTGAAGAGGTTCCGAGATTAGCGTACTTGGTGAAGGGTTTCAGACGTTTCTAGCTTTTCACATGAGTCCCTAGTTTGTGGTGTCTTGTGTGGAGGCCCGAAGTTACAACACTGAGAGTTTGTTATTTAGTCCATAATGAAGACGAACTGGCCATTGTGTTTAAAGAAGTTGAGTCTCACTTACAGGGAGAGCTGCTTCAGCATGTCTATCACCTACCTTTTTTTTTCTTTTTCTTTCTTTATTTTTGTTTTTGTTTTTGCTATAGGGCATGTGTGTGTACTGGAGAGAGACAGAGAAAGAGAGAAAAAAAAGTGAGAAATCACTCCCCCCCCACCCAAGGCAGATGGCCATGTTGCAATCTCTTTTCCTCCATTCTCCTCTGGGAATTTTGGGCACACATGCACACATGCTCAGCATATGTTCCAAGCCGCAAAGTCTGGAATTCGAACCGCACACTCAGCCATGTGGGATCCGGTTGCCTTAACCACCATGTCACCTGGCTAGCCTTCACCTACCTTCTTGATGGGACATTTTACAGATCAGAAACTGGAATTGAGTGAAAGGGTTAGGAGGGTGATGGGGTTGCCACCTATGACTTGGCTTTGTCTGGGAGAGTGTCTGGAGGTCCCACCCTCTCTAACATGGGAAGTGATGTGAGAAGGAAATGAAGAGAGCACACCACCCTGTGAAGGCAGTGCTCTAGTGGAGATAGCACTGGCAGGAAGTGGAATGGGACTGGGCCCAGGGAGTAAAATCCCTGTGGGAAGATCAGAAACATGTGTTTGGAGATAAACAGTTATATTTCTTTACTTAATTTTTCTTTTGCTTTTCCATTAAACTTAAAAAAGCCTTTCAGGAAGTATTGGAAATGTTTTTGTTTCTGTTTAGTCCACATCTTTCTTACTCCCCTTCTCCCCTCAGCCTTATTGAGGTATATTTTTTATACAAAAAGCTTAGCACACAATTAATATAGGCAATTCCTTTTGTTTGAACATCATCATATTAGCATCATCATAATCAAGATAACAAATGTGTGCATAACCTCTAGAAGTTTCCTTGTCGTTCCTTTTTCTTGGTGATGGGAGAGGGATAAGAACACTTAACATGAGATCTACCCTCAACAAGTTTTTAAGTATACAATACCTTAACTGTAGGCATTTTGTTGTACAGCAAATCTCTGGAACTTACTCATTTTATATAACTATAATTTTGTATTTTGTTAACAACAGCTTCCCGTATCCCCCTAACCCATCTCCTGGTAACCACCATTCTATTTACTTTTATTTTCAGTGCCTCATTTGAGAGGAATAATGTCGTATTTATCTTATGTGACTTGACTTGTTTCATTTAGCATAATATCTTTGAGGTCTAGGTTGTTGCAAACAATTGAATTTTCTTCTTTTAAAAGCCTTAATAATATTCTGTCATATATATATGCCACACATTTTTTTGTGGTGGACATATGAGTTGCTCCCATGCCTTGGCTACTGTGCATAATGCTTCAAAGATCATTGGAGTTCTTGGATATATTTATGGATATATATTCAGAAAATGGGATTTCTGAAATGTGGTAGTTATGTTTTTCACTTTTTGAGGACGTTTACACTGCTTCCCAAAGTGGTTATACCAGTTTACATTCCCACCAGTCACTTTTCCATGACTTCACTAATTACTGATTTTTTTTTGGGGGGGGGATAGTTATCTTATGTGTGACATAATATCTCATTGTGTTTTTAGTTTGCATTTCTTCGATGATCAGAGATGTTGAGCATTTTTTTCATATACCTATTGGCCATTTGTATGTCTCTTTGGAGAAATATCTGGTCAGCACCCTTACCCATTTGTAAATGGTTATTTGTTTTTATTGCTGTTGTTTTAGGAGTTCTTCATATTTTCTGGATATAAGCCTCTTGTCAGCTACAGTTAGAAATATTTTATCCCATTCTATAGGTTGCCTTTTTACTCAATCGATCGTTTCTTTTGTCACACAAAAATATTTTAGTTTGATGTAATTCCACTTGTCTGTTTTTGCTTTGCTTTCCTGTGCTTTTGGTGTTACATCCAAAGAATCATTGCCAAAACTAATGTCATAGAACTTTCCCCTTATGTATTTTTTTCTAGGAGATTTATGGTTTTAGATTTTATGTTAATATATTTAACCTATTTCAATTAAATTTTTGTGAATGATGTAAGATAGGGTCCAATTTCATTCTTTTGAATGTTGATATTCAATTTTCTCACCACTATTTATTGAAGAGACTATTCGTTTGCCATTGTGTATTCTGAGCACCCTTGTTAAAAATCTCTTTTCTATAAAATTGACATGTTTATCTGTATGTTATTACTGTGCTGTTTTCATGACTGTAACTTCGTAATATATTTTGAAATCTAGAGGTGTGATGCTTCCAATTTTGTTCTTTGTTTTTCTTGCTCAAAGTTGCTGGCCTAGGGGCCAGGAGGTGGCATGGTGGTTAAGGTGCTGGAGTCCCATATGGCCAACTACTGTTTGAGGCCCAGACCTGGTGGCTTGAAAATTACTCCAGGCATGTGTGTGTATATGCCAAAAATCCCTAGTGGAGAAGGGATTGTGGTGTGGCCATCCCCCAGAGGGTGATTTTTCACTTTCCCTCTTACCGTCTCTCTCAGAAGAGTGCATGTGCCCTATGGCAAAAATTCTAAAAACTTTTTTTTTTTTTTTTTTTTTTTTTTTTGCTTTGGCTCTTCCAGGTCTTTTGTGATCCCATACGAATGTTATGATTGTTTTTCTATTTCTATTTTTTTAAAATGTTTTTGTGATTTTAATGGGGACTGCATTGAATCTCTTTGGGTAGTATGGAGATTTTAACAGTATTAATTCCTACAGTCTATGAAAATAGGATGTTTTTACATTCATTTGTGTCGTGTTTCCTTGTGAATTGTTTTATAGTTTTATTCTGTATAAGTCTGTCACCTCCTTGGTTAGATTTGTTTGTCTCTAAGTATTTTATTATTTTTGGTGCTACTGTAAATGGGGTCATTTTAAAAATATCTTTTTGGTATCTTTTTTTGTTTTTTAGAAGCACAACTTTTCTTTTGGTCAAGAGTGCATGTGCATGTATTTGGGAGTGAGAATGAGAGAGGGAGGGAGAAGAAGAGAGAAAGAGAAAGAAAGAAAGAAAAATACTCTTGAGAGTATCTTGTCACACTCGTATCTCTTTAGAGAGAAAGAGAGAGAAGCACCTTGACAGGGGCTTATCATGACACAGTTCCCTTTCTTCATCTTTGTAGCTCCCTATATCCTGGCTTCCCTTATGCATACCCATCATATTTTTAGGCTGACTCAGGGATCAGAACCTGTGGTTGGCCATATGGCTTCCAGCCTTGTAACAACCCTTGGGCTAAGCACTTATGTTAACACTGTACCATAGCAGCTGGGCCGGGCCACAACTTGGTTTTGTATGTTGATTTTGAATCCTGTACTTATTACTGTAGTTGTTAATTTTTTTTAAGCTTTTGCTATAGGATGTGTGTGCTTGCCAGAGAGAAAGAGAGAGAGAATGAATATGAATGAGTCATCCCCTGGGGTGATGGCCATGCTAGTATCACTTATCCTCCGCTCTTTTTTCAGGATTTTGAGCATGCACACACGTGTGCCATGCATGATTCTCAAGCTGCTGGGTCCAAGACTTGAACTGCAAAACCAGCCATGTGGGATCCAGTGCCTTAACCTCCACACCACCTGCTGGCCCTCTGTACTAGTTTATGTTGGTGGTGTCTTTAAAGTTTTCTACATATGAGATCATGTTATCTATACACAGAGGTGATTTTACTTCCTTTCCAGTTTGGACACATTTTATTTAGTTTTCTTGCCTAATTGTCTGTCTAGGACTTCTGGTACTATACTGAATAGAATTAGCACTTATGAGCATCCTTGCCTATTCCATATCTTAGAAGAAAACTTTGTTTTTCTTTGTTGAATATGATATTCAGTTGTGGGTTTTTCATACGTGGCCTTTATTGTGTTGCTATGGGTTAAGGAACCCAAATTAGGGTACAGAAGGCTGTACCCTAATTTGATGAACATTTTCATCATGAAAAGGTATTAAATTTCATCAGGTGCTTTTTTTGCATCTATTGAGATGGTCATGTGATTTGAGCCTTGACTTTCAAGGAAGAATGTGTGTTCTGAGTGCTGCCAGCAACAGTGATGATGGGAACAGAGAGCTCTCAGAGGAAAGCTCAGCTGGGTGCTGGGTCTTTTGGAGGGTTCTCTTGTTAGTATTAAAAATCTTATATTCTATTTTGAATAATAGAGAAAAATTCTAGTTTATTTCATTATTATTAATAGAAGAAAAAAATGAAGAAGGTATTAAACAAGAGAAGTGTCGGCGTCCGCCCCAGGGCTTGGGTCTGGCTGAATCATGATCAGGGGGCTGCTGGTGAGGAAGAGAAAGAGAAAACCCTCCATCCTGCCAGGACCTGGGAATTGGAAAGAATGAGACAAAGGGATAGAGTAGAAATGGACACAGGCAGCCTGAGTCTAGGTAGCCCAAGCAACTTGTGCCGCAGCTGCTGCTGCTGCTTGAGCCGCTTGAGTTGCTTGAGCCGCTTAAGTTGCCTGAGCCACCCAGACAAACAGGGCCTCTTTATTTATAGTACAAGGAGACATTACACATGTATGTTTCATGATACTTCATAGATTGGTTGCCAGGTTACAGACAATAAGAAGCAGTTAACAAATCTATAAGGGTTTAGTCACACCAGGCCAGGTGTATCCCTTGGTGATAATCCCGTCAAGAGAAAAATCTCATCTTCTTTTCTAATGCAGAGAACTAACTGTTAGGTGTAGGGAAGGAGCTAAAGAACTTCTCCATAAGGACTGCGCCACACCCAGAGAAGTCTAAAGAACCTTTCAGATGCAGAGCAGGGATTGGACTTTACTAATTGGGGTCAAGTTGTTTCTTGAAGTCCATCAGATGTGTCTGTTGGAACGCCCCTAGTAATTTCCACCCTTGCTCTGTCTGCAGCCAAGGTCAAGGAAAGACAGGTTACAGGGTTCTGCCAAACCCCAAAAGAGCATGTGGTGTTTGCTCAGAGCATGTCCCAACACCTCAGACTCTCTCTCTTAAATGTGTCCCCACAGAGAAGAACATATAGAGAAGTGGAAAACAGAAATGATCCCTTTCTTATTGTTAGGCAATCACAATTTATGTATATTTAGGTTTAAAAAATCAGCAAACAACTAGGGATCTTTGCTGTACATGTGTTTCTTATCAATTTTGGAAAGTTTGTAGAGTCATAGTTTTATCAATGGGAACTCTTCTTCAAATACATTGTTATGCAAAAACCCAGTATGCTTGGCTAAAACCAAGTATGCAAAACAGATGATTGTGGAGTTGCATCGTGGAAGGATCCTTCCTGGCATCCCCCACTCTTCCCCTGCTTCAAACCTGAAGAGACCTTAAGTACACTGCAGATCACACTTGAAATAGAGTGAAATCTGTGATTTCGTGGCCAAGAAATTGTGCATTTTTCAGTGCTGGCAAAGGAGAATTTCTTGGGGACCAAGCAGCAGGTGGAGTTTGACCTCTTCACCATCCCTCCCTCTATATACAAAAGGAAGGCTGCCGTAGGTGGGTTGCCTGGTATACTGCAGGAAGTACTCTAGTGTCCTTGGCTACAAACCTGATTCCATGCTGGCAGTTTCAGGAGTTGCTTCGCTTTGCCTAGAACAAGGGATATGAACCTTGGAGGAAAGGGCCATTGCCATATAGCCTGGATTTACAGGACATAGTAGGGTCAGCTAGCCAGGGAATACCTGACACAGCAAGAAACGTGCTGGTAGGTTGGTTCTTATCTTCCTATGCGGATTTTTTTGGTCATTGTTAGTATCTCCTTTGGTGATCTGATGTATAAGAGGCTGAGTTTTGAAACACGCAAGCTAGATTGGGGTATAAATCTTGGCTTCCAGACTGTGACAGTGAGGAAAAGGTTACTTAAACTTCTAAACTCCTAGTTTTCTCATGTGCAAAATGGGGGTGCCATATGCCTCAGGTTTATTTTAAGAATTAAATGAGATTGTGTATGTGTATGCATGCATGCGCACTGAGACTCTGTGTGTATTTATATATTTGCAAGGTTTCTATATATAGATATGGGTATTCTGTCCACATGATATATAGATTTACATCTGTGTGTTATGTATGTAGACATATACACATACATATGTACACACACATACTCACATGCACACTGTATATGTATAGCACTTGGTACGGTGCCTGACACACAGTAAGGACGCAGCTCAGAACGGCTGTTACCATCATGCTCCTCTGTATTATTTTGCTGTATTTAAACTCAAGTGCTGAGCACTGTGTGGTTCTGCTTTCTCTGTGCCACCCTCCCAGATACAACAGTGCCTCTATAGGAAAATGGAAAAGATGCCTGACCATTCAAATTGCATCCACATTCCACTTTGCTTTGCTTAGTTCTTGCCCCCCACCCCCATGTTTATTAATGCTCTCATGAAAAATCTGGGGACCACCAGATGGCGTAATGGTTATCTTGCTGGACTCCCATGTACTCAACCGTGATTCGAGCTCTAGACCCAGCGGCTTAAAACTCACACTGGGCACATGTGTGTACATGTCCAAGGTCCCAAGAGGAGAATGGAGGAGAAGGGATTGCAGTGCGGCCATCCCCTCAAGGAGTGATTTCTCACTTTCTGTCTCTTTGTCTCTCTCTGGCGAGAGCAAGTGCCCTATAGCAAAAATCTCTCTCTTAAAAAAAATAAAAAATCCACACGATCACTGCAGGCAGTCAATGCAGAATCTTTCTTTACTCCTTCAACCTTTTGCCAACACCAACATTGGCCTTTGCAGTCCCCCTGATTTTCTTCATTTCGTTCTTGCGTTCCTCTTGCTGTTTTTTATTTGACGTTTTTTTTCTTCTCATACAAGCCATGTCTTGCAAGTCTATGTTTGGGTTCATTTTTCTTTGCATAATCCAAAGAATCGTAAATCATGCCGAAGCCAGTTTTCTTGCCACCACCAGAATGGGTGGTCTTGAACATCTTTGCTAGCTAGTTTTTCTAGAATTTCTGTCTTAGGTACTGTTGCTTTCCCAGAGTGAAGGATATCAATGACCATTTGTTTCCTCTGAAGTAGTCGGTTGGTCATGAATTTCCTGGTACGGATAGTTACTGTGTCATTCGTGATGGTGGTACATCCTCAGGCAGCCAGGGAGGAAAAGCTTTCTTAGTTCTTATCCTCTGACTCGTATGCCTTTGTCTTTTCTTTCCCTTTTAAAAAGAATTATTAATTCAATTTAATTTATTATTATTTTAAAATTGCTATAAATCATGTGTACTCATCAGAGAGAGAGACAGAGTGAGAAAGAAAGCAAGAAAGCAAGCCACCAGGTCTGGGACATGAATTGCAGTTGGTCACACTGAAGTCCAGCACATTAACCACCATGCCCCTGCTTGTCCCTGTCTTTTCTTAATGTTGACTGTTTTCTTAAAATCTTAACTATTAAAATTGATATTGGCCTGCTCATGACACTCTTCTGGGTTACAGAACACAGATTGCTTGGGCACTGGCAAGGTACACTCATAAAGATGTGTGTCTTAAACTATTTACCTGTTCAGGCTTATTTTCCCTTCCTGGACACTAATGGGAAAATGATCTTATAAAACAAACTGAATTTATTAGGCAGCATTTATTATTATTATTATTTTATTTTTTGTCAGTAGTTTGATGAGAACCTTGGTCAGTAAGAGATAACTGATGTTTGTAGTTGGACTTGGTAAAATTCTTGCCAGGGGCAAAAACCACCTTGGCAGTTAGCTTGTCCAGAAGGATCATGTAGAAGAAGCTGGTTCTTCTACACTTTTTAAAAAGAGGAGAATTGAAGGGTCTTCAGTACTGTATCATTAAAATTCTACTTGGGGAGACCAGCAGATGGTGTAATGGTTATGTTTCTGGACTCCCATGTAGTCGACCATGGTTTGAGTCTTGAGTCTTGGACTCGGCGGCTTAATCTCAGTGCCGGGCGCATGTGCATGTGTGCCCAAATCCCGAGAGGAGAATGGAGAAGAGATTGCGGTGTGGTCATCCCCCCTGAGGGGTGATTTCTTACTTTCTTGCTCTCTGTCTCTCTCTCTCTTTCTGGTAAGTACATGCACCCTATAGCAAAAACCTGTCCAGAAACAAACAAACAGACAGAAAAAACAAACAAACAAACAAACAAACAAAAAAACCCAAAACCCCTCTACTTGGGAACCGTGGATACAGAGCAGTAGTACATAGACCTTGAGGTTATCTTACCTCTCACTCATTGGGTCTTTATCCTCATGTTTTAAATGAATTTCATGTGTAAGGCAGTGGCACTAGCTATATTTATAAAGGCCCAGATTATGATGATTTTTTTTTAGAATTATTAGAAAAATATGTTCAGAATAGTGGAAGTCCAAAAGGAATGCCTATTTCCTTTGAATCATTAATATTGTGAGGATTGACCGGAGGCTTAGAAATGGATTTACTGGAAGAGGTTTTCTGCTCTGCTCAGTGATTTTACATAATTGAACCCTGGTCCTTTAATAACTTTGGTATTAAGGGACCAAGACTATGAGGTGTTTGTTGTGTGACTTTTTCCTGCAAGTAAGAAAGTCTGGTTCAAATAGTAAAGACTATGGGGATAATGCCTTCCATTTTTCAGAGCTTCCTGCTGGGAATAAGAAGCTAGGAAGCTTAGATAGCTTTCCATTCATTTTTATAATGACTTTCCTCTGGAGGGAAGGGTCTGCAGTCAGCAGCGCTTTGTCAGTGCAAAATTATTTTAAGAAAGGTAGCCATAAATTCCTAGAAGGTCAGCAGGTAGTCTAGGACGAGAGCCAGAGAGATTATCTCTGTTGCTGCCACTGTGGCATATTGTGTGCCCAGCATCATCTTGGGGCCTTGACCATCAGCCTCCAAAAACAGAGATCACCCCAGCTTCTTTGGAATGGACACAAAGAGTCAATGAGGGGAAGCCACCTGTCAAGGTCACAGAAGACCAGCTGAATCAGCACTGACTCCAGGTCTGTTCATCTCCAAAGTCCATACTCCTAATAAACACGCTGTTAGAAGAGGCCTTCTACTGACTTTAAAACCCGCGTTCTTCCTGCTGCGTGAGGTCCTTCCATTCCCGGCATCCTTACTGTTCACCCCTTCTGAAGAAACACATTGTAGTCCACACCATCTGTTACATCTGTAAGTGCCCTGGGCCCTGCACCTCTTTTAGAAAAAGGAATGCCGAGACCAGCAGTTAGCGTAATGGCTATGTTGCTGGTCTCCCATGTAGTCGACCGTGGTTCGAGTCCCGGACCCGGCGGCTTAAACTCACGCCGGGCGCGTGTACGTGCGTGCCCAAGATCCTGAGAGGAGAATGGAGGAGAAGGGATTGCGGCGTGGCCATCCCCCCTGGGTCATTCATGGAAGAAACAAATACATAAACTTAAACCAACAAATGAATAATATAGTGCTCAACTAATAGATATTGTGGCTTAGATTTTTAGTATTTCTGGAAAGTCTAAAATCAGGAATTGTTCATTGCAGTGGGGAAGGTCATTTTCTCTTTTTTTAACTCTTGAAAAAGGAACTATTGAAGCATTTCAACCAAGCTTGTGTGTGTGTGTGTGTGTGTGTGTGTGTGTTTCCATGTTTATTTTTTCCAGTCCACTTTATGGAATCCCAAACTCGATCACCTCTAGAGCCTGACAGGTAACACAGTTTGGCAAAGTGGGTCAGGTGTTAGATAACAGCGGAGGTTGGGCTCTGTGACACTCAGGAGAGCTGCTGCGTGCCCCTGTAATAGAAGCAGCTGCTGCTTGGAACCTGTTCCTCATGGCCAGGTGGCAGCCAAGTTGGGGGTTGGGAGGAATCTTCCAGTTTTCATGGAAATCCAGATTATTGAGTATCTGATTAAAAAATCTTAATGCCAATACCATGTGGATCGAAAAAAAAACATCTGTGGTTTACATTTGGGGTCATCATGTGGGAACCTTCTGGTTTTGCGTCACTGGAATGTACTGTGTAAAACCCAGAGTACTCACAAAAGAAACGCTGTTTTTAAATATTTAAAAAATTCATTAATCACTCAATTTCCAGTCTAATTTGAATGGCTGTCTCCATTTGTTAAGAGTTTGGCTATAAATGCATACTATAGTGCCTTGCACAGAGTAAGGCTTCAGCGAAGATTGAACTAAACTGAAGCTAAGGCATTGAGTAACCTATAGCCTTCCAGTACACAAGAATTGGGGAAGTCAGCAGAGTAAAATAAAGGAAATCAATATGTTTTCTGATTGTGGCATCATCTGCTATTTCAAGCAAATAGAGCAATCATTTGTTTCTAAAAATGAGGGAGCTCACAGAGGTTAAGGTAAAATAGAGGAAGACAGACTCATTGAATACCACTTCCATAGTATGAATCTTTGCTTATCTTGTCTTGTAATTTATTACTTAAAAATTGTGCTATAGGGTTTGTGAACTTGGCAGAGAGAGAGAGGAGCTGGGGAGTGAGAAGGCACTGCAGATGACCGCACCACAATTCCTTCTCCTCCGTTCTGCTCTTAGGATTTTGGGTACACACGCACATGCTCCTGGTATGTGTTTTGTTTTTTTTTTTTTTTTTGGTTCTGTTTTTTTTTTTTTTTATTTGGAGAGGTTTTCGCTATAGGGTGTGTGTGCTCACCAGACAGAGACAGACAGAGAGACAGAAAGCGAGAAATCACCCCCTGGGAGGATGGCCACGCTGCAATCCCTTCTCCTCCATTCTCCTCTCCAGATCCTGGGCATGCACGCATATGTGCCCAGCGTTGAGTTTTAAGCCACCAGGTCCAGCACTTGAACCGCGGTCAATTACGTGGGAGTCCAGCGACATAGCCATTATGCTAACTGCTGGTCCCGCTCCTGGTACGTTTTTCAAGCTACTAGGTGTGGGACTTGGACCGTAGAGTCAGCCATGTGGGACCCAGCCATCTTACCCACCACATCACCAACTGGCCCACTAAGCTATCACTTCTCTGGCTTCACTTTTTCTAATGATTTATTTTTGTCATTTTCTTACATTTCTGAAAACCAAAGGTTGTCAAAAACTTCCCACTCTCGGTTGCAAATATGAACTTAAGCAGAATAAGCATTTATTGAAAGAATAATCGGCAGGTACTAAATAATAGGTTTCCAGAACCATGGCAAAACCTGGGCAGTGAGCCACCATGGTGCTGTGGATGTCCTAGTGAGGACACCCCTGCCGGGACCTTCCAGACACCAGCTGTGTGGCTATCCCTACGCCACTCGGCTGCACTCTCCTCTGTCTCTTTATGTTGCTGGTTCCAGATTCAGAGTCTGGGGTGGGAAATGGGCACACGCTGAGTGCCGGTGGTGAAGGAGGTGATGGTCTCAGCCTCTGTGATGGAGATGGCCCAGGGGTGCCCTCTGCCCCATCAGCACCAGTACTCACCCTTGTTTGTGCCCAACTCTCAAAGCTATGCTTGTAACCCCTTCTTATCCAGTCTTCATGTAACGTAAATGACAGCATATTCAGATCCTTCTGTCTCCACCCGTAGAGTGCTGCCTACTTCCTTTTAAAAAAAATTATTTTATTTTAGTTAGCATTATTGTTACTATTATCTTTTTTAGTTTGCCGCGAGGCTCATGTGCTCACCAGAGAAAGACAGAAAAAGTGAGAATGTGAGCCGCCAGGTCTAGGACTTGAAATGTGGTCAGCCATGTGGTATTCCAACACTTCACCACCACCTGCTGACCCCAGCCTACTTTCTAATGCAAGCAGATTAGTAGAGGCAGTGCTGCCCTGTTGTACATTGAGCTGTCCCCCACTTTGCAGCAGTAGGGAATGCCTCAGTGTCAGAGAAGATGGTTTCGGCACATCTGGTTGCGTACACATCTTCTTAGAGTGTAGTACTTAGAAATGATTTCCCCCCCCGTGGGGTGTGTACCCTGGGCACTTAGGTTTGTGTTTGCCAGACACCGGGTGCCAAGCCTGAGATTATGAATTGAAGAAGACAATTTCTGCCCTTTCAATACTAACTTTAGAGAGAAGAAAAGGGTAAGCAACTCTCTCTATATATCTATATACTTATATACACATATGTGTATACATGTACATATCGCTTTACTAATAAAAAGCTGACAAAGGAAAAGCTTTGGAAGGTTAAAAATTGTTTAAAGCTCCTTGAGGAAAATAAGAAAATGACATATGCCAGTTTTCCCCCCCAGCTCACACATTATTTATAGTATGGGGATGGGGAATGGATACCAGGAAAGGGGCCAAAACTACAGCCAGCCAGGGACAGGGGAGAAGCACAGAGACCAGACAGCTGAGGCCATCCTACATGAAGCCGGCCTTTTCTGGTTCAGTTATGTGCCTTTGTCTCATTATCTGCTGCCCTGTGACATTGCCAGAACAGGTAAAACATTATTTTGTTGTACCTCATTCTCGGTGGGTCATTCTTATTCTCACATATTCTCTCTTGCCTATAACGTACCTCATCATCTACCATTGTAAGTGAGTTGCAAACTTCTGAGAGCTCCCTAAACAAATAACTCTGCTCCTCATTGTGTGACCACCACAGGGAACGTTGCTGGGTCTGACTGTTACTTGTGCTTATAGACACATTGGCCCAGTGGCTGTCAGGGGTGTGTGATCCCAAGAGTAAAGGCTAGAGGACTGGTCTTGTAGTGTAGCATAATCCAGGTGCCTTTTCAAAATGCTGTATGCTTTCTGGGACCAGCAACTGGCGTCATGGCTATGTCACTGGACTCCCATGTAGTTGACTGCGGTTTGATTCTGGACCTGAAGGCTTAAACTCACACTGGGCACGTGTGTGTGCATGCCCAAGATCCCAAGATCCTAAGAGGAGAATGGAGGAGAAGGGATTGTGGCATGGCCATTCCCCCCTGGGGGGGGGTGATTTCTCTCTTTCTATCTCTCTGTCTCTCTCTGTCTTTCTGGCGAGTGCACACGCCCTATAGCAAAAACCTCTCAAAAAAACCCAAAAAACAACAAAAAAACCCCAAAAAACAAACAAACAAAAAAACAAAAAAAAAAACCAAAAAAACCTAGAAAACAAAACCAGCTACGCTACGTGCTTTCATTAAAAGTACATTAAACAGAGGGCTGAATGGTGATGCCATGGTAGTGCTTGGTGAGGCTGACCTTCCTGTGAATGTTCCAGGTTCATGTTTGCAGTCTTCCCTGAACATGCCAGGTGCACACACGCCCATGTTCCTGACTGGCTGAGGCTGGAGGTGGACTGTCAGGTGAAAATCCTGTTGAGAATACCTGTCCTTCTTTTGTTTTGTCTCTCTTGCTCCTAGAATAAAGAATACATCAACTTGGGAACCAGCAGTAAGCGTAATGGCTATGTTGCTGGACTCCCACGTAGTTGACCGTGGTTCGCGTCCTGGACCCGGTGGCTTAGAACTCACGCTGGGCGTGTGTGCGTGCATGCCCAAGATCCTGAGAGGAGAATGGAGGAGAAGGGATTGCGGCGTGACCATCCCCCCTGGGGGGTGATTTCTTGCTTTCTGTCTCTATGTCTCTCTCTGTCTGTCTGGCGAGCGCACGCGCCCTATAGTGAAAACCTCTCCAAAAAAAAAAAAAAAAAAAGGAATACATCAACTTAAAGAAAAAGAATATGGCTGGCCCTGTATCCTAGTGATTAAGGAAAGCTATATCCAACATGGCTGACCATGGTTCAAGTCCTTGCCCTGTTGGCCTGAAAAACATACTGGGTGTGTGTGTATATAAGTGTGTGTCTGTGTATGCCCCAAATCCTGACAATATGGAGAAGTTAAGGAGAAGGAGTTGCAGCGTAAACACACCTCACTGGGAGTTGCTTTCTCCCTCTCTCCTCCCCATTTCCCTCTCCCTCTCTCTCTCTTTCTCTCATGAACACATACATCTTTAGGGAATTAACCAGAGGAAAGAAAGAAAGGAAAGAGAGAGAGAGAGAAAGAGAAAAAAGAAAAACATACATGAAACAAAAATTTATGATCACAAAGCATGTAAGTTGCCACTACCCAGGTCAAGAAATAGATATTTGCCTTTTTAGAACCCACCTTCCTCTGCCCAAAGGTTTGCTTGTTTAGAAGCCACCTGCCCCTTCTGGAACAATCATGACCCTCTCCCTTACTCCCAGGGGAAACTACAACTTTACCGGTCACTTCTGTGAAGCATGTATTTTCTGTCCCATGTAGCACCAGTCCTCTCCGTGTGTGTGTGTGTGTGTGTGTGTGTGTGTGTCCTGTTCAGTGTGGTTCAGGAAGGTTAATGCTCTGCCACATCCTCTCCCATGTTACTGTCTTGCTTAAACTTTCTGCTTATGTGGCCAGAACACAGGTGTGTTTGGGTGCAGGGGTGCTGTGGGCTACATTTTAGCATTAGGTTGGATGACACGTTAGTCTCAGGCCTCTTGTAGAACTAAACATGGTGGGTTCTGGGGTGAGAGCTGGCCTGGGAGCCCTGGGAGCCTGAATCTAGATGCCCTCTGGCACTTGGAGGTAGGTTGTCAGAACCTTCCTGCTAAAGCTCATTCAGGTGTAAACAGAAACCCTGGGCTTGTGGATTCTTGTAACTTAAACCCTTGCACTATGGGACTGATTGCATAGGAAGTGGGTTCATTAAAAAGAGTTTCTTATGTAAGAGGGCTCAAAGTGGTTTTCAGTGTCACAGTGTTTTATAGAACTATGGTGTAATACATTCCTTTAGTCGAATTAGCGACCCATTAGCACTGTTTTGTATCAGCAGCCACAAGACTGCTTGCTTGCCTGGTGTGTTCAGATTGCCCTTCCTGTAGGCGAAGTCTTGGAGTGTGGGAAGTCCACTATACCCATCTGGCTAGAGAATGGTAGGTTTGAAGGTACTGATAATCAGGGGACAACCATGAGGCCTAGGTGGCCTACCTGCACTGCCATATGCTCTAGATGCTCCCGAGTGCCTGACAGAAAGCCCGTGAGTGTAGGTATTGCTCCGATGTGCTCCAGGCAGATGTTGGATGCTGGGAATGAGTCCCCAAACCTGTGAGGAACTTTGCTGCTGAACATTTTTTTTTTTTTTTTTTAAGAGAAGAGCTAGAGGTCACCTAGTAAGACCCAAAGCAGTGACCAGATCTGAGCAAGGACTTTGTTTTGTAGATGGTGCACCTGGAATTATAGACAGATGCAAAGGGGAAGGGAGACACAGAAAAAAAACAAAACAAAACAAAAAAACTCCTATCCCTAAGGAGAGTGGAGACAGTATTTAGGCTGTGGTATGAAATAGATGCACCTTAGCAACTGCAGTGTCTGCAACAGTGTTATTCAAATACTTGGACTAGTGCCCCAAACACACCTGTGTCCATCCAGGAGGTGGCAGGGGAGAAGTTGTTGATATGTATATCTGTGTGTGTGTGTGTGTGTGTTTGTGTTTGTGTTTTTGTATGTGTGTATGCATGCACATGCAGAGAGTGTGTCAGAAATGTAGATACCAGACACACAGAACTATAATCTATGAGTGTATAACCTGGGAATGTGCATTTTAATCTGACAACTTGATTTTTGTGAATAGAGTCCTAGAGTCACTGCCCTAAAAAGAGGTAGTTTTATTCACTCATTTGGATGAGGGTTGAGTTGGGCAGAGGAGAGACTGGGTCTTTGAAGGGAGAAGGAAAGAAAAGGACAGGCCTCAGACTTATTTATTTGAAAAACATGAACTGGAGTGGGTTTTTCACACCCTCTTGGAAGAGTTTCAAATTTTAATTTTGTAAAATGTTCTGAAGAGATGAGGATGCATTCTCTGATGGCTTGGAGATGTCACTGCAGCCTCTCTTTCTTGTCTTGTCTGGGAGTCAGGCAGTGGAAAACTTCAGGGGTCCTTGGAGGGGAGAAGCCCACCTGAACTACTAATGAACAGAGACTGATGAGTCTGGAAACTGATTGTGGTTAATAACCAGTTTCAGTTGTTCCAAAATGGCAATGTTCCTGTGTCGTGCATCTGGTAGACTTAGCTCTTCCTTCGTCAACTGAGAAGTGAGTAAACATGAAGCATTTTGTACATGGATCTAGTTCATTTTAGGCTGACCTTTCATTAAAAGCAGAGTCTAAAGTCATTGTCTTTGGCAGCTGCTTTAAATGTTCAGCATTTAAATATTTGCTTGCTTCTTATGATGGTCTTCGACCAACTTCAAGAAATTGGCATAAATGTAACCAACTAAGCACAGCTCATTCTTAGAATTTCAGAATCATAAAAGGTTTGAGCTGGAAGGAATCCCAGAAGTTTTCTAATCCCAGTGGGGCTAAGGGTTAAGAGATTGAGCTCTGGACCCAAATGGCCTGTGTTCCATTCTTGCTCTGCCAGCTGACACTAGCTTTATTTATGCTTCAGTTTCCTCTGTTGTCAAACAAGAGAGGTGATTACTGTAGAGTGGCCAATCTTAGCAAACATAGTGATCTTTAGACACATACAGAAACTTGTTTTTAAGGGTAGTCATTTGCAGGGCAATGAATGCCAGTAACATGTGAATATGCTACTAGCTATGTTTCTGAAACTACAGAGCAGTATCGGTTTAAAGGAAGTCACATGTATTAATCAGAATTGGTCAAAGAAGATTAGAGATAACTTACATAGGACTACATGGCACCAGATGTCTTCACATCTTCAGCTGATTAACATCTGAAAATTACTGGCTTTGCATTCCAATTCCCTTTTCCCCATTTTCTGCCCTTTAAAAGAATAAAGGGGCCGATTTGGGGCTGCGACTGTCTCCATCAGAGAGGTTGAGATCATCTGATCCCCACTTTCTTTACTTGTATGTCTTCGTGTGTTTATTTTGCATTTATTCTCTAATCCACAGCCCCACCCCCACCCCCAGCATGCATTTGTTTAGCCATCTGGGGCACAGTATATAACCACTTCATAGTGTTGTCATGGGATCGTCATGAGTTGATATTTGTGAAATGCCTGGACTAGTGCCTCAAACACAGCAAACTCTCACATACCATACAACAGGTGAAAAACTGGCCTGGAGAAATTTCAATTCTCATGCAATTGTAAAATTAGTTCAGGGTTCAGAAACAAAGCCTTTTAACTCTTAGTCTTATTTTGTTTCTATCAACTGTACTAGTTAACTTAAACTCTGCATGTAAAAGTTTATATCTGCTCACAAATGTTAGCCCTAACATTTTTGAAACTCTGCTTTGTCTGGGTGCCTAGAGAATACTCTTGAATAGCAAGGTATGATTCTAACCCTCACAGATTAACAGACACTGCAGGCCTCCTCTCTCCCAGTGATTGGAGTCCCTTGCTTAATGCAGCCTTTAAAAATGACCCTTAGGACAATTGCGATGTGGGTACGGAAACTGTATGTGAATCGTGATCACAAGATGAAAACACAAAAATTCACTAAATGGTTGCAGTGAGTGAGGGGAATGGAATTGTTCTTACGATTGTTGCTGTTGGATTTCTGGAGCAGACCACCAGTAGCGTGTGAAGAGGGCCCTCACTCCATCGGTGTGACTTGTACTTACCATTGGTAAAGCTCTTTCCTCACTTCGTTTAGCAGCTGACATTAATACTTGGTGGTCGTATTGTTAGAATTGGTAAGAAAAATAATATGCATACATAAATCTGTGTAAATGTATATGTATGAATATATGTTTATATAACAAACTGATGAAAAAATAGTGAAAGTTCCCCCTAAGTAACCATATTCTTGTTCTTGATGGGGATCAGCAGGTTGCATGGTGGTTGAAGTGCTAGACTCCCACATTGCTGACTGCGGTTTAAGTCTCAGACCCGGAACCTTGAAAAATCACACCAGTCATGTGTGCGTGTGTGCCCAAAATTGCAAAGGGAGAGTGGAAGAGAAAGGATTGTGGTGTGGCCATCCCCCCTGGGAATTATTTCTCACGTTTCCTCTCTGTTGCTCCCTGGTGAGTGCATACACCCTATGGTAAAAAAAAAAAAAGAAAAAAAGAAAAAAAAAACGAAAACTAAAAAAACCTGCAAAAAGCCAAAACCATCCTGATATTGGATGGTGACTGAACCCCTGTGTGACCTTGGATAAGTAACTTAACTTCTTTAGCATTCAATTTCCTTACCTGTAAAATGGGTTTAATTCTAGAATATATCTATTAGGCCAAACTACTTATAGTTAATCCTTTCTCCCTAAGTAGCCTAGGTATCTATTATATGTTACTGCCTTTCTGGACAGAATAGTGGTTGTAGAAACACACACAGAAGATAAGTGATTGAAAGTGATTTGGAAAGACATTCAGGCAGTGCCTCTCTCTGGCTGCTGGGTGGGGCAGGCTGTGTGGTTGTTTGGCCGGTGGTTTGGGTAATGATGTTTCTTAAACACATAAATTATAGCAGGTAAAACAACATTTTTGGGGTCTTCCATGTCCAATCTTTGCAGTTTATTAACAGGCCTTTGATGGGTGACAGTTGCATCCTATTTACCAATATACCTTAGCCTTGTGGTCTGTTTTTGGTCACGATTCTCTTTTCCAGGCATTGTCTGAATGGTTCTCTGTGGGCCAGTCCTCAATAGCTTCCAGAGCAAAATGTACTTACAGGAATGTAGTGAACATTAGCTCCAAAGCTCTGACATTCATGGCATTCAGTACTGATGGGATCCTGCCAACCAGATGCCATCTTAAATAGTAGAGTTTGGCTCATTTCAAGTTGCTTATCTGGGATATTTCAGTCATGAAATGAAAGCGTGCCTTAACAAGGAGTGACTTGTTCTCTTTTTATGGCAGGGATGGGGACGTTTCCAGTTCTGGGAATTAGATGTAGCACATGGGATGAAAGCTCACAGGGTGCCTTTAAATGAAATATCCTTATCATTTTAAAAACCAGTAGGTAAATAATAATGCTTTTTTTTTTTTTGGAGACTTTTTTTTGCTATAGGGCATGTGCGCTCGCCAGACAGACAGAGACAGACAGAGACACAGAAACCGAGAAATCACCCCCCAGGGGAGATGGCCATGCCGCAATCCCTTCTCCTCCATTCTCCTCTCGGGATCTTGGGCACGCACGCACATGCGCCCGGCGTGAGTTTAAGCCACCAGGTCCGGGACTCAAACCATGGTCGACTACGTGGGAGTCCAGCGACATAGCCATTACACTAACTGCTGGTCCCAGTAAATAATAATGCTAATAAGTAGGTTAGTGAGAGTCATTGAACCATTAGCACCTGATTTCATACTCTGAAGCCCTAGGATCCAGCTGAAAGGCTTTGAGGCAGGAAGTGTAGGGGTTACCAGCATGGACCTGGAGCCAGAATCTGGGTTTGCACATGGCCCCACTACTTGATCGCTGTGTGAAAAGTAGCTTAACTTGTCTGTGCCTCATTTTCTTCATTTTAATTTTACTAATTTTGCTAGAGGGCAAGAGTACTCACCAGAGAGACAGAGAGAGAAGAGTAGAAAGCACCCCTTCTCCCAATGGGGAATGATCACGTGGTAATCCTTTCTTCTCTCTCTCTACTTCCTTTTGGGATTTTGGGCACATGCACACATACATGCCTGTACTGTTTCTCAAGCCACCAGATCTAGTACATGAATTGCCCATTGACCATATGGGATCTAGCTGTTTTAATCACCAGGCCGTGGAGCCAGACCAGTTTATTCATTTTTAAGATGAGAGGAGGTTATATTAGTACTCAACTCTTAGGGTGGCTTTGAGGATTGTATAAATAAATACAAGTTATTGACTGGAAATGGTATGTGGTACTTGATGTCCACCTAAGTTACTTCTGTAACCTTAAAACCTGCTCTTGGGCTAACCAGTAGCAAGGTTGTTAAGGTGGGGGAATCTCACATGGCTGACTACACAGTTTGAGTCCCAGATCTGGTGACTTGAAAATCACACTGGGCATATATATATATGCATGCCCCAAATCTGGGAGAACGGAGGAGAAGGGATTGTGGTGTGGCCATGCCCCCGGAAATGAGTTCTCACCTACTTACTCTCTTTTTCTAGAGATCACATGTGCCACATAGCAAACTGAACAACAACAACAACAAATATACAACAAAAAACTGCCTCTCCTTCCATCTTCCCGCATTCTCAGCCCACCTATAGTTGGGACATAATTCCTTTTGCATTTCTCATGTTTGGATAGAGAACAGCTTTGGAAGATAGAAACAGAGGTAGAGTCTTTCTGGAGCAAAGCAGAGGAATGCTTAGTACCTGTTATAATAGATTTGGGTTCCTGAAGCTCATGGAAACTCATTTCCTTTCTTAACAATAATTTTTTTTTTTTTTTCTGGTTGCCATGATTTTTTTCTTTTTTTTTGCCATTGAAATACATTTTTTCCCCTTAGTTCAGATTTTGAGTTCTATAGCAATTTAAATATTTTCTTCTATTTCTTCTGCTAAAGTACCTTTTCTTCTTAAAAAAATCTTTTCATTAAAATTTTTAGTAAATGAGCTGTTCTTGCTTGCCAAAGCAAAAGAGTTGTTCTTTCTTACCTCATATAAATAATATTACTTAAATGTTTAAGGAAAGGTACTAGACCTTTATTTCTATATTTAAACAATTTATTATTAATTTTTTCTATTTTTCCAGGTGACTACTGATGATGGTTTATATTTCTGTGATATAAGACATATATATATAAGACTGACCTGGTAGTGCAGGGGTTATGTGCAGTGTAGAGGATGCTGGGTATCACATAGCTGACTGGGGTTCAATTCCTGGCCCTGACACCTTAAAAACATGCCAGGTATGCATGCACATGCCCACTATTTTGATGGGATAGAGAATTGGAGGAAAAAGGATTGTGACATGACTAGGGCCTGTTGGTGTTTGTGTTCCTCATGAAACTTAAGCATGCCGAGAAATGAAACTTAAGCATTTTCTTTCTGCCCCTTGGACTCATGCATGTGCCATCTGGCATAAAAAAAAAAAAAATCATTAAATCTAGCAAAAATTGATTTACCTTGTCTTTATTAAAGTATTTCTAATATTCTTTGTACTTTTGACTCATTATTATGGCTATTTTTGTTTAATGAATAAGAAATAGGAAGCTCAATTGCATTTACAAAGAACTGTATTCTATAGTGAATTTTCAAATATCAGAACATACTTCTGAGCGCCCTCCAGCAGTGTTTGAATAATGCTCACGTCTGGATCTGCTAGCAAGATGGACAGCTATACTTAGATTCAGTATTTATATGAAGCACACGATACGTAGCTTATTAATATTAATTTTTTCATGTAAAATGGACTCACTCAGAGCAGCAGACAGCACACACTTAGAATGTGCTAATGGCCACAAGCAAGACTGATGGATATTGGATTGGAGCTCCTTCTCGTCTTCATACCCTTGCCCGCGTTCCCGGAAGTGCTGGTTTAACCTTTGCCTTGGCCTGCCAGTGTTTCCTGCTCTTGTTTTGGACTTGGTGTAGTGGAGTCTATGTTGACTGCTAAGCAAACGGGGATGAGAGTACTTTTTCTCTGTTTTTCTGATTTTTCTTGGTATTCTGCAAAACTTGTAAATTTCTGGGCTGGCTTTGTGGCACAGTGGTTAAACCGTGCATAGAGAGCTGGATTCCATGTGGCCAACCCAAGGTTGAATCCTGGCCCTGGTAGCTTGAAAAGCACAGCTGGCACATGCATGTGCATACTCAAAATCCCAACAGGACGCTGAAATGAAGGAGAGGGGATTATGGCATGACTGCACCCCATTGTGGGGGATCCTTTCTCTCTCTGGCGAGTGCACATGCCCTCTGGTAATTAATAAAAGAAAAGAAAAATTTATAAATTCACCAAAATTACTGCACGGAAACACTGTTCTCCTTTCACTCCAAATAAGCTTTCCAGTTGTCGCTGTGTCTGCATGGCCCCACCTGGTGTCTCTGACACCGTGCCCCTGGCTCACTGTGCTCCTGCCGCTCTGGCCTCCTTTTTGTTCTTGGGTACAACACACATATGCTCTTGTGCCCTGCACCCTGGTCACCTGGAACACTCTCCTGACACGTTGATCCACCTCTTCCCTAAGGACATGCTCTCACATACCCTTCATAATGAGGCGTCTGCTGACATTCTAGGTAACATGGCCTGGCTTTTAAGCAGTCTTAACAACCCGCTTTCTTTTTCTCTGTTGTGTTTGTCATGGCTCTGGCACCACTGTGGGTGGTCCCAAGGGCAGGGCCTTGATTGTGCTCATGGCTTTATCTTGGCTCTGGAACAAGGCCTCTGTAAATATGTGTTGAATGAATGAATGAGGCCATCACGTGGTTTTGTAGGAACAGTTGGAAGAGAAGTAAAATTGGTGACCAAGAGCTGTAGGAGGCTGTTGCCATGGACCTCTGGGATTGGTGAGAATGTGAGTGAAGGCACTGGAGAGTGCAGAGACTGGGTGGCTTGGTGTGGTAATTTTGGAGCTCATTTAGGAATGGGAGAAAGAGGCGAGGGGGGCAGTCTGGAACATTTCCTATTTCTGCTTTGGGAATTAGATAGATGATCTTTTTATTCAGCTAACATAAAGAATCCTGGAGGGCCAACTTCATAACCAGATACCACTTGGCTGACCATGGTTCAAATCCTGGCCCTGGCAGTTAGGAAAAAAAAAAAAAAAAAAAAAAGTCCTAGAAAAAGGCTGAGCATTTCTTTTATAAAGCAGATCTTGTGTACTAATAGGCTAAGAGATAACTTATTTCTGAAATTGGTTTTTATCTGAAATATAGTTTTTCAAGGCTCTAAGTAATCCTTGCTGAAATGCTGATTTTAGTTTGAGGTCAGCTTTTCTAAAAAAAAGCTAGCCATGCAGGCATGCTTTGGCCTCCAGGGAGTTTATATCTTTAGATAGAAAGATTTTTTTATATCCGGGAGCTAAACCGGAGTTTCTGGAGGTCTGAATACTTAATTAGCTCCTTAGTACCTTGAGTCACTAGCAGAATTAATATTTTAACTATGAAGTTGATAGTTCTTCTTCTTAATAAATGTTTCTTTATGTAAAGATGGTCTTTGAAGCAGAGGCCACAACTGCATCCTTTATTCTGCTGCTTCATCTCTGGATTTACCCACGAGGCCCAGTAATTGGCATCATCTGGCTGCCTCGGATAAGCAGCTTATTTGTGAGCCAGGTCTTGGCCTGTTTCTTTAAGGCCTCAAAGCAGGCAGGTAGTGAACTTCATGAAGTTCTGTGTTGGCTCCACTTCAAACATGTTTTGCAAATAGGTAGACTATGACTGCTAAATGAATTCCAGTTTAGTAACTTGGATGAGTTTAGCGTGATTGTAGATATTCACTAATTAAAAAAACCAAAGCTGATATGTGCGAGGTTCTCCACTGATTACAATCCATTACTTTGCTCCAGGATAATTTTATCTCCCTTTTTGCTTCTCTCCTGCCATGTGGAGAACCTTTGCCCTGTTTCTCTCTGAGGCTCAGGCTCCTTTGTAAAGCAGAGATGATGGGCTGGTCCTGGTGATGACACCCGCTGGTGTGGCCCCAGGTTGGGAGGCCTTGGCCTCCTTCCTGCCTGATTACAGGCATCCAGGACCTCGGGGGACCCCATCTGTCAAGTGGAAGGGATTAACTGAGAGGCTCTTGGTCATCTCTTAGCATTGATTGAAATTCTGGTTCTGACTTTGCACTTGGTATAAAGGATGAATGTACTGGCGTGGAAGATGTCCATGACATATTGTAGGTGAAAAAAAGGAACTTGTAGAACATGTTGTGTGTCTTGAAAAGGATTATGTAGTGATTTAATCTGTTAGCAATTGGGGGAGTAGAAGGGAAGGACTTTTACTTTTTAATTTATATCTTTTGGAACTAAATTTTACTCACTCATATGACTTTCATAATTTTAAAAGAAAACCAGGCAGATAGTCCATGGTTCTGCCATTCTCTAGATGAGCTGTGCTGAGACAACCCCCAAACCATCTCAGATGTCTGCACAGGGGCAGCTGCACCCTGTCTCTCCACCCCACGGTCCCAGGCCCCACACGCCCATGGTGGCAGTTGGCTTGAGCTGAGAGGTGGCTTCCCCCAGCACAATGTGTATACTTCTAGTTTTTCATACTTGTCAGCTGCAGCCATTTGCCCTCTATGCCTGGCTCCACTGGCATTTAGATTTATAACTTCAGTTTTGAAATTAAAAAATAAAGAACTTCTTTTTTTTCTTTTTTCTTTTGGAGAGATTTTCGCTATAGGGCGCGTGTGCTCGCCAGACAGACAGAGAGAGACATAGAGACAGAAAGTGAGAAATCGCCCCCCAGGGGGGATGGTCATGCCACAATCCCTTCTCCTCCATTCTTCTCTCACGATCTTGGGCATGCGTGCACACGCGCCCGGCGTGAGTTTTAAGCCACCGGGTCCAGGATGCGTACCACGGTCGACTACGTGGGAGTCCAGCGACATAGCCATTACGCTAAGTGCTGGTTCCCAAGAATGAACTTCTTAAAAACCAGTAATATTTGAACTTCTCATTAACTTAGGCATGACTTTTTGAATTAGTAGGCCCTAATGAGGTTTGAGTGTGTCCTAGAGCAGTCTTTCCCGAACGTGCAGGCTAGGACATCTTTCTGTGTGTATTGACCGACACGTATGTGGTGTGATTCTGCCTGTGTGTTATCTCTGTATTTCTTTTTTTAAAATTATTTATTTAATTTTATTCATTTACCTATTTTAATTTGATGAGAGAAAGAGAGAGAGAGTGGGAGAGAGAGAGAGGAAAAGGAAGAAATTAAGCCACCAGGTCCGGGACTCAAACCATGGTCAGCCATGTGGGAGTGTCCAGCACCTTAACTACCATGCCACCTGCTGGTCCCATCTCTGTATTTCTTAAATGTGGCCCAGGGTGTGACTCCTTTTTGTTTTCTTCCACAGCCATTTAATTGGGCTTGTTTCTACCATACCTTGTTCAGGACTTGCGTCTCTACAACTCCACTGCTATCTGGGGGAGGACCACAGAGGGTGTGGTAATCAGCGTAGAGGAGCTAAACTCCTGCCACCTACCAGGAGGGACCCTTACTCTGTGCTTCTTGCTAAGTCTGCTTTTCTCTGCAGGCTCCAGAGATGACTCAAAACCTTTCAAGCCCTTTCCGTCCTAGAGTGGAGGCTGTCTGGCCACCTCCTGGCCTTGGCTGTTGCTTCTTTGTCACTTCAGACAAATCAGACTAACTTCGACTGGCATTTATGGGTGGCGTTGGGTGGGAAATTTGTTATGTTGATTTAACTCTCTCTCTCTTTTTTTTTTTTCATTCTCATTTTTTGTGAGGTAGCATTGCTGTGGCTGTGAGTTTTGCTAAGAGATCCCTTGTCTGCGTCTTATGATATTAGGGGTACCTTGTCTACCCAGGACAGCCCCATGAAGGTAGGGTAGCCTTTGTTCACCTTGGTTGGAGGTTCTTCATTCCAGTTCTCAAGTAGGTCTTGTTCTTTTTCTCGTGCCATCTGTTGATGTCTCGTTTAAATGCATGTCTTCATGGCCCTTTCTGCTTCATCAGGATTCTAGAGAAATTTTAAATTAGGTCACTTGATCCACAGTGGGAGACTTTCATGATTTTCTTTTTTTTTTTTTACTTAACAAAAAGTTTATTATGAAAACATATTATGATTTTTACATCATAGTAAAAACGGGCCTGTTGACAAGGGGACATGGGTTTTTTTGTTGAACAGCCATTATTTATACTCGTTCCAAGGCTTCTAACATGATACTATTTCCTCGTATTACCACCATTCCAATATTGTTCTGTTGCCCACTAGTTGCCATTTCCACACATTCATCTATCACAAGATTCATAAATGGATCAAATCCCCGCAATATTCCTTGGGCATGTCTGCCACCATTTAATTTTAATGATAACTTCTTGTCCTTAAATTTTTTCAATTCAGGAGGGTGAGCTTTGCTCATGGTACCAACTTGACCTTTCATGATTTTTTTAACAATTCTCGATTGTGGTACCCAAAGGAATAGTGAAGCTGGTTTGATAGTTCCTATCTCATTCATTCACTCATTTATTCATTCACTCATTTTTGCTGGAAAGCGTTTGTACTTGCCAGAGACAGAGAGGGAGAAAAGGAGAGGAGAAAGTACCCTACCCCCACCCCCGCCACCCCTGCCATAGGACATGGTCATATCACAGTCCTCTCCTCCATTCCTTCCTTTTGAGATTTTGGCCATACATGGCACATGTACCTGGTGTGTTTCTCAAGTCACCAGGTTCAGGACTATAGACCATCCCACTGACCCTGTGAGATCCACTTGCCTTTACTAGCAGGACACAAAACTGGTCCCCTATTTCCCTTTTCAGAGTCTTTCTACTTTTTATCAATCCTACCACTGATGCCTTAGGCTAATGAGTACTGAAGTATGTAACAAATAAAGAATTAAAATACTGTCTTTCCTTGGGATACCTCCATTTTAATAGAACACTCTTGAAGTTTTTAGAACAGGCACCTCTTGACCAGTGGTGATCCAGTATGTTTGATTGGGCACGTTGTATGGTGCTCTAAATCTGCTCTGAAGGCTGGTGACGCCACAGGATGTGGCTGTAGGTGGTGCTTGAGGACCAGTGATAGGCGTGGGGAGAGAGCAAGATGGATGACGTACTGGGAAGGCTGTACTTTACCCCAGCCCCTGTGTCTCTGTTGTTTTCAGGTACTTGTGCCACACCTTTATTAGGGACTATCAGAATAAATCCTTCTATTACTCTGAAAGTAACTAAACATTGAGATCAAGACTGTAAAGTGAAGTATCAGCAGCTTAAAATGAAGAAAATAGGTCTTTGTTGGCACTTTGATCTAACTAATATAGATTACCCATGCAGAAAAGAGTAACTTTAAAGCTATTTAATGAGTAACATGAATTTAGCATATAACATTAAGCACATGTCCCGGGGATAGTAACTGTTCTGATTTATCACGTCTGTTAGCTAAACAGGGCTTCAGAGGTAAGCATGAACTTTCCCACTTGCCTTACTTTGCTGAGATCATTTTAATGCCCTAAGCTAAAAATTGGGTAAAGATTTATAGCTTGTCAAATTAGGGGAAAAAAATACGATGAGATTTAGCTTGGGTGAAAGTTCTTTTATTTTTTTTTTTAACATAAATAACAGAATACTGTAATGTAACAGTAGCTTTAGCTTTAGTTCATGTCAGGAACTATGCAAACTGTACAGAAGTGTATGATCTCATCTAATGCAAAGAGGCTCTATACATATCATCTTGTTTTACAGATTTGATAACCGAGTAGCAAAGAGGATACACACCCTGACCAAGACTATATAATCAACTAGTAAATGTTAAAGCTCGGATTTGAACTCAGGTGGTTCAAGCCAGGTCCAGAGCATTAACAGCTTACTCTCTTTCCTGTAAGTGAATGATGAAACCTTACTAACCAGAGCTAATGGTGACCTAATTGTGGACAAGGCTAATTTGACTTCATTTAAGAATATTTAATGTCAACATAAATCACAGCACCATGATTGTGATCAGCACTGTGGTTATATTCATTTCCTGTGGCTGTTGTAACAAATTACCACAAACTTGGTGAACTGAGCAGTATAAATTTATTTTCTGACAGTTCTGGAGGCCAGAAATCCACGACCAATTTCAACGGCCTGAAACCAAAGTGCTGGCAGGGCCATTCTACCTCAACAGGGTCCAGGCAAGAATCTGTTCCTTGGCTTTTCCAGTCTATGGTGGCTGCCAACATTCCTTGGCTTGTGGCTGCCTTACCCCAGTCTTGGCCTCCTTAGTAACTGAATTGCCTCTTCTGTTTGACGTCAGGTCACACTCTGCTTCCCTCTTAAGAAGATACCTTTGATTACATTTATGGCACAACCCTAACCTCCCCATCTCAAGAGTCCTAATCATATCTGTAAAGTGTTTTCTTGCCATATAATGTACCATTCCCAGCTCCTAGGGATTAGGATGGGGCTGTTTTTTCTTTTTCTTTTTCTTTTCCTTTTTCTTTTTCTTTTTCTTTTCTTTTCTTTTTTTTCCAGGGTAGGGGAGTGGGGGAGGAGTCATTATTCAGCTTGCTACAGTACCAAATAGAGTTAGGACTTTCTGTCTGCTTGTAGGAGTGTGCTTAGTTTCAACAATTCCCTGTTTTGCAAGACACAGATGTTAAAAATGTGAACAAATTCCATGATCAAACAGATTTGGGAGTGATTGCGTAATATATCCCCCTTTAAGGAGATTGACAGCTGCTTATCCTTGTGGAATCCAGAACCCTTTTCAAAAGGGTGCACTTTTTTGCATCTACTTATAGTTCTTTAGGAAGCACTAGTTGAGTTACTTGTTTCCTGTTATTCTTTTGATGGCATGGGGTGTGTTAACTTTTTGTAACTTAATGACTTAAACATACTTGGAATGGATTGGAAAGAATAAAACCAAAGCAAATGTACAAAATTAAATGCTAATGTATGATGATTTTGAAGAGCCGACGTTGTGCAGGTGAGTTGTAGGTGTCAAGATATACTGTTAATTATGATGAGGGAAGAGCTGGTCCGTCATGGAGGGATCCAGACACTTGCAGGGAAAGGGCTTTTGTCTCAGTGGAGGGCATCCGTATGGGAGTAAATGAAGCCAAAAGAAGGAGGGGCTTCTGTGGAGGGTGGGCTCAGGGGTAATGTTGATTGATCAATTGATCCTGCCTTGAAGGTCAGCCTAATGTGTTTGCATTTGATTCTCTGCCAGGGCATGGCACATGATAGTCTGTGGGCCAAATCCCACTGTCTGCCTGCTGTGTAAATAAAGTTTGATTGGAACACAGCCATATCCATTTGTTTATGTATTACACTCGGCTGCTTTGGTGCTGTTGTGGCAGAGTGGGTGGACAGGCAGAGTTTAAAGTATTTACTGTCTGGACCTTCCAACCCTGATGCAAGTAATGGGGACCTTTGAAGAGTTTTGATCAGGGAGGTGTTATCCTCAGATTTAGATATTAGAAAGATTACTTTGGTAACTGTGTGGAAGATGAATTGGAGACTCCACTAGGGCAGTGGCAGAGAGAAGGAGAGGGAGAGAACAAAAGAGAGACATTTTGGATATAGGATTTACCACAGCCTGGGTGTGGCGTAGGGGAGATGGAAGAGCCAAAGACAGTTTTTTAAAATAAAAATTTATTTTTAAAGTTTATTTTATTGAAAGAGAGAACAAGGACACCCATATGCGCATGAAGAAGAGAGAGATACAGAGAGACAGAGACAGGCACCTTTGACTGAGTCTTGTCATGTTGCCTCACCCTCTCCCAGGCCTCCAGCCAGGCAGGATCTTGTGTGCACACCCCTGGTATGTTTCAGGTTGACTTGGGACCTGAACCTGCGATCAGCCATGTGGCTGCCAACACTGCATTTTTCTGCACACCATCTCTTGTGCCACAGAGGCTGGGCCTGAAATAAACTTTATTAATTTTATTTTGTTATTTTTGTTTTTTATGTAAGCTTTTAATTTGAGAATAGTTTTAGGTTTATAGAGAAATTGCGAGGTAGTACAGAGCATTCCCCTATTCCCCATATCCAGTTTCTTCTGTTACATTATTAAAAGTATGGCATATTCATCATAACTCTGATGATCCAAGATGGATGCATTATTATTAACTCAAGTCATACTCGTAAGGATTTCCTCAGTTGTCACCTAGTGTCCCTCCTCCATTCCTGGTATCCCATCTAATATACCGCAGTGCAGCTAGTTGCTGTATCTCTATAGATGTCTTCACTGTGATGGTTTCACTGACATTCCTTGTGTTTAATATGGTTTGTTCATTTATTTATTTTTCATTGTAATTTTCTTTTTTTCATTTTTTAAATTTCATGTTCTTTTATATATTCAATCACATTATTTAGTTTACAAAGTGAATATTTCAACAGGTGAAATTTCTCCCTAGTCTAGTTGATAAAACTATAAAATGTCCGGTTGATTTTTTTTAAGTTTATTTTTTGAGAGAAATATATAGAGAAAGACAGAGGAGCACCCCAGATGGGGTTCTCAAACCATAGTCCAGCCCATCCTCAGCTGTGTTCCCCATGTACACAGGATTGGCCCTGATTTGAGTTCTAAGGAGTTTTAGCCAAATGTCCCTCAACTGGGATTTGTCTGATGTTTTTTCTCAGGTTTAAATTGGGGTTATGGTTTTTATGTGAGGAAGATCACAAAATGGGGTGCCATTTTCATCATATTATATTTAGAGCCCTAGTCCTGAGCCTTTTTGGCATCTAGGAATGGTTTCTTAGAAGACAGTTTTTCTATGGACTCAGGGTTGGGGGAGTGGGGTGATGGAGGATGGTTTCAGCATGATTCAAGCACATTACAGTTATGCACATTTTATTTGTTATTATTACATTATAACATATAAATGAAGTAATTATATAACTCATGGTAATACAGAATCAGGGAGCCCTGAGCTTGTTTTCCTACAACTAGAATACAACCGTGATCTAAGCCAAACTGAAATTATGGGGATGACTAGTGAACACTGGGATATTTGACATGTTTCACTGTGAGAATTGAATGTCGCCGCTGATCTGACAGGCAGTGGGGAGCAACTGTAAATGCAGATGAAGCTTGGCTTGCTCACCTCCTGCTGTGCAGCCCAGTTCCTAATAGACCATGGACTGGTACCAGTCCGCAGCCTGGGGATTGGGGACCTCTGATCGAAAGTCCATTGTATCAACATGACTTCTCACTATTGTTAGTGATCTGATCAACTGATCAATCTGAGATTATGTTGTCAGGTTCTCCATTGTAAAGTTATTTTTGTCCCTCCTTTTCCATATTCCACTCTTCAGAAGGAGGTCAGTGTGTGCAGCCTACAGGTGAGGAATGGGAAGTTATGTGCCATCTCCTGCAAAAGGCGTATCTGCTAAGTTACTCTGAATTCTTGTGTAAGAGTTTCGTATGTTCTCTCCCCACATATTTATGTATTTAAGCAGTTACTTACATCAATATACATCATGGATATTTAGTTTATGCTTTGGGTTATAATTCAGAACTATGTTATTTATTTGGTTGTTCAAGAAGTTCCAGCTTTTGCCATTGGGGTTTCTTTCAGTTGCTCCTGTGTCCTTTGACATGCTTTGCGATCGTGAGTGCCTGTGTGAGCTTGAGTGTGTGTATTTTAGTACTTCCTCACTTTCTGGCATTACAGGATGCTTCAGGTTCATCTTGTGTGTTGCCAGCACCAGCCCTAGTCAGCCTGTTCTCCAAGGAACTCTAAGGGGTTAGAGCAAGGTAAAGGTCGTCACTGGAGGTTGAAGGAGAGGGGTCAGAGAAACAGGTAAACAAGCAGTACGGTATTAGGGCATCTCGGACGGGTCAACATTTCAAGCTGTAAGGGTGCTCAGTGTGCCTTGTAAGTCGATTTTTAGGGATAGTACAGGAATCTCAGCCAACCCTGGGCACAGAGGTTAAGCGTTGTGCATAAGGAGCCAAATCCCACAAGGCCAAATGTGGTTCAAATCCTGGACCCAGTGACTTGAATAACATCGGGTGCATGGGAGCCTCAAGTCCTGATGGAATGAAAAGAAATGGAGGAAAAAGGATTGCAGCTTGACCATACCCACTGGGGGGGGTGCTCCTGCCCACTGCACCCCCCCAGCACATGGGTAGTACCCGCAGGCATTAAAAAGTAGCTATAGTGTAAGAATTTGGCTGGAAGGGGGAAGTGCTAGGAAGGAGATAAGTGTTGGGCCAGACGGTGGCCTTGAAAACTAGGCCTGTGTTTGGCAGGAGGGGTGTAGGGGAGGTGCTTATAAAAGCAGTGCTTTAGAATGATTACTCTGTAGCCTCTCACAGATTAGATAGAAGGATTAGAATTTGCAGTTGCTTTGCTGAGAATCTCTTAGAAATAGATGCCTGGAGGAATGCAAAAAATGGCAGGAAGCAAGGCACCTTTATTTGTCTACCAAGTATTTGCCTACTAAGTATGTTTATATGTTTGGGGGGGAGGGTTCTTCAGAGAACTGGTAGGAAAATAAAAGAAAAAACTATCCATATAGATAGCTATCCATATAGAAACTATGGATTTCAAAAGATTTTATTACCAGAATAAACTAATACTTTAATTCCATTTTTCTACAAACCTTTTGAAATTTTTTTATGTTAGAATCCAGAGAAAAGAGAAAAGAATTAGTGCTTGAGTTATATGTTGCTTACAAACAAACTTAAACAATAAAAAAATAGATTATCTTAAAATGCCTACTCTCTCTTGTTTCAGTTACTAATTTGTGTGGTCTCCCTTCCTTGGCAGAGATTGAAAGGTTAATTTGAACTCTGCCCAGCTTGAAAAATCACACAAGATGAGTTAATGGAGTCAGAATTTTTAATTCGATTTTTATAGGGTGTCTCCAGTCAATTTCAAAATTATTTCCCATTGAACTTCCTGCTTCATCCTTTTTGGGTGGTGGTTTTATGTAGCTTTTAATAGCTGTGGTGCTTCTGAGATAATTGGAAGAGAGGGATTCTCACTGAGTCTTCGTTATGTGCGGTGAATAATCCTGGGAACACCGATTTGTTTTGATTGGTCACTGGCATATTAAACTTGTCATTTATTTTGCATTTTAATTGGGAGGGTACATGCTGTTACACTACATGTTCTATAAAAAGGAAACATATTCACCAAATTAGTGGTATGACCTCCATCTTTTTTATTTTTTAATTTTTTCACTTTGTTTACTTTCTTCAGTGAGAGACCAACATGTTTTTCACATCTCGATTCACCTCCAGCCTCAAGTTGTGCAGATCACAAGCTTGGTGCGCTCAGGAAGGTCCCGGGATGAGAACCCAGAACCATGTGGGTCAGTTGTGTTACCACTGCACCGCCACTGGCTCCGACCTGAACTTTTAAAATTTCTCTTTTACTTCTGAAACTATGGGGTCATCGGAAAAGTCATGACACACTTTTGCATAGAAAAATACATCATCACTCTTCCAACGACCCAATATTTGGGACACAATAATCACTGATCCTGGAATAGAGTCCTCTTGGTGTTTTTTAGTTCAGCCAGCCTCAAATGTGATTTGTGCACTTGGTTCAATAAAAACAGAAACTGCCCTGTAGCTTGTTTTCATGATCAGTTTTCCTTTAAATGAGAACAAATTAATTTAGCAAAGCAGAGCATCCTTATTTACTTGTCCACTGGCATATTTCTGCAAATCAGGAACCTCAGTTAGGCTCATTTTTGATCAGCGACACCCATTTTAGGGTAGAAACATTTCTTTAAAGAGAAATTCCAAGGTTATTGTTGTTCTTTTTTTTTTTTTTTTTCCCCTATAAAAGAAGTATAAAAATATATCTACCTTGGGCCAGGAGGTGGCATAGTGGTTAAAGTGTTGAACTCCCACATGGCTATGATTCGAGTCCCAGATCCAGTGGCTTGAATAAATGGAACCACATGGCATGTGAATATTGTGCTGGGTGCGTGTACCCAAAATCCTGAGAGGAAAACGGAGGAGAAGGGATTGCAGCATGTCTATCCTCCGTGAGCACACACTCCCTCTGGCAAGTGCCACTTGTTTTACGGAGGGTCTCTTGTTACACTCCCCTTTAAAAACCCTCTCTGGGTTTTACTACAGTGGCTGTCCCTTGTGTTAGTTGCTACTGATGATGAGCAGGAAAACTAAGCCAATTTTTCTGAAGCAAAACTAAGGGAAAAGAGGTAATTTGGGCTCCTGTCGCATTGTGTGAACAGTAGAACACCAACCAGGGTACACAGCAATGCTTCTTTTTGAGTCCACTTCCATGGAGATGGCATTTTCCAAGCATGGCTGAGGGTGGTCACTCGTTCTGTACTCCGTAACCCGAGGAACGTCCAGTGTGCCGGGGCCGAGGGGTCCTGCGATTCCCTTGAATCTCACAGAGCCTCTCCTGTCGAGGGAGGTTAGGGATGTTCTCTGTGCTTCAGTGACACAGCTACCCTGTCCTCCTCAAGGCTCGTCATGTCCCCTTTTCTTGCTTTGTTGATATTGCACACATGCTGCCGTTTTCTTAGAGTGACAACAGCCAAGAATACGGTGTTCAGTTTGCTTTTCTTGGTCCTCTCTTTCAGACAGAAACTATGAATAATTTAACTAAATTATTTACCAGTTACAAACTCAAGATGAAGGCATTTCAGTAGACTGAACACATAAATGGAAATACATGGCACTTGTTTTCTTTGGAGACAAGTGGAAACGGGTGAGTGTAGCAGGTGCTGATCCCTGGGTTTCTTGGGATGTTGGGGTGACTGTATAGACTGGAGGGATGCTGTGTGCCCAGGCTCGGCTCCTGAGTATACTTTCCGATTTTCCTTGTTTACCTCACATGTTCTTTTTTTTTTTTTTTTTTTTTTTTTTTGGAGAGGTTTTTATTTATTTATTTTTCTACAGGACGCGTATGATCTCGAGAGAGACCAAGAGACAGAAAGTGAGAAATCACCCCCCAGGGGGAATGGCCATGCCGCAATCCCTTCTTCTCCATTCTCCTCTTGGGATCTTGGGCACGTACGCACACACGCCTGGTGTGAGTTTAAGCCACCAGGTCTGGGACCCGAACTGCGGTCCGGGACCCGAACTGCGGTCGACTACATGGGAGTCTAGCGACATAGCCATTACACTAACTGCTGGTCCCCATTTACCTCACATATTCAGAATTCTTCCTCCTTTAAAACTGCAAGATTGCATTTTAGTTTACTGTTGTACACAAAGGATCCATTTAGATTTTACTTGTCTTGAAATTTGCAGTTAGTAAGATATGCTACTTTGGCTTTTCAGTGAAAGCTTTTGATCTAAATTTTCTACTAAATGGCCAACTCCATGGTGCAGCAGTAATGTGCTGCTTAAGAGAGGTCAGATCTCACATGGGAACTGAAGTTCCTGTACTCACTGAGTCAGCCTGAAACACGCCAGGCACGTGTGTGAGTACCTGGGATCTGACCGGCTGGAAGACTGAAGGAAAGGGATCGAAGTGTGACCAGAACCTATGGAGGATGTGCCTCTCACCCTCTCATACACATGTTCAATTGTGAATAAAGAAAAATAATAATAAATTTTCTATTAAAGGGAAAAGCATGTGAGCAAAAAGTAAACTTGTAGTTGCAGCTAAAATTCTCTTAGGGTAGAAGCACTTGCAAATGAAGGGCAGAAGGCTCTTAAACCCATTTGCCTTCCCTGTAGCAAGATCATATCAAAATTAATATAACTCAGATATATGCATATAGAGATACCTTGTTTAGAGCCCAGGTTGTGGTGGTATGATGTATTCGTGATGGTGTCTGCAAGAGCAGGTCCTGGTTCACATGCTCCAGGCCTCCACTGGTGATGTGGGCACTTGGGCTTCCGTTTCTTCGTCTATGAAATGGAGACCATAAATGTAACTACCTCGGCATTGTTGGGATTAAATGGGTTAATTCACAAAGTGCTGCAGAAAGTTCCTGTCACTCAGTAGCTGTTATCGGATGCCGTTTTTGTTACAAGTTACCTCAGCATGGGCTGGTGTCACAGACATTTAGGAAATAAATACACCAGAGAACCTATATACCCAGAGGAGTTACTCTTCCTCAGGATGGCCTGACTTTCTGATTTTGGTAGTGATGCTCATACAAGGTGTTTGGGAATGCTTCTCCTAGGAGTGCCTTTGGGAGCTATATCTATATTATTGTTATTTTTTTTTTTTTAAGAGAGAGATTTTTGCTATAGGGTACATGCTCTTGCCTGAGAGACAGAGATACAGAAAGTGAGAAATCACTCCCAGAGAGGATGGCCATGCCACAATCCCTTGTCCTCCATTGCCGTCTTAGGATTTTGGGCATGCATGCATGCCTATGCACCTGGCATGATATTCAAGCTGCCGGGTCTGGGACTCAAACCATGTTGGTCACGTGGTAGTTTTGTGCCTTAACCAGTATGCCACCTGCTGGCCCCCTATATCTACATTCTTCTTTACTTTTTTTTTTTTTTTTTTTTAAGAGAGATTTTTGCTCTTGGTTGAGTGTGCTCACCACAGAGACAGAAAATGAGAAATCCCACCCCCCCACCCACCCCCTAAGGGAGAGGGTAATGGCCACACTCTCCCTTTCCTGAGTTTTACGCAACCAGTCTGGGACTCTACATTGTGGACCATGTGGGAGTCCAGCAAAGTAACCATTCCGCCATCTGCTGGTCACAGCTGCATTCTTTAAATGACCCCTAAAGCAGCCAATCTTCTGTCCCTTGAGTGAATGTAGGATTGGATTTTTTTTTCTTCCTTTTCTAAAAGATATTTGGAATCTAGTCAAATGAAATAATGCTTTAGTTTACAAACTTACTTGTGATGTTTATGCACAGGTATGGCCACTGGGCAAAATTAAGCTGATTTTGTTTGGTTTTACCACGTACATTGTTTTGGGGCTTTGGCTTTTGGTAGTCACTAGTTCATGTCTACTTCCTGCTGAAGCAACTGCTCCATGCCTGGTTATTTTGACCTCAAAACCTCATTATTCATCCTGCCTCCTCTATAAGTAAAACATCAGCCACACTTTGTTTCAGGGCTTCATTTGGTGTGTAGGTCAGAATCCCTCATAGGAATTCCTTTTTCCTGGAGTCACTGTGGTGGTTTTCTGCCTCACTTATAGATTTGGTTTTTACCCCAGTCCTTGTTCTAATAGCTAATACATTTTGCAGCTAGATACATGTATATGTTAACTAGATAACTTGTATAGCTACTCACCTTGGCTTTTCGAAGTAACTTCACTGGGGGCCAGCCTTCAGGCCTGCTGTGTGAACATGTTGAAATGCTCTGCCTTGGCTCTCTGCTGCCCTCTCCTCTTCCACAATTCCAAGTGACGTGAAAAGCAGCTGCATGCTTGCTCGGCTCATTTTTTCCAGCTGAGCATATTGTAATGGAAAATCCAAGTTTGTCTTGACATGCTCCCTGCTGTGCAGAAAGTCAACACTTGGTCTCCCACATACTTTGGGTGCTAACTTCATTTCCCTGCTCTGCCTGGATTGTGGAAGATCAGATGTGAATGCCCTATGGGAACTTGATACATTTGGCTTTGGAGCACTTACTGGGTATGGGGGAAGGAGGTCTAAATCTGAACAGTGATGTCATGCCGTTGGTCTGAGCAGGTACGTTGCATGCTAGAAACAAAACAAGATAAGGGGTTAGAGAAAACTTTCCATCATTTATATTTTTATGCTCGTGTTACATTGCAATACTGAAAATGCCTGCATAAATAATTGCTCAAAAACAAAACCTGGAACTTTCTAAATGATATGGAATATAGATCATTGTGATATAGGAGGTTTCAGAAAAGTCATGACGTGATTTTTTATGTTTTTCTATGCAAAAACCTGTCATGACTTTTCTAACTACCCAATATAATATGTAATATTTTATAGGTAATACATAGCTTTTTATATTTTATATATACTGTATGGTCAAATTTGATTCTCAGTGAGTTGAATTTATTGATGTAAAACCTGCTGACTATGTATGAAATCATCTTATATAAGAGACTTGAACATGTAAGAAACCTGGTATCTTTTCAGGGGGTGGTCTTAAACCAGTCCCCCTAGGATAGTGAAGGATAACTATTATATATATTTTTTTCTCCATTTTCCCACAAACTTTTTTTTTATTAAATATTTATTTAATTCCATTTGTTGTTACCATCATTTTTAAATTTTGGCCAGAGAGAGACAGAGAGAGAGAGAGAGAGAAAGGGAAAGCGAGAAAGCAAGCCTCCAGGTCCGGGACTCGAACCATGGTCCGCCATGTGGGAATCCAGTGTTCTTAACCACCATGCCACCTGCTGGCCCCTCACAAACTTTTCTTACTGTAGTTTGCTTTTTGTTTTTAACCATCTTACTTTGATTTGTATTATTCATAAATTCTCACTCTTGTAATATCCCCCCCACACTTTTGTGTGTTCTGTGCTCGAAGCCCAGATTGTTGACATCATTGAACTTCAAGTTTTGCTTCTTTATCTTGATTTTTCAGGTATCTCATAATCTGTTCTTAAACAGACGTTTAAGAATTGAATGAGTGGCAGTACTTCAAAACAGTGATTTGTAAATACGTCGGTACGTCAGATCTTTTTTGAACTTTCAAAAATAATTTTAAGGAGAATAATACATGTACTTCCGGCCATTTTTAGAGACATAGAACCTGGAATATTTTGTTTACAAACTTCTCTTTTATGTCAGACAAGTCTTTGAAGGCTGAAAAGTAGAATCACAGGGTGTGGCTACCTTCAGTTTTTAACCCCGTAAGAAAGCCTAACTCATTTGCTGGGATTTCAAAGCTGTGTCTTGAGAATCTGACGTTAGTGGTGATGGCAAGAGAGAATGCTTCCTACCAGGGTGATTTTAGGCAGAGATGTGAGGCACGTAGGCTTTTCCACCTCGCAATACCAGGGTCCTGATCTGTTTTTGTTAAAACTTGTTAGGAGGAAAGAATCAGAAACTTTCCTCCGAGTGAAAATAATTGCCAGGATTTTTCATGCCTTCTTCCTAGGATATCTGTATTTTACTAGTGGGGAAAAAAACAAACAAACAAACAAAAAAACCCCAAGAAACAAAAACTTGAGCTCCAGGAAAAAGGTCCTTGTTTTTAGGAGCATGAACCCTATATTTGGTTCTAGTTGGAGTCTCCACCCTGAATCCTTCAACTGAATTTGAAACAAACTCTTTTTTTTTCCCAAAATATCTCCCAGAATGGATGGTTCAGTCATGAACTGGCATTCTTTTTTTTTTTTTTTTTTTTTTTTTTTTTTTTTTTCCATTTTTAAAGATCTTGGCTCTCTCCCTGGTCTTGTCTCCAAGTAGGACAGTTCACAACGATTCTCTGTGCTTTGAGTATGGCAAGATGGCGCAGCAAGCTGAACTAGGCATTCATCATTCACACAGCCAAGGGGCTCTTGGGGAGGGGATCAAGGTCATCATGTGGGCAGAGCCCTGGATGACAAAGTTCATGCCTCTCTTGAGGACATGAAGGTGGTACATAAGATACTAACACTTCAAAGAAAGATGGAATTATGTTGGTGTACCATATTCCATACGGCCCAAAGTGCAGTAGTTTTTAAGAAATATGTTTGGGGCAAGCAAGGTGCTAGATTCCCACATGGCCAACCACAGTTTGAGTCCCAGACCTGGTAGCTTGAAAAGTACACTAGGCATGTGTGCGTGCATGCCCAAAGTTCCAGAAATGGAGGAGAAGGGCTTGTGGCATGACCTTCCCCCTGGAGTGATTTCTCACTTTCCCTCTTACTGTCTCTCTGTCTCTAGTGAGTAAATGCACCCTATGGCAAAGACTTTAAAAAATACATTTAATACGAGTTTTATAGTTTTCTTAATTACGTTGCTGTAATTGCACTTGTACTAAGTGCTCTAATTTAGAAAACCAGAGACTGACATGATAACGTCCCTGCTCCATTAAATTTTTACAGTTATAGTAGCGTAAATATTATAAAATTTAATTCAAATTGGAAAACAGGATATAAAGAATTCATGTTTTTGATCTTATTCTTTTCTGTGCCTAAAACTCAGATTTTCTTTTTTTTGTAAAAAGAATTATTTATTTAATTTTATTTATCATTATTATTTTTTAAAAGTTGACCAGAGAAAGAGAAAGTGAGGAAGTAAGCCACCAGATCTGGGACTCGAACTGCAGTTGCCCCAGCTGCAATCGAACCGAGTCCAGCACCCCAACCACCATGCCAACCTGCTGGCCCCCCGAAAATCCCCAATTTTCAAATCAGTCCTTTTATAAGTTCTGTAACCCTGGTTAGTCCATTTGCCTAGTAGAATTTTTGGTTGAGAGTGTCCTAGGTAAGCACTTAAATCAGAGTTGCATCTTGGTCTCCTTCCATTCTTTCATTCCCAGTATTCTTTCCTAAATCAAGTCTCTGTTGATTCTGCCTCCAAACCTAGATCAAATCCTCCCACCCCCACTTCTTTCTAGCTCCTTGCCACTTCTAATCTGGTCACCTAGGTGACTACACTCTCTTTCCACACTCACCTAGATCCTGTTCCCCCCTCTTTATGAAATGCAGATTTCTTCATTCATCTTTCTCACTGCCTCCCCCTCCCAATAAGAGAACTCCAAAGCCCCAAACAGAAAACAAACCTTAAAGTCTCACTTGCCCTGGTGCTTGCCCACTCACCTCCAGCCCTCGCTGTTCCTCTCTGTCACTCTGTGGTTTAGCCAGGGCAATTTAGTTTTGTTTCCTCTGAAATAGCACTTACTTCTAATTTCTACCCTTGTGTTTTAAATTTTGTTGACTTCTCTTCTTTCTTCATGTCCTCCTGTAATCCCATTTTGTCAGGTAAAACCTGACAAAGTGGAAATTGCCTTATTATATCACACTTACCCTTTGGTAGCACTTACCTTTCTTGGTAGATTCTTTGTGCCTGGCATGTAGTTGACACATAATCATGTTTATTGAGTGAAGGAATAAAAGTAATGATATTGGGACCAACAGATGGCGTAATGGTTACATTGCTGGATTCCCATGTAGTTGACCACGGTTCAAGTCCTGGACCTGGCAGCTTAAAACTCATGCTGGGATGTGCGCACGTGCATGCATGTGTGTGTGTGTGCATGCCCAAGATCCCAAGAGGAGAATGGAGGAGAAAGGATTACAACATGGCCATCCTCCTACGGGGGTGATTTCTCACACTCTGTTTCTCTGGCAAGCGCACATCCTATAGCAAAAATCTCTCTTAAAAAATAATAAAGTAGTGGTATTTATGAATATATTAAGTGCTGCTGAATAATCTGAGAGATGGCATAGGTTGCATGTGTATGGAACAGATAGCCCTGCTCTTCTCATCTGTGTTAATCCATCACCTAGTCTGCCCCGGGCTAGCTTTCTTTTTCTTTTTTTTGGAGAGGTTTTTGCTACAGGGCACATGTGCTCCCAGACAAAGAGAGACAGAAAGTGAGAAATCACCCCCCCAGGGGGGGATGGCCACGCCGCAATCCCTTCTCCTCCATTCTCCTCTCAGGATCTTGGGCATGCACGCACACACGCCCGACGTGAGTTTTAAGCCACTGGGTCTGGGACACGAACTGCGGTCGACTATGTGGGAGTCCAGCGACATAGCCATTATGCTAACTGCTGGTCCCAGGGCTAGCTTTCTTGATGTTACTTTCCAAAGAGCTATTACTGGTCTCCTGGTCTACCCAAATTGGCATGTGGTGTGAAACCCTTTTTGCCATTTCTAATATTCCAGATATTTAGGTTTTTATATTGACCTTTAGACATTTTACATATATTCCTTATGCTTTAATATTTATGCCTGTCAGATGGTTCAGACAAGATCCTCTTTCATGAGGGTAAAGTAAGAACTATTGAAAAAATAGTAAAGTTTACCCAAATATAAGGTTTTAAAATTACATTCAATGTACTGTGACATAAATAATCATCTTGTAATTAGCCACTCTTCCTATAAAGAGACTAAGCTGTAAATTTTACATATACACAAATATAAATTTTAATTGCATAGTCTTACCATAACTATCAATATATAAGAGGATTACAGCAGGGACCCTAATTTTCTTTCAGAATTAAGTTGATATCTTGTTTCCAATTCAGCTTTTACTTATGTTTATTTTGCTATCAAACAAAAAGATAGAATATAGAATGTCAAGGATATGATGTTAGAGTTTAGTTTATTATTATTCTGCAGCTGTGTTTCACAAAGCACATGTACCATGGGTCACTTGCATCAGAAACATGTTTGAGGTGGTTCAATTGCAGTTTCCTGTCCTCGCAACTACAGAGTCAGACTTTCCGATGCGTTTTAAAGTAAGTGCTTTGCACTTGAAATAAGCTCCGCAAGCCTGAGAACAAGGACCCGTGCGATGTCTATTATATAGTGCATAATTAATAAATTTTTAACAGGATCTATAAAAGATGCCTCATTCACTGACCTTTTCAGTCTCACCTGAGCAGGAAGATGTCATCAGAAAACATACCACTGCCAACACTGTACAATAAAAGGTGACAGTATTGATTGTGGCTAAGGTTGAAAAAGTTCAGTGACCTTATTCAATTAGAGCACAGAAGATCAACAAGGGCATTGTTCCCAGAGGGCTTAAACACACTGGCCTTCCGGGAACAACAGCTCTTTGACCACAGCTGACGTGGGCGGAAGAGAACCAGACGAGAGTCTGATCTCCCTGGACCAGCAGTGAGCTCAAAGTGCCTGTTCTCTGAGAAGCCCAGTAGGGGCAGGCTGGTGGTGCCCTCCCCCTTCACCAGAACTCCCCCTGTCCGCTCTCCCTACCCCACCCAGTGCCCAGGATACAAGTGGGAAACCTGCCCTGAGCAGGAGGGCAGGAACAGTAAGAGGGGCTTAGGCAGTGGCATTACCAGGCCTGTAGGATGTTCTGCTGAGTTCAGTGCTTTAACTTGTCTTAGCTCCTGTCGTCCTTGGAGAGCTTAAAGCAGGGGACATCTAGGAGGTTTATGGAAGCATTTCCTGGCAGACTTGACCCCTGAACTGGACTCCTGGGGGATATTACAAGTCTCCATCTCCCATTCACATCAGAGCTTGCTCTTCACCTTTGGATGTCCCTTGACCTCTGTTAAGGTACTTACAGCTTTTACCTCACAATTCTGTGTCCAGATTAATATTGTTTCCTGCTGTTTCCTGAGTGTTCATTCCGTTTCACTGAATAGACAGAGGTTCTCAATGGGGAGTGGCTGCAACCCCTCTTCCCTGGGTTTTGGAAATGTGGAAGGCCATTGGTGGTGATCATGATGATGATGATGAGGGGTGTATATATAAGCATTTAACATCCTGAGGAACAGTCCCACACAGACACAATTGTCCCGTTCAGAATGCTAATGGTACCCCTAATGAGAAACAATCAAATTCTTTGGGCTTGTCTGTATCTTGTCCAGAGCCTTCTTGAGCATAGACTTGGCATTTAGTGTGTAATGATCATGTTGCTAGTAGATGCATTGTGGGCTTAGTTACATGCAGGGAAACCAAACATAGTATTGAAGCCACCCTCCTGGATGGCATTTGTGCCCTGGCGGTGACGGTCTCACTGTTCCTGGAGTCTCCTTTGTCACTTCCCTCTTCCTGATGGTACACGCAGATAAGAGTTATGACCCAGGGGGCCAGTAGATGGTATAGCGATTACATTACTGGACTCCCACATGGCCAACCGCAGCTGGAGTCCTGGACCCGGTGGCTTGAAACTCATGCTGGGCACATGTTTGTGTGTGCTCAAGATCCCAGGAGGAGAATAGATTGCAGTGTGGCCATTCCCCCTGGGGAGTGATTTCTCACTTTCCCTCTCAACTGTCTTTCTCTTCCTGTCTCCAGGGAGCGCACGGTCCCTAAGGTAAAAATCTCTCTAAAAAAAAAAAAAAAGAAAAGAAAAAAGAAAAAAAAAATGATGTATGACCCAGAAAGTAATCCTGAGCTACTACAGGTCTGCACAGAAACACACCTGTTTCAGAAAGCATGGCAGCATGTTGTCCCACGGACACCTTGTTTCCACACCAGTAAACCGCAGAGTGACGCTGAGTAAATCCAGTATTAGTGACAGGAAAGGGGTGGGGAGGGGGAACCTGAGATTTTATCTCCGATACCATCCCAGTTGAGTCCTCTCTGCAGTAGGAGGGTTTGTGATTTGGAGGCACATTTTCCAAACTCCCAAACCTTCTGGAGGAAAGGTTATTTTGCCCTTGAGGTTGTTGTTGGGAAGGAAAAAATGGTTTGAACTAAGGATCATGCAAGATCAAAACAGAATTCTGAGATCAGCCATTCAGTTGGAGATAGTTGAGAGGTGACAGATGAATAAAAATTTAGAAACAACAAAGGATGAACAGATAGGATGACTTCAGATCTTATTTATTACTTTTTTCTTTGAGAGGTTTTTGTTGTAGGCTGTGTGCACTCACCAGAGAAACAGAGAAAATGAGAAATCACCCTCTAGGAGTCTGGCTACGCTGTAATCCCTTCTCCTCCATTCTCCTCCTGTGATTTTGGGCATGCATGCACACGTGTCCAGTGTGTTTCAAGCCGCTGGGTCTGAAACTTGAACTTCAGTCGGCTATGCGTGAATCCAACACATTAACCACTATGCCGCCTGCTGGCCCCAGATCTTATTTTAAAGGACTAAGATGCTACATTAAGCTAGATAGTTCATTAAGGTAGGGATGTCTAGTAGCCTGTAAGATTTGAATATCTTGGAAACCAAGCAATAATTTGACTTACAGTAAAGGCAACAGGAACAGGCTGGGAAAATTCAGTCAAAGGAAGTAGAGACAAAATGCAAACTATGAAATGACTCAGAATTTCCCTGGAAGTTCTCTTATGGCCAAATGAGAAATAATGGGTTGACCCTTTAACTCAGCGAACCTACGTCCAGGAGTAATTTGTAAGAAAGTGATTAGAGATGTATTCAGAGATTTAGGTCTGAGGATATACTTAGTGAGCATTGTTTGAACTGAACATCCAAAGCAACAAAGATCGACCCCCAAAGGGGTGGGAGAGAGAGATTGCAATTCATCTGTGTATTGAATGTGCTGTAAGCACGACAGTGAAGTGGAGATAAATATTGGTATGGGACAAAGTGTATGAAAATCAAGCTATAATAAAACATGTATGATTAACATTTCATTGGAGAAAAAAAACCCTATATATAGCCAGGGTGGGGCTGGAAAGGCATTAATTGAAGTGTTTATTTGGATTATCTTTGAGCAGTGGAATTGCAGGCAGTATTTTCCTTCTTAGGGTGTTGGTACTTACATGTTGCTACTTACTCATTTTTCATGAGTGCATATACTTATATTTTTATAATTTAAACAAGCAGTTTAATACTAAAGAAAATGTGATCTAATGTATTAAAAGGTGCCGTATCAACTTTCTTCTCCAAGTAGTCCTGATAGTTTTAATCCTTTTAAAACCGAATAATTAAATATTTAATTATTTTAAAAGCGGGATAGCCCTATTAGTGAGCTATCAGTCCTTCACACCTTATTCTGAATTAGTGGCTCATTAGCAGAGAAGAAATGAGGGTTATGATTACAAAGAATGCATGTGGGTGTAGAAAGGATATGGGTTAATTAAAGGAGGGGAAGAAAGAAAAGAAATCAACATAGTTTAGAAGAATACATAGAAAATAAATCTGATACAGCACCAGTAACGACATTTGCCTGGTTGGAAACTCTGCCTAGGACATTTCCTTCTGAAAGGCCATGCCCTCTGTTCTGTGCCCGTCTCAGCTTGGCTCACCTACCCACAAGAGTGGCTAAATCAGAGACGGGAGAGCATCTAAGTGCTAGAGCTGACTTGCAGAGGGGTCGAGTTTCCATGTAAGGCCCAGTCCCATGGGCCACAGAAGTCTATCAGTGAATCAGCCCATTAAGAATTTAGGGCTTGCTCTAAGGAAATACTTGTGATAGAATTTCTCAGAATATCTTCAGTGAGACGTTATTCTTATGAGACAACTCCATGGGGAAAAGTGGAAAAGCGGGTGGGATAGGACAGATAGGTTTGTGAGAGCCGATAAGTCAGTAGTCTGTCTGCTCCCAGGACCCCATTTACATTACACACTTAGAATATTAAGGCTCTGGAAGTCTTGTGTAAAAGATATATTTGTATTTGTATTAACCCTGAGTTTGCTAAACTAGTTGTGTGTTTTTGCTTTTCTATAATGAAGACATTTATTTCTTAGGTAAAGATAAATATGCCGATATGGTAGGTAGTTCAGAAGACCCTTATTCTAGCTGGAATTTAGAGCTGAGGGCCTGTGGGTGAGGCACCCAGAAACACGGCACCTTTTTTATCTACACTGGGCATGTTCACTGTTCTGGAAACACTGAGAAGTGGGCTGAAGTTTGCATAGCAGGAAGAAGTATTTGTCTAGGTTGGTGATCAGCAACCTATGCAAGTTGGTGTGGTCTAGGATCCTGATTTTGTTCAAAGAAAATATCTCAAGTGACAAAGGTTGGCAAGGAATACATAAAAATGTTAGCACCTTGTCCGCTGTCTTATAATTCTTCTCCAGAGGATATCTATTATTATATAAAGCCCTCCACTTCTGCCAAAAGTTTTGTTAATTAAACGATGTGTGTACAGGATTTCCAAACCATTTCCTCTTGGGATGAAGAGGGGAAAGCAGCCTGCCAACACTCTTCAGATGAAGGGTCTCTGGCTGCCCTGTCTGAGAACTAGCTATCTTATTATTTTTCTTTTTTTGGAGAGGTTTTTGCTATAGGGTGCGTGCGCTCAACAGAAAGACAGAGACAGAGAGACAGAAAGCGAGAAATCACCCCCTGGGTGGATGGCCACACTGCAATCCCTTCTCCTCCATTCTCCTCTCAGGATCTTGGGCATGCATGCATACATGCCAGGCATGAGTTTAAGCCACCGGGTCCAGGACTCGAACTGCAGTCGACTACATGAGAGTCCAGTGACATAACATAGCCATTACACTGTCTGCTGGTCCTGAATAGTCTTCTTAGGAGATGAAAAGTTAAGTTTTATTGAGTTCAATAGGAACAGAGAAGTTGTTCTTTTTTCGTTAAATGAGACCCATCTATGAAAGGAATTAAAAAAAAAATCTATAGTTTTGGACCAGTGGGTGACATGGAGATTAAGACTCCTTGGTTTGATTCCCAGACCTAATAATTTGAAAATCACGCCAGCTGTGTGCGCCCAAGATCCTGAGAAGAGATTATGGCATGGCCATCACCCCCGGGATGTGATTTCTTACTTTCTGTCTCTCTCTTTCTCTGGTGAGGCACCCTTCAGTTTTTCAGGAGATGGGATGATGATTGGGGAGCATGTTGGCTATTGAGGAGCATTTAGTTTGGGCTGTGCTGCTTTTTTGCTTTAGAGAAAATAAGGAGGACTGGATGAGGAAATTGCAAAGGACGTGGGGGAAAGGAAGCTCCTTTCTCACCATGTGGGTTTGAAATGTAAGCAGGGTTACTCATTCCCTCTGCACTTGATTTCACTTTGCAGAAAGCTCTAATTGTATGGTATCGTAATTATTTGTTTATGGTATCTCTCCTTTAAGCTATAGTTGGTCCAACCTTGTTCTTTTTTGTGTCTGCTGTATCAACACAATGTTAGCAGCAATTTTTTTTTTTTTTTACCTAAATGGTTCATGTTTCTGAAATAATTTCTAGAAGACTTTTTTTTTTTTTTTAATTTGCAATAGGGTGCATATGCTTGCTGGAGAGAAACAGAGAGAGAGAGAGAGAGAGAGAGAGAGAGAGAGAGAGAAAGAGAGGGAGGAAGAGGGAGGGGGGGAAATTGTGAAAGTACCCACCAGGGCGTTGGCCACACTACAATCACTTCTCCTCCATTCTCCTCTTGGGATTTAGGGCAGACACACACACACACGGGCTTGACATATTTTTCAAGCCACTGTGCCTGAGACTCAAACTGTGCAGGTAGCCATGTGTGATCCAGCTGCCTTAACCACCATGCCACTGGCTGGCTAGAAGAGCTTTTTTAGGTAAGTATTTCAGGATATTTGCAAATATATTGAATGGTCAAAGGGGGCTTGAGAGGCATTTTTCATCACCAAAGGGTAGTACACACTCATTAAAAAAATTTTTTTTGAGAACATCCGTAATCTTACATTTCTGTGATTAGTTTCCAAAGAACAGTTCGGTGCTAAAGTTTACCCGAATGGGGTAAGTAATGTCGCTCAGGGGTCCCTTCACACAGTTTTGGGTTGTGGCCGAATGTGAGCATCCACCGTATTTATGAAGGCCTGCAGTACGCCTGCCCGTGTATTGTGCTAAGGATTTAGCAGTGATCAAAAACATGGATTTTATACTCAGGGATGGTGTTTATATTCTGAGAGCATTAGAAGCAGATGCAAGTCTTAGAATTTTACACAGTGAACTTTTTTTTTGCCTTTGTTGTTCTGGGAGACAAGGTGACACTTTAAAAATCCAGAAATTGGGGACAGCAGGTGGCATGGTGGTTAAGGTGCTGATGCCCACATGGCTGACTGAGGCTCAAGTCTGGACCTGGGGGCTTGGAAATCACCCCAGGCATGTGTGTTTGTGTGCCCCAAATCCCAGGAGGAGAATGGAGGAGAAGGGATTGAGGCATGGCCATCGCCCTTGGTGGATGACTTCTTGCTTTCCCTTTCACTGTCTCTCTTTGTCTCTCTACAGTAAGTGCACATGCCTTATGGCAAAAACCTAAAAAAAAGCATAGATCAATGTTTGGGAGTCATTGATTGGCCATTTGTGATCAATGTTACTAATAGTCTGCTTCAGTAGCATTTGGAACGGCTACCTTGGTTTACCTCGCCTCGATCTCTGTGCCTACCTCGTATTGTGCCTTTCCTGTTACTTTGTTCCACCAGTGTCCCAGGTCTAGAGTTCTAAAGTGACGAGTGGAAATGTAGACACTTTCGGATATTGGGCATTTTGTGAATTACCCGTCTCTGACAGCGTTCCCCAGGGACATCATGAGGAAGCAGATGATGGGATGAGATCTATAGTGGTGTGTCACTTTGACAGGAGACATAGCACATCCTCTCAGGGATATGGGCTCCGTAAAGCACAGTACACGTCTCAGGGATGTAGAGATGGATTACGCTGGATGTGGCTTAATGACATTCCCATTGGTGCCAAGGAAATGCTTGGTGCAATGGCCGTGTCCGCCCCCAGAGATAGGTCTCTGACTGCTGCACCGGGAGCCTGATTGTCGTGAGCGAGTCTCCGCTGCTTCGGGGTGGGGTGACCTGGAGCCCATCATTAAACTCCTGTGAGGCTCAGAATCCTTATCTGTAAATTGAGATCATTTGACGAATCCCTGAGTGGTTTTGCAGATTGAACAGTATCAGTGACTGAGGACAGAGTAGGCCCTCAGCGCACAACTTCTCCTGCCTCTTAAAGTGAAGGACTTTTTATTCTCTAGCATTTTGAATCACAGGTCTATCGTACTTTTTTGAGTTACAGCAGTTCATGCTTGTAAGTATCGTAACAAATCCATAGTGGATTTCCAGTCCTATAGATTGTGTGTTTCTTGGTTCCTAGACCAATATTGTCTGTTTGGTATTTTCCTTCATGGCTTAGGACTGAATCCTGAAGCAAAACAGTAACAGCAATTGTTCCCATTATTTATTTATTTATTTTATTGCCCTGTGTATTTAGTACTTAGTGCTAGAACTAAGCTTTTTATGTAAATTCTCTCTCTTAGTCCTTACAGTGAAGGTGTTGAAGTGGAAGGAGAGATCAGGTAAGTTGTTCAAGACTACAGAGCTGTCACTGAGGACCTGCAATTAAAATCCAGGCATGTCTGACTCCTAAGCCTAAGCAAGGTCTTAGCCCTCCTCTTTCCCCCTCAGCGTGTGTTAAATGACTGAGAAAATGGCCCTTCACAGTGCCAGAAACAAGTGATTTTCCGAAGCCTTCAGTCCGGGCTGTTCCAGTGTGCTTGAACACATTATTCTGTGGCTAAAGGACTTGGGTTCTCTCCATGTGTCGACATACCACAACTCACCTGTGAGCTTGCACTTTATTTATGTTCCTGCTGTGCCCTTATTGCATTCTGTCCTTGCTCCAATTCTTAGTGGATAGGACTGGAGAGAGGCAGTCTATCAAGCGGTTAAGAGCCCAGGACTCTGAAACCAGACAGGCTAGAGTCGATTTCTAGCTCTACCAATTACAAACTCTGTAGTCTAGAGCAAGTTAGATTTTCTCTCTGTGCCTCAATTTCTCATCTGTAAATTGGGGATGATAATAAATGTCTTAAAGGAGGGTTGTATTAAACATGTCTATATATATATTTATAAGCACCTGCATACATACACATGAACCTTAGAGCACTGCCTCGCCGAGTGAGTATTCTGCAAGTGTTTGTGCTTAATGTAAAGATGATGATATTTTATCAGGGGGCTATGGGCTATGCTACTTTTGTCCTAAATCTCCTTACACAGGCTTACCCTAGTGCTTCACACATGACAGGTGCTCTGTGAAAGTCTGTCAGGGAAGTAGATGGTTATGGAAGGGCTGCATAGGTGAACACATACAAAGCCAGTTCTTTTTTATCTTGAAATTATGTTTGCCTCATTGACCTGCAACTCTCTCTGCCTTTAATAGAATCAGGGGTTGAATAACTAGAAAAAATTGATCCAAGCAAGATTAAAATGATTTGTTAGTAATAATAGCCAACATCATTTTTATTTAAAGACCTCATTGTCACGGTCCTCCTGTGTCAGCCTCTTGAGTCCCTGGGACTAAGAGTGTTCCACCACACTCAGCCTTTATGTTGGGCAAGAGATTGCACCTGGACTTCCTGTGTGGTCTCAGCCTGTAGAACACAGGCTAAATATTTGATGATTAACTCACTGAATCATTCTTATTTCATAAGGCAGGTATTATCCCATTTTATGGGTAATAAGTTTTATGCGTGCTAATCTTGACCCTGTAGTTAACAGGCTGTGCTTTGAACTGGGGAATGGATGTGAATCTCACAGTACCAGCAGAATTGAACGTGCCCTCAGGTCCTCATGGAGTGATCTCAAGACTTTAGTAAAGCATTTAATAAATGGTTGTGTTATCTATTAGGTTTGGGAAAGCCATAATGTGTTGTTCTATGCAAAAATGCATTATGACTTTCTCGAAGACCCAGTATTACCATTGCAGCTCCCAAGAGACAGAGTCACACGTCCTGATTTACTGTCTATATAGTCATTAAAATTGTACTTTGATATCTCCAGTGTTATACTTCATGTTGGTAACTAAAACAGTAATCTTGTCATGATTATACCAACTACATATTCCTTAGTTAAAAATTCTTGCTTTGGGCCAGCCCATAGATTAGTGGTTAAGGAGCCGGGTCTCACATGGCTGACTGCTGTTCGAATCCCAGTTCTAGCAGCTTGAGAAACTTACTGGATGTGAGTGTGCCTGCCCCAAATCTTGAGAGGATGGAGAAATGAATGAGAAGGGACTGTGGCATGACCATGCCCCAGTGGGGAGTGCTTTCTCCCCTTCTCTCCCCCTGTCTCTGTCCCTCTCTGGTGAACATATGCATTATCCTATCATTAAAATAAAATTATGAGTGAGGGATGTTTCAAGAAGAGGAAATGGTTCCAATTTTTTTTTTTTTTTTTTAACTCGTAGAGGGCATGAAATGTTGTGAAATGAAGTAGAAGAGTAGCAGTTAGGGTGCAAATGTGGAGTTCTCATTTTATCAAGTCCAGGGGCTCCAGCTAAATTCCTGGGGAGTGGGGTTGACAAAAGAATTTGTACTAAGGGTGCTGGACACCTGCAGACTTATGGAAACAGAATTCAGCGGGATCCATAGGCGTCACTGAGTCCTGAGAAGTTGGTGCTAAGAGTCCAGAGAGAATGGAGAACGCCTGGACAGTAAGAGGACAGAGGGTGAATGAGCACCGTGTTTATTCCAGATGCTCACTCTTAAGTTTCAGGAGACTTCAAGTAAAACTGAAGAAAGGCGTAACTTGTCATAGTTTGGTTCCTTTTTTTTTTTGGAGAGGTTTTTCACTATAGAGCGCGTGTGCTCGCCAGACAGACAGAGAGAGACATAGAGACAGAAAGCGAGAAATCACCCCCCAGGGGGGATGGTCACACCGCAATCCCTTCTCCTCCATTCTCCTCTCGGGATCTTGGGCACGCATGCACACGCACCCGGCATGAGTTTTAAGCCACCGGGTCCGGGACACAAACCGCAGTCGACTACATGGGAGTCTAGCGACATAGCCATTATGCTAACTGCTGGTTCCCATAGTTTGGTTCCTTTTGAGAAAATGAATTAGATGGCCTGCAGTTTGAATTTCATAGGTGGAGTAAATGTGCTCAAGAAGTAGGAAGAGGCCATCCCACATTCCTGCCTGGCACAGTTCGGAATGGTGTGTGTGTGTGTGTGTGTGTGTGTGTGTGTGTGTGTGTGTCAGACTGGTTTATGTGAGGAAAGACCTATTCTCCACTTTTCCTGTGATTATAAAATCTTTATTTCTCACAGCATATGAAAATACTATTCTTATTTGTTAACTTTTGTTTTTTGATGAACTTTGTGTCTGGGGTTCAAATTTTCTTTTGGAAAGCTTTATATATATGAATATATATATAAAATTATATATAAGTGTGTATATATATACACACACATATATATATATATATAAAATTATTATTATTTTGAATTATTTTCTCAACTGTCATTAGAAGTAGAAATGGAAATACACCAGAGAATGATCTATAGTCTTCTCCCCGACCCTAAGTACATGCACATAAACAGGAAAAAACGAAGAACAGCAACTAACTTTGATTGCTTTAGATGACCTAGAGTGCTTTGTTGTGCCATTTGGAGGAGGAGTTATGGAGATAAGTGTAAATACTTGTTAGGGTGATAGCCAGCTGGTTACCTGAAGTGAGTGTCAGCTTTCTGGAAGGAATAGAGACACTTCCTTGAGATTTTGTTTGGAATTGCCTCACTGCTAGAAAGCTTTGCAGTGCTGCAGAAGAAGTGAACACGTAACATTTCTAAGAAACCAATGGTTAGAAAGTGGCTTTCTCCGAAACGTTTTGGATCAGATCATTTCCTATACGCTGGAAGTGTTTGATTCTTTACCCTCCCCAGTGAGCCGCCCATCTGCTGGTACTGGTCTTGCTCTCCTGTGGTAAACAACCAGGGAACCGGAAAGCATCTCTGAGACTGTTGTTTTCAGACAGTGAACAGGCAGCCAGGACTGTGGTCCTTCGGAGGCAATAACCACATGAGGGATTCCCATGTCTTTCCAGTGTTCTGTGTGAGTCCTGACCCTGTGTTGGATGGGGAGGTGAGCTGAGCATGGTGGTCTGGTCGTACTGAGAATGAGGATACTGGAGTACAGGGCTGCCGAGGAGCTGGCATTTGTACAGCACAGGACTAGAGAGGAGGGAGCTGCCCATGGGGACAGTCCTATAGAGTAGAAGGCCTGGCAGAGAGCAGCTCTTTCCTGCCAAAAACAGTATGGTGGCACCAGAGGTCGTGTGTCACTGAAAGAGACTGGAGCACCTCAGCCGATCTGTTGAGACACCAGAAAAGCCACATCCTAGGAGTAAAGACCATTCTCTAGAGTAAGAGCCGTATGTTAGGACTAAGGACATAACTTAAGCAGATCCATCATAACCAAGATAAAACCAAGCCTGGCAGAATCAAAAGGAATCAACACCAATTTAGAACCAAAGTGAATTCCTTCTGTCTACTTAGTAATAGAAAATAAGCGTACAAAGAAGTTGGAAGGGCCAGTAGGTGGCATGCATATTTTCCTATGCAAAAATGCATCATGACTTTTCTGATAACCCAATAAAATAATAATACTAAAGAAAGAAAGAGGGACCCACAAATGGCATAATGGTTATGTCGCTGAACTTGTACATAGTTGACCACTGTTAGTGTCCCAGACCTAGTAGCTTAAACCTCATGCCAGGCCCATGTGCATGTGTGCCCAAGATCCCGAGAGGAAAAGGGATTTCTCACTTTCTGTCTCTCTGTCTCCAGCAAGCACACATGTCCTATAGCAGAAATTTCTTTCAAAAAAAAAAAAAAAAAGAAAGAAAAAGAAAAGAAAGAAAGAAAGAAAGAAAGAAAGAAAATGAAATATATAAATAAAAAAGGAGAAGCAGGAAAATGTGACCTGTATTCAGAATAAAAAGTAACATAAGAAACTGTAACTGTGAAGCAGTATTATACAGGTCTTATTCTTTAATCCTAATACCATGCTCTGCTGAAAGGAATTGGGGCCTCTGGAGAAGTGACTCTATCCAGGGCAGGCATAGGATTGTTACCAGGTGAGCCTAGAACTTTTTTTTTTTTTAATGTTGGTAAGGCTCTAAAAATAAGAAAATTCTTCATATGGCAGAGTATATAACATAGATAGAGAAATCTATCGGAAGGGGCTGCCTCTAGTTAAGTCTGAGACAGTTTGAACACCCAAATAGTTTAGTACAGGAATACATTATAATTCATTGAAAAAGTAGGACTTCATGTATTCACATTGATTACAGTGTATAAGTAGGTGAGGAAATAATGTAGAATGCTGAGTAACGAAAGGCTGCATGGAGGGAATGCTGAATTTTCCTCAGCATATTGTAGCTGTCACAGTATAAAGTTTAGATCAGGCAAGCATCGCTCGTGGATACTAAACCTGGGGGAATTTTAATGAGGGATATGACATGTGTGTAGTTGTTAAGTGTCTTCTTACAGATAACCTATTACTTATAAGAGAAAAAATGTTTTTTCATTGGATACATTGGATAATGCATTGGCTGGTTGATCACCAGGCCCAGCAGGTGGCATGGAGGTTAAGGAGCTGGATCCCACATGGCTGACTGCAAGGTTCTGGTCCTGGACTTGGTGGCTTGAGAATCATGCTGGGTGCATGTATCTGCATGCCCAGAGGAGAGTGGAAGAGGGGGTTGCAGTGTGACCTCCTCCCCTCACTTTCCCTTCTTCTCTTTCTTTCTCTCTGTCTCTCTGATGAGCACACATGCCCTATAACAAGAAAAAGAAATCACGAATTTGGGCAAATGTGATATTCAGAGAAGAAAACATCACTGTGTAGTTTTCTGGCTGAATCATCAGGAATCACCTGAGGAAATGTCAGACAAGTTTAAGTGAAATTGTTCTATTAATATAAAAAAGGGGAGAGGCTGTAGTCTTCTAAAGTGTCAGTGTCATGAAAGAAAGGAAAGCCGTGCGTTTCGGGTTGAAGGAAGTTAAAGAGAAATGGCACCTAAGAGCACTATCTGGCTCTGGACTGGACCCCGAATTAGAGGAAAAAACAAACGCTATAAAGAGCTTTACTGGGTATATTGAATATGGCAGATTAAAGTATTATATCAATATTAAATTTACTAAGGTTGACAACTACATTGTGGTTATGTAAGAGAAAATTCTTATTCTTAGGAAATAAGTTCTGAAGTATTTAAAGGTAAAGGTCATAATGGAAGGAAATGATCGCCGTAGGACTCAGGAAAAAAATGTCGAAATGCATGTGTGGAGAGAGCAAGCGAACGATTACATAAATGGCTAGACGCTAATAGGAGAATCTGGGTAAAGAGTACTTGCTATACTTTTCCTATTATTTTTGAGAAATTATTTATTCAACTTAATTTATGACTAGTATTATTTTTAATTTGACCAGAGTGTGACAGAGAGAGAGACAGAGAGAGAGAAGGAAAGTGAGAAAGCAAGCCGTCCAGGCCTTGATCCGTGGTTAGCCGTGTGGTTAGTCCAGCGCCTTAACCACCATGCCACCTGCCAACCCCACTTTTGCTAATTACTGTTATTCTCAAGTTTCTCTGTAACTTTGAAATAATTTCCAAATACAAATTTAAGAAAAAAACAGTTTATAACCATGACTTAAAAAGAAGAGTATGTGAAAAAGATACAGATGTTTTAAAAAATTAATAACTTATAATTCATGCATTCCAGGAAGGGGGGGGGGTACCCAAACATGATGATCCACTTCCAGTCTTGGCCAGCCCAGTTTACAGGCATGTGTATGGTGTATACAGGGAGACAGGATGTGAACCCAGGTCTTCCCAGGTGGGTTCAGCATCACTGAGTGTTGAGATGCCACCGTGCCCCTGTGAGGTCCACATATAGTGTTTCTTAACTACCTTGGTGTGGATTTCCTACCCTTTGGGTTGGGTGTAATAAATATTCATGCTGTGGCAGTGACTCTGTCACTTAACAGGCAAAGCCATTTCTGTGTAGGTTGTCTAAGAAAGCATAGCAAATGCAAGAAGTAATATTAGCATTCAATTTGAAGCCATCATGTCTTTTAGTGTCATGGAATTGATTGAAATGAGGGGTCCTAGAGCTGGGTGTTAATTTCTTTGATACTTGCTGGCTGAGTGGTCAGGGACAGTTTTCCTAGCTTTTGGGAAGTTCATTTGCTGCATTTTAGGATAATAACTTGCTTATTCTCAAGATCTTAAGGGGCCAATGAGAAAATGCATGTGAAAGCTCTTTGCAAATCATGATTTTTCCCCCCACAAACTCTGTTACTATTAATAGTTTTGGCTAAAAATGAAAAATGGCTTAGACAAAGGTATAAAGATTTTCGTTTTTCCTCTTACAGGTCAAGTTTTTATTTGATTGAGTACCCGAGAGAGCTTCTTTCCCTAGCGGACCCTTTGGTTCTTCCTAGTTACTCTAGGAAGTAGAGTAACTACTTTCTCATTTCCTGCTCTTACTATTCCAGACAAAGCTTTGGTGACTGAAGGAGTTGTGGACTTTCCGAATTTCAGAAACAGTGAAGTCGGAGTACAGTGGAGGGTCTATAAAGGACAACGTAGGTAAGTCAGAATCAGAAGTTCCTTGTAATATTGAATAGCTTCTGCTTTGTTCTGAGATTGTGTATAAGGCTTTGACAGGAGGGAGGGAGTTTCCAGGCTTTCATGGTGCCCCTTGGCAAAATCAGCCAAAGGAAAGCCAGTTTGATTTGGAAAAAGTAAGAAAAGGAATTGAAGAGCTCCGCTCCCCCACTGGGGGAGGGCAGCGTGATGGCCCAGGAGGGTAGAGAAGCCAAAAATAAAGGGCACAAGACAGAAGGTCAGCCTGAGACCATGAAATTGGGTGCTGCTGGATCCGAAGTCACAAACTGGGTAAGGAGGGTTCCAGAAAGGCCTGGGGCTGTCATTTAGGGCTAGACTTTTTCCTTTCATCTAGAATCACTTTTGACTGAGGCTTTTCTTCTCGACAGTTGTAATTACCAGGTCTGCCCTCTTCTTTGGAGTTGAACAGTCTAGACTAGTGCTGCTGAGAGTCTGAGATGAGATACAGGGCTTGACCTAGAGCATTAAAGTGAGCTGAGAATCTTTTGATGGTAACTTCTCTTAATTTTGTTTTCTGAAGTGTTTATTTCCCTCTTTCAGTTCTTAGTTGACTATTATTTTCTCCTAGCGTTGTGAACATACTTTCCCATCATCCTGTGGTTTTCATTTTTTTCCTAAAAGGGCATGTGTTATGCTTTTGTTTGCTGTTCATTAGGACATGATTTGACTTATTCTTAGATAGGCTATTTGTGTGTGTGTGTGTGTGTGTGTGTGTGTGTGTGTGCGTTATAGTTTTACTTTAATATGTCTATACACAGCTCTCTGTTTTTATGTATTAATTTTTTTTAAGGTTTTGGCCATAGGGCAATGTGCACTCTCCAGAGAGAGAGAATGAGAGGGGAGATGAGAAATCATCCTATGAGGGGATGGCCACACTCCAATCCCTTTTCCTCCACTCTCCTCCTAGGATTTTGGACACGTACACACACACACATCCAACAGGATTCCCAAGCCACCAGGTCCAAGACTCAAACTGTGATCGGCCATGTGAGAGTCCAGTGCCCCAGCCACCACACCACCTGTTAGCTTCCCAGCTCTCAAGAAACGTTTATATTTCTTGTATTTCATGTATCCGTGAATTCATGCCTTTTATCAGCTCTGAACATTTTCAACTGTTATTGCTTTGAATAATGTCTCTTTTCCATTCTCTCTATTATGTTCTTCTGGATTTGATTAAATGGGTGGTAGAACTTCTCTTTTTATCCTTCATGTCTTTTAATTTCTATTTGATGTTTTTTAAAAAATGTTTATTTCTTCTGAGAAACAGAGAGAGTTAGACGATACCCCCCAATAGGGTCTTGATGCCACAGTCCAACCCCAGCCTTTAGCCAGCCCCAGATCATGGGCAGGCATGTGCCCAGTGTACTTGGAGATGTCTCTAGACTTGAACTAGGACACTTCCTGCGGGACTGCTTACAGAGTATCACATTTTACTGCTGTGCCATCATCTGGTCTCTCTGAATCACCCCCTAGGAGGAAGGCCAAACCATAATCCCTTCTCCTCCTTTCTCCTCTTGGAATTCTGGGCACACGTGCACATGTACCCCATGTGATTTTCAAGTGGCCTGGTCCAAGACTTGAACTGCGGTTGGCCATGTGGGATCCAGTGCCTTAATCACCATGCCACCTACTGGCCTTTAGGTAAATTCTTAACATTAACTTCTAGTTCAGTAATTCTCCCTTCAGCTGTGTTGATTTTCTGTTTAACCTATCTGTGATCTAAATTTTTTTTTTTTTTGTAAGATTTTTGCTATAGGGCATGTGTGCTTGCTGGAGAGACAGAGACAGAAAGAGAAACAGAAAGTGAAAAATCACCCCCTGGGGGTATATCCACACTGTAATCCCTCTCCTTCATTCTCCTCTTGGGGTTTGGGCATGTATACACATGTGGCTGGCATGAGTTTTAAGCTGCCTGGTCTGGGACTCAAACCAGGGTTGACTCTGTGGGAGTTCAGTGATGTAACCATTATGCCATCTGCTGGTCCTGAGTTTTTCATTTCAGTGGTTACATATTGTTTGTTTCTTAAAGCACTATTTCTACTTCAGATCTGCCTGATTATATTTTGATAGTCTTTTTGCTTGCTCAGTTTTTTTTAATCTTTTAAAATTTCATCTTCTATGTACTTAAACAGCACCAAACAGTTATTTCATTTACTGTATTAAATAATACCAGTATCTGAAATCCTTGGTGGTCTAAATTTGTGCCTTTTTTTTTTTCAGTGTGCAAAGTGAGTGTTGTTTATATGCTAATATTTGCTTAATAATTATGCCTTAGAATCTTGAGGTATTTCTTCTTGAGCTTTGTGTTTGTACTAAGAGCCAGTAGTATGCTACCAACCCAGGATCACTTTCATTCCATTTAGAATCCTGGTTTTAGGTTGAGCTTTCCCTGCCTTGCTGAAAACTGGAGGTCTGGGTGCTCTGTGCCATTGCCGGTCGTCCTCATCGCCAGGGCATCTCCACCTTTCCTCTTTGTTCACTTCTCCCTTCAGGTGTCAGTGCACTGTTCCAGGCGTATTCTCATGGGATTGTTTCTCTACCTGAACTAACCAGTGCATTAAAAGGAATTTTTAAAAATAATCTGTCTAGAATCTAATGATAGACTAGCAGAGAACCTTGTAAATATCTGATCCACCATAATTCCTGAATTAGGAGTGCCCTAGTGGTTTCTTATCATCAGTTTGCTATACACGCCCTTTATCAATTTTCTTAGGCCCTTTAAAAACTTTAAATGGTAAATGACTTCCCTTTATTTCACCTCAAGAAAATACTGAAATAGTGATCTCTTTGAAAATTAGTTAACCACATCACACACTGTATCTTTATACTTTTACCTGGATTCTTTTTCTGGTTAATCTTTGACCCTTTCGTTCTTGGAAATTACATTCGTTATCCTGGAATAACTCTTTGAAACAGAGTACTTATTCAGAACTTACTTGTTTCACCTCCCCATATATTTTCTGCCAGAGTGTCATTTTTTTTTCTTTCAATTTGGAATCCTAGATGTCAAAGATCAGTCGTGGATCTCTGCCTGTGGCTGCCCCTTTCCGCATGTGGAGTGCAGAAACAGATGTTTGCTGCTGTAAATTGGAGGCATCGTCTCTGTGAACTCCATGTCCTTGATTCTTCAGCCTCTTAGAAAGCAGCGTGAAAGTCGTGGTTTCTACAATTTTAAGTTGCTGTAGGCTTTGGCACATGAAAAATATCACTTCAAAATGGATGTCCAGGGATGTTGCTGATATTTAATATTTTTTTAATTCATTCCGCAGCAGAATAATTACCTGTAGGCACTCATACCTTTTCAAAGGCTACATAGATCTACAGATGTGTGTGAGTGTATTGTGTGATGAAAGTGACGTGTTAGGCATGTCTCTAATCTGTGACGTCTTTATGCTTTGTAGGTTACAGGACGGATTTTTATAATACTTGTGTTATCATGGAAAAGGTAGGCACTGGAAGCATTCTTAGGAAATGCTGAGCTTTGTGACTAGAAGTTTTCGAAGAATTGCCTGGTATGGGCCCCAAAATTTCATGTACAAGACAGAAATATCAGAAAAATCTTGTGGCTTCCCTTCCCTCGCATAGCAAATTCTAATAAGTAGTTCCTTATACCTGTGTCCTCATGTTCTTGGGTTTTATTGGCTGTCAGATCAGGCATTACTGCTGGGTTTTGCTTTCCATGTGGTTGGGTCGCAGACTGCTTCGCAGGCCTCACCTGGGGAGCTGGGAACCATGGTTCACGAGTGCATATAGCTGGGCTAGGGGAAGGAGCCGGATTGCCGCTGCTCTGGTTCTAATGGCCAGAGCCAGGCAGTTCAGTTGGCAGAGAAAGAACTCGTTCTTTTGGGCTTCTCATGGTTTCTCTTTTACTGTAAATGTGTACTTCTGTGAAGTTTTGATTTGGAGTATTAGTGCACTCCAGGGGGTCTCCAGACCACACTTTGAGAACAGCCAGCCAAGAGAAAGCCACATGGCCATGCCTAGTTGTAATCAAATCCAGGATCTGTGGTTTTTATTCTGGGTGTCAGTTAAAAAACTGAGGGTTCTGGTCCAGCCTCTGTAACACGGTTTGTAGCATGTAGGACTATGGAACTGGAGGCCGCATCTGACTATGGCTTGAATTCGTGGCGTGGTCTTTCTGAAAACCCACTGGGCGCACGTAAGGGGCCCGGGGTCCTGTGGGCTGGAGAACTAGAGCAAGGGGATTGTGGTGTGACTGAGCCCTGTGGAGGGTACTTTTTTCTCTCTTTCTCTTTCTTGTGCATGTGCGTGTACGCATGCGTGCACACACACACACACACACACACACACACACACTAATGCTCTATTGTGAATTAAAAATATTCTGGGGGAGAGGGTCCTGTTGTCCAGGAAGAAAGTAAGAATGAATATTAATGGACATTTTGCAATCTCAAAGACTTATTAAATTGGAGGTAGCTGGTGGCATTGCAGTTAAGGTATTGGACTCCCACTTTGAGTCTCAGATATGGTGGCTTAAAACTCACGTTGGGGGTGTGTGCAAGCATGCCCAAAATCCTAGGAGGAGAATGGAGTAGGAGGGATTGTGGAATGTCCATCTCCCTGAGGGGAGATGTTTTATTGCTTTCTTTCTCACTGTCTCTGTCTGATGAGTGCATGCAAAAACCTTAACAACAACAACAAAAAGACTTACTATACTTACTATATTAAGGTTAGACAGACACAGTAAGTCACCAAAATGTTAGTTTTTCTTTTCCTGACCCTATATTAGCTAGGAAAAAAATGGGCTTTTAGCTTAGACTGCATCACATAGGATTACCTATGATAGAACACAATGGCATGTAGGCAGAAGCATACTTGTAGTGAACTGCATTTTTAGCATTTGTAGTTAAATTGAATAAAATATCTTTTGTTTGGGGCTCATAGGCAGCTTTTTGATATCTTGTTTGGGTCTTTTGAACTTAACAATGTGCTTCCTTTCCTTGAGTAGGAGGAAAGTTGGAATTGAAATGAAATTTAAGACTCAGCTTTGATTCATAATTATTCTTCATGGGTTTGAAAATAGATGGGGTGTGACGTTTCCTCTGGGGTCATTTTGTAAATAGTCCCAGCTCTCCCTGGTGACTTCCTGTCATTAAAGAACAACCCTAAACAACAACAATAAAGGAATATTTGTACCAAATTACCTTCCATTAAAACAAGTATAAATACAATAAAATAGTTTGGGGTTAAGTGGCTTAATTTTGAGCTTAATATAGAGTTTGATGTAGATTTCATTAATTAATGGTATGTGTTTAGTGCATTTTCATACTGTACTCATCTTCAAATTGATTGTAATACCTTTTGGGTGAGGGTTTGGGAGATATTTTGACCTTCTAATACAACCTTGAGCTGGTATTTCAACCTCTGGGGGAGAAGAAGACTGTGTGATTCAGACCTTAGCCTGTCCATTTCTTCACTGAACTGGTTAGGAAGGACGGGGTTGGAGAGGGAGCACAGAAGTAATTTTGGATCCTGAAGCACTTGTGGGAGTAAGGGCTACTCATTTAGAATCACAGCTGAGTAGCCAGAGGGCTGCACCCGTGTCTGGTGACCTTTTCAAACTGGAGCTGAGCAGGGCCACTTAACTTGCTTTGCTGTTTTTCCAGAACCTACAGACAGCCATCCCACAGTTGCCTGTTCCGTCTTATCCTGTGGTGCACTGCGTTATCGGAAGGCAGAGGCCTTTTCTATTGACAGCTTAGTTATGGCAGGGTGCAAGGAGCCCCTTAAAGTAGATGCAGTCTTTGTGCTATGGCCGCAGGACATGAGAAAGCGCTGAACAAAGACATCATCTACTGTCAGGCTTTACAGATAGAAACCTGAGCGTCAGCCAGAGAAGGCCAGGAGAGGCTTGTTTAGAACCACGAGGTGCTCCACAGCTGACGCTCTTGGCTTTTCCTTCCCCTATTAAAAAAAAAAAATGAGCTCAGAACAGCTTGAGGCCTCGTTGTTCTCCAGCAGAGATGCCAGCACCTGCCTGACCCCCACTTTTATCTGTCCGTACTTTCTTTCTCAATCCACAGCCTTTCTCCTTGGGGTGCCCTGTCTCTTTACCCTCAGTCACGGGCAACAGAGTGGAAGCAGTAGGTGTATCTTGAACTTGTGTGACTGACAACTGCCTTTACTTAACGACTTGCATCTGTCAAGCTCAGCATTTGAGCATAGGCCTTTGTAATTTTATTATTATGGTATGTATGTATGGGCATAATACAGAAATTCTAAGGGAGACTTGTGAGAGGTGTCCCTGTTATGTTTTGGGGTGTACTTCAGGTCATTACCTGGGAGCTCTCTGGACTAACTGCCCTTGAGATTTGTTTCAGCAGCTGGGGTGAAGGGTGGGTGGCTACTGTAGAGTGGCAAAGTCAAGGTGCCAGTTAAGAGGAAGTCTTGCTTAGAAGTCCTGTGGTGGTCGCAACAGTCAGTGGTTTCAGAAACATGGACTGGAATGATTTTCTCATACTTTAAAATTTAGATTATAGGGACCAGCAAATGATGTAATGGCTATGTCGCTGGACTCCCATGTAGTCAACCGCAGTTCGAGTCCCAGAACAGTGGCTTAAACCTCATGCCTGGTACGTGTGCGTGCGCGTCTATATACTGAAAGGGTAATGGAGGAGGAGGGACTGCAGCATGGCCATCCCCCCTGGGGAGTGATTTCTCACTTTCTGTCTTTCTGTCTCTCTTTTCTCTGTGGTGAGCACATGCTCTCTCTAGCAAAAAATTCTCTCAAAAAAAATTTTTTTTTTTTTTTTGGAGAGGTTTTTGCCATAGGACGCGTGTGCTCACCAGAAAGACAGAGATAAACAGGGAGACAGAAAGCGAGAAATCACCCTCCAGGGGTGATGGCCATGCTGTAATCCCTTATCCTCTATTCTCCTCTCGGGATCTTGGGCACACACACACGTGCCCGGCGAGAGTTTAAGTCACTGGGTCCAGGACTCGAACTGTGGTCGACTACATGGGAGTCCAGCGACATAGCCATTATGCTAACTGCTAGTCCCCCAAATATTTTTTAGATTCTAAAACAATTAGTGTGTTGATTTGGAAACTCTTGGCAGTTGTTACGCAATCTACATGTAATGTTCCTTTTTTAGAAAGTTTTTTCATTTCATGGACTGGCAGGTGGTGTGGTAGTTAGGGCAGTGGACTCCCACCTTGCCGACTGCAGCTCAAATCCTGGACCTGGCAGCTTACGTTCTTACTTTCCTTCCCTCTCTCTCTTGTCAAATTAAATAATAATAATATCAAATAATTCTTTCTTAAAAAAGTTTATATCTTCCATAAGAGAAGGGGACAGAGAGGGCATCCCCACCAGGGTCTTCATGCCATGATACACAGCTATTTTTCAGTCGGCCTGGATCACAGACATGCACTATACTCACAGAGGTTCCAGTAGGTGGATCCAGGACCTTTCCCTGTGGATTCAGTTGTGTCACTGCTATTTTCCCTCTGTGCCCCTACATGTAAACCATTTCTATTGGCCAAAGCTCACCTAGTACAGGTTGAGAGTGGTGTTTTCCATTCTTGCCCACCAGCTCTAGCTGGGAGCTCCCTCCTAGCTAGCTCAGGGGGCACTGAGGATGGGAACCAGCCCTTACAGACTATCAAGCCCAGGTCATTGGTGCACAAAGGGCCTCCAGAACATTTTGGAAATAGCCCGTGACAGTTTAGGAAAGATTTGAATCTCTCTGGAAAGAAGCACGAACATTTATAACTAACTAGTTCTTTTCTACACGTATTCTTTACTTTCAATTCTTCCTGATTTCCGGGCTGGCTCCCATGGCAGCTGCTGCAGATGCTTGCTTCCTGTGCTCCTGGTCTCCCCAGCCCAGCTCTCGGCAGTGCCCTTATAAATGAAGTTCTGGAGACAGACTTTGTCCCCCCACCCCTAGCCCGCTTTCCCCTCCACCTAGAAGGGCCTGAGTTAAATCCCAGCAGGTGCTAAGCTGTTTCGATGCTGAGCTTCATCCATCTTGTTTGCTTCTCCCTCATACCAGCCCCTCTGTCCTGCCTTCTTGCAGGTTCCCAAGCACCTACTGTTTTATGTAGCTTCCCCATGGGTTCGCTTCCTGAACTGGGCTGCTGGTCCCATGGCTCCCATGGGTGTCTTTCCTGTTAACTCCAGCTGTCTTACAGTGCACTCTTTCAGAGCCGTGTTGTGGCCATTGTCACCTGATAGCTGTACCGTGTAGATTCACACATTGACCACCCATCCTGTGCATGAGAACTGGGGGTTGCAAATGCCAGGAGATGCAGAGATGAGTCAGACTACCCGGGCTGTGGGTGTAGAACAGGAAGAGAGACATGGAAACTAGTAATATTAGGGATAAATAACAAAACTATGTATAAGCCAAAATGAGGACATTGGGGGAGAGAAGCAATTCTGCCTTGAATGATGTTATAAATGGAGGTCCTCATACAAGAGGAGAGAGGGTCATGGCAGACATTAGCCAAAAAGCAATAATAGGTTACTTGTCCCCCTGTCTGATGGGACTTGACTGTAACCAGTCTAAGGCAGGGGAGAACTCTGCAACTAAAGCTCTCTGACGGAGGAGTTTGGCTCACTGTGGCAGGTGGCTGGAAAGGACTTTTTTGGGCAGATACAGACGTATGGGTGTTGCTGAGGTAACAGCATTTGGGTGGCTGCCAATTCTCTATATCTTTTGGACCAGACTTTGAACTAAGAAGAAGATGAATAGCCTTCAGTGAAGCAGCTCTTAAGCTTTGAAGGACTTCTCTATATTTTTCTGCTTCAATAATTCTTTAATACTCAATGACTCAGATATTTGGGTGCTCTGTTCCTGTGGAAGGCCTTAAATACTAAGTTTGAAGATGGGGCTTGACTACAAGGACCTCCCTCCCAGTCTTAACTAGTCTTATCATTTAGTCTTTCCTTGTACTTTTTATTCATGGGTAGTACTTGTCACAGTTTGTAGTTGTGTGTGCGTGCGTGTATGTGAGAGAGAGAGAGAGAGAGAGAGAGAGAGGGAGAGAAATTTCCTATCCACTCTGCTGTTGTTTTTCAGTTTGCTATAGGACATGTGTGCTCAGGAGGTGGGGTTGGCGGTTGGGGGAGAGAGAAAGAGAAAGAGAAAGAGAAAGAGAAAGAGAAAGAGAAAGAGAAAGAGAAAGAAAGTGAGAAATCCCTTCCCAGAGGGGTTGGCCGTGCTGTAAGTCCCTTCTGTTCCATTCTCTTCTCAGCATTTTGGGCAGGCATATGTGCCTGGTGTATTTTCCAACCCTAGGGGTCCGGGACTCATACTGTGCAGTCAGACACGTGGGATCCAGCCACTGTAACCACCATGCCACTGGCTGGTTCTCCACTGTTCTTTTAATGGCAGGAACTATTGTCCCCTCGTTCACCATTTTATACACACTGCCTATACTGGGCCTGGCATATAATAGAGAAGAATAGGACAGACTTTCATCCTGAAAAGTGAACTTCTCTGTCACCTCTGGCTTCCACATGCCAGCCTGAGAACATGTAATAGGCGTTTACTTTGGTCAGGGGGAAAGGGCAAAAGAAAGCCATCATGGTTTACCAAAGTGCTTCTGGCAAATGGTGTCCAGAGTACCCCAAAGGTCTTGTCAGTATATGGTATCCTTGATGGAACAGATTGATACTCTGATTGTTATAGTGATTATGTAAATCTATACATACGATACAATTTTATGGAACCATATGCAAAAAAATATGTAAAAGCTAACGAAAACTGCAGAAGGTCTTATTTTAGTTAATAGTATTGTATCTAATGCCAAGTTCCTGCTTTTGATCATTATGTTGTGATTATGAAAGATTTAGGTGAAGCTGGATAAAGGATACATGGGAACTCTGCTTTCTATCTGTCTGTCTGTCTGTCTGTATTTATTTTACAACTTCTGAGTCAAGAATTATTTCGAAATCAAAGTTATAGGAAGACACAATAAAATCACTTTAAAAATGGCTAAAGAAACAGACAAAACAAAAACAGAAAATATCAAGTCATGGCAAAGATGTAAAACAACTAGAACTCTTTTAAGTAGTTTTTAGTAGGAATATGAAATGGTACAGCCACTTTGGAAAACAGGTAGTTTCTTAAAAAGTTAAACATACACAGTACTTACCATAGAAGCCAGCAATTCCACTCCTAGGGATTTATCCAAGAGAAATGAAAAACTTTGTTCACACAAAAATCTGTAGGCTAATATTTTTAACAGCTTTAATCATAGCTGACAAAAAAATGAGAAAAAAAAAAGCCAGATCCTTTAATAAATGGATAAACAAACTGGTATGTCTGTCAATTAAATATTGCTCATCAATTGTAAAGAACAATATACGATTTGGATGAATTTCAAATGCAGTGTAATGGGTGGAAGGAGCTAACCCCCAAAACGTGCATACTATCTGATTCCATTTAAATAACAGTGTAGAAAAGGTAAAGTATGGGGTCAGAAAACAGATCAGGATTGCCAGGAGCTGGTGACTAGGGATCACTAGATCTGGGGCAGGGAACTTTCGGGGATGAATGAAATGTTATCTTTGTTTTTCTTTTGGAGAGGTTTTTGCTACAGGGCACATGTGCTCACTAGAAAGACAGAGAGAGACAGAGAGACAGAAAGCGAGAAATCACCTCCTGGGGGGATGGCCATACCACAAGCCCTTCTCTTCTATTCACCTCTAGGTATCTTGGGCATGCACGCACACGCGCCTGGTGTGAGTGTAAGCCACCCGGTCTGGGACTTGAACCGTGGTCGACTATATAGGAGTCCAGAGACATAGCCATTGCGCCAACTGCTGGTCCCAAAATGTTGTTATTTTGATTGTGGTGGTGATTACGTGGCTGTATTGTTTGTCCAAACTCCTAGAACTGTACACGAAAAGGATGGATTAATGCATGCAAGTTGTACCTCAGGAATTGACTTCAAAATAAAAACAACACCAACAAAAATAAATAATAATGGGCTTCGGCTTAAAGAACCGTGAATTCAGTTTGTCTGCTGCTTGTCTATGATTAGATAAAGATTTCAGTCATTAGTTGTTTAAGGCGCCTCACTCAAGCACAAGGACTCAACCCCTTCAGCGTTTTGGCCTCTAATTGGATGGTGGAAATCGTTTTTACTCCAGAGGTGGATGGTCTAATGATCTTTGTTAAGTGGATTCTGCTGACTCCAGCTCTCGTGGATGCAGCATTGGGTCAGATCTTTATCCCCTCTCCTGGCTCCTTTGCCATCAGAAGTCCTCACTAGAGCAGAGCTGTACTCTCTGTTTTTCTTTTCTTTTCTTTTCTTTTTTTTTTTTTTTAAATCTCAGCAATAACAACTGTGCTGTGATTTGTTTTTTCCTCTGTCCAAGAATGGATTATAAAATGTCCTACTGGGAAAACCAACTTGATTTGGTGGAAGGAGGGAGGGCTAATTTCACCCTGCAGCCAGTGGTCTAATTTAAATAGAACTCACTAATGTTTAAAGCAGGAACTGGAGGATTCACACTGGATATTTAAAGCCCTAGAGCTCTTAAGCTGTGTCTCTCGCTAGTCAACATCCTCTGTAAATCAAAGTTAAGATGTGATTTTGAAAGAGGGTATCAACTCTGAGCTCTTGACTGTGATGTGTGGGGTTAAAGCATATAACTTTTACCTTGATAGAACAAATTCTTGAATAGTACTAATGTAAGGTTATAACATTCTTTCCCCAATAGGGGACTCTTTGTTAATTTAAAATTGGGATTTACTGAATTGGTTTGGATTGAATGCTATCCAGTAGGCAGCTTAGTTGAGTAAACACTTATCAATCATTAACTACATGCCATATGCCTATTATGAGGTAGTGTGTTTATAGGGGCAATTGGGCCTCACGTCCTTATTTTAAGGCGTTTGCCTTTCAACAGGGTAGACCCAACCATGGGCTGCTGGCTTGAATTCAGTAACAGAAGGGAGCAGCCCTAAGGAAGAAGCCATTACCTAGGAGGTGACACCTGAGTTGGGCCTTGTGGTGTAAGTAAGATTTTGTCTTGTATGGAAGAGAGAAAGCCTGGATTTTTCTGGCAGAGGGAGCTGAGGGCTATGTGAAGGCTCTTGTAATTGGGGAATTGTGACATAGAAGAACAAGTTTTGTATTTATAATTTTTTAAAATTTATTTTTTATTGGGACCAGCAGTTAGCGTAATGGCTATGTCGCTGGACTCCCACGTAGTCGACCGTGGTTTGAGGCCCGGACCCTGCGGCTTAAACTCACGCCGGGCGCATGTGCGTGCGTGCCCAAGTATCAAGAGGAGAATGGAGTAGAAGGGATTGCGGCGTGGTCATCCCCCCTGGGGGGTGATTTCTCGCTTTCTGTCTCTGTCTTTCTGGCGAGCGCACACACCCTATAGCAAAAACCTCTCCAAAAACAAACAAACAAACAAAAAAACAAAAACAAATTTATTTTTTATTGGTTATGATTATTTTTTGCAATAGGGCACATGCATTCACTGGAACCAGTGTTTTTTAAGCTGCCAGGTCTAGGATTTGAACCACATAGTTTACTATATTTTCCTTCCTCCCCCAAAAAGAGTTAAAATAAAAGCAGTATGTATACAGTAAAGATTCAGGTGGTCCGGGTCAGCAGGTGGTTAAGGCACTGGACTCCCACATGGCTGACCACAGTTCAAGTCCCACACCTGGTAGCTTGCTTTCTCACTTTCCCTCCCTCCCTCTGTCTCTCTCTCTTTTTCTCTCTGTCTCTCTCTGGTGAGAGAGACTTGCCTGTAACAAATTGAAAAAACACACTGGATTGTCAGGAAAGTCTTAATGCATTTTTGCATAGAAAAACATACGAAAATATGTCGTGACTTTCCTGACAATCTAATAATAAATAAAATTCAATCAGTTCTTAAAAAAAAAAGATTTAGGTGGTCTGGAAAGATTTAAACTTTTAAGTAATTCTCCGCTTTCCACTGTATTGGTTCCTTTTTAAAAGATAATAATTATTTAATTTTATTTATTATTATTAATTTGCTATAGGGTAAGTGGACTCACTAGAGAAAGGGTGGGGGGGAGTGAGAAAGCCGGCCGCCAGGTATGAACTTGAACCGCAGTTGAGCATGTGGGAGTCAGCACCCTTAACCACCACTCTACCTGTTGGCCTCAATGTAAAGTTTTTTACTATAAAACTCTTTCCATTGAACCACCTCTTTCATTTTAAGTGGTGTAATGGTATTATAGTTAATGTGGGTGTTACTTTTTTCAATGAAGGTCACAAAGTAATGTTGGAGTGACCGTCATTGGACATCTATTTAACTCATGTGTCCTTGGGGGAAATATACTGCATTGCTGGGATAAGAGGCTGTGGAGGGTGTTAATTCTGAAAGAAGAATTCAAGAAATTAATATAAAGGAAAAGAAAAGGATGTTCGATACCGAAGGAAGGAAGTTCTTTACAAGTATTGAAGAGGGGGATGAGCGTTCCTCAGTGGTATATCCTGTGCCCTACGCTAGGCTCGAGGAATGGCTTCCTTCTTCTCTCTCAGTCCAGTATCGCTGTGATACCAGGAGAGACATTACCCCCAGTTTATTGATGAGGGAAGTCAGCAGTAGCAGCTTGAGTCCCTAGCCCCAGGCCATAGCTCTGGGATTTAGTCTAGGTCAGACAGGCGTTTGACTTCCACTCTACCCTGTGGCCTGCTGCAAGGACAGTGGAGACCCTGTAAAGTTATGCCCCCTACATCTTAGTCCTTGGGTGTGTTCTTAAAATGGTGAATTTTCTTTCTTTTTTTTTTTTTTAAGTTTTTGTTTTTTTTTTTTTTTCCCATAGGATGCATGGATTCATGGGAGAAAGGGAGACAGAGTGAAAGTGAGAAATCATTCCCGGGAGAATGGCCGTGCCACAGTCCATTCTCCTCTGTTCTCCTCTCGGAATTTTTGGACGCGCGCACACACACACACACACACACACACACACATATCTGGTGTGATTTTCAAGCAACTGGGTCTGGTACTTGAACCACAGCTGGCCATGTGGTAGTCCATTGCCACTGGACTATGCCACCTGCTGGCTCCAAAATGGTGAATCTTACTATTCTTAGATTACATAGCTCTTTAAACATTTGAGTGTGTTTATGTGCCAGACTTATTCTTTGATTTTTACTTAAAAACAACTCAGAAAGCACAACTAGAGTTTTACATAGATCATTGTTGTTATGTGGCAGCATCATTGGCGACCCTTCGGTTACACCCTCCCCTCTGCACCCCTTTCTCTTTTGCTCTGCAGCTCCTGGCATTTCTGTTTGTGAGCCCCTCGAAAGCAGAGGTCTCTATCTGCACAGCACTTGGAACAGTACCTGGCGTGTAGGAAGCCCTCAGTAAATATGGGCCGAGTCCATCATGAGTTTAATTTTGGTTCTGACTTTTGTGTCCTTTTCAAACTTGGATGACCTTTTAAATTAATCCGAGGCTGGAGCAGGGAGAGGTATATGGGTAGTATTCATTCAACATATCAAGACATATCAAATTGTAGGTGTGCGTATTTATTTAGGGAGAATGGATAGAGAAGATTGATTTTCTTCTACTTTTTTTGTGTTAGACTTGATGGAAGAGAGCAGCTAAGAAGATGTTTGAATATTATTTCATTCTTTATAAATCAGTGTAAAATATAGCCTTTCCTTTGCTACTAATCAAATTTTGGACTAAACTATAATGCATTGTAATTTCTTTAAACTAATTGTGTCTATGGGAGGAGCCATTGACTTTATGATTATATCTTTTTACATTCTGAGGGAAAGCATGGAGGCTAGGGTCAGAACTTGGTCAGAGGAAGGGCCGAGCAGTGGTCCAGTGATGACACGTGATGCTCTGTGAGGTTGACCCACGTGGGAGGGCTCCAGGGTCTCACCTGGAGATGTACGTGAGGATGCCAGGCATGTGTATGCCCATGATCCAAGGCTGGCTGAGGCTGGGGGCGGAGTGTGTTGTCTCTGTCTCTCTATCTCTCTCTCAATTTCTCTCAAAAAAACCAAAGAGAACTGCCAACTTTTTCAAAGGAGAAATTCGAAGCATAGCATTCCGTAAGAACAACTTGTTGGAGGTATTGGATCGCCGAGTTTTCCTATAACTAATAATTTGAAAGGACTTATAATTCAGGAATGCTATTCTGAATCTTTCAGACTTTTAAGAATAAATCAACTGCCACTACTTTTTTTTTTGGGGGGGGGGGGCAGAAGGTACATGTACCTACCAGAGAGAGGCAGTGGGAGAGGGAAAAAGCAACCTTTAGTGGGGCATAGTCACACCAGAGTCCGTTTTCCTTCATCTCTCCATCCTGTTGGGATCTGGGGCACCTACACACACATGCCTGGCATGATTTTCAAGTGCCAGAGCTGGGACTCAAACTTGTGGATGACCATGTGGGATCTCTCTCCATTAACAACTAGGCTACAAGACAAATCACTGCAAGCACTTTTTAAAAAAATGAGCAGGAGACCAGCTCTGTATGCAGCAGTAATAACCCCATATGGTGACCTTAGTTTTAAACCCTGGCCCAGTCAGCCTGAAATGCAAAGGTACACCAGCCAGTGCCTAAGATCTAATGGGCTGGAGGTCTCAGAGGAAGAGGAGTGTCCAGGCTCCTCCACCCAAGTGCACCAGCGCATGCTCTGTTACTAACAAACTGTTGTAAGTGAACAGGATCCGTGCATGTGAAGAAGGCTGTCTGCATTATGGTCACAGGTCCAGCAGTTGGAGTTAGACCTTGGTTTGAATTCGCTTTCTGTCACTTACTGGCTGTGTAATCATATACAAGCTACTTGATCTCTTTCTTTAAAATGGATATTATTATTTGAGGGACTAAGAAAAGACAAATATCATTTATAAGCTAACATAATTTATATTATTAAGTACAATTTAAAGGTAGAACCATTTTAAAGAAGACTAAATGTTATATTAGTTGGTCGGGAAAGTCACGACATATTTTTCTATGTAAAAATGTGTCATGTCATGACTTTCCTGATGACTCAATAGAATATAATCGGCCCAATCTAGTGTTCCCCCCAATTGGCCTGAGCATAAGAATCTCCTCGTGGTACTTGTTAAAAATATAAGTTCTCAGGTTCCACCCAGACTTGCAGAATCAGGTCTCCTGGGAGGGGCCTGGGAACCTTGCTCGGTAGGTGAGTGATGACACACCTGCTGTTGTGAGCTGTCCCGGTTTCAGACACTGCACTATGAATTCTAGATATGTGTTCATACTTGTCAGATTGTGTCTCAGGTTGTAGGCCGAAAGTATGCTCACCGTTTATGTAGCCGTCTTATTCAGAGTATTCTCCCTTATAGGTATAACGTGCCTCTGGGTTCCCCAGGTCGCAAGAGGAGGAGTAATGACGAATCAGTGTCATCTGAATATGGGTTACTTAGCTGGCTTGGCCTTCTTTGTACAAAACCTTTATGATATGATAACCTGCTCTGTTACATATGCACAGAGATCCTCCACACATGGTGACAGCCCACAGTCCTGCCCAGGCTCTAGGGCCTCAGTCACCTCAGGTTGTCAGAGTGACAGTGACTGCGGAAGGAGTGTGTGCACACAGCGGTGACCCCAGCCTTTGTTCCTTGGCGGCCAGGCAGCAGGAAGTTACGTCTCACTCCACTGCACCTACTTAGGACAGCATGTTCCTAATCAAGTGTTCTGGGAAAACAGCATTTCATTGTTTTCACGTAGGCCTGTGAGTTCATTTTTCCTCTTGGTCCAAGCAGTAACTCATCATTTCCCCATCAGTGACAAAGGAAGGTGAACATCTCACGTTCGGCTCCCATAGAGCTTTCGGTAGACATTGCAGATGGAGTTGACACTCTGCAGAACAGAAGATTCTTGGTTTCAGTACATCAGCGCTCCGGTACCAGGCAGGGCTGAGATGTTGGTTGTTTTTCCACATAATTCTGTGAGCATATAAAGAATTTTCTCTAACAGCCATTTTTTATTTTGATCATGGTTTTGTATTTCCATATCAGACGGGGATAACAGTATCTGTTTCTGTTTGTATTAACATAGGAAAAATTGATCTGCTGTGCTGACAATCTTATTTAAGTGACACGTTCATTGTTTGACCTGTGATAAATCAATCTTCTTTTTGGAATTTTTTTAAAAAAATGTAATTATGGGACTAGCTGATGGCCTAATGGTTATGTTGCTGGACTCCCTGTAGTTGACTACTGTTCAAGTCCTGGACTCTCTCACTCAAATAAATATTAATTTTATTTATTCCGTTCCATAAAGTGGCACAGGGAGAAGGCAGATAGGTACCCCCAATAGGGTATTTATGCCATCCCCCACCCCCCACCTTCCTGTCTCAGCTTAGGGGCACATGTATGTGCCCGGCCTGCTCAGGGAGGACCTGGGACAGGAGCTCAGGCCCTCCACATGGGGTCTAGTTTTGTTACTGTTCTGCTACTGCTTGGCCCCTGGAGCTATTTTTTAAATTGAGAAGTCGATGTGTGCTTCTAAAGCACATTTTTACTTCCTTGAGAAAAATCCTGTGAGTTACGGAGGGCCTGCACAGAAATACATTTGAACTGATCCAGTCTCCCTCGGACCTGCACAGTTACAAAACTGTTGGCAAATTCAAGAACAACTCGTTAGGAAAGTGTTGTGAAACGTGGGCAGATAGTTGCTGCTCTGTGGGCTTGCCCAAAGACTCAACTGTCTGGGTGGAAGAGAAGGAAGGGCAGAGCCAGAGTGCCAGGGGGTTCACCGCCTTCTGTCCTGTGGACAGACAGAAGGAGGTGAACTCAGCAGTGCTGTGCCTGGAGCTCCGTTAGGGGACCAGCTGAGGCCTGCAGCTTCCTCTACTGGCTTCTCTTGCTGTGTTTTGCTTCTCTCATGTGTAAATTATCTATGTGTGGGGAAAGGATGGATGTGAAAATTCCAGGCAGTGGAGATGATTACCCAGATTAGTAGTTTTGATCAATCACAGGTGCAAGATTGCTATCTTGTCAGGTGAGAGGCCTTTGGTGGAGGAGCGAGTTCTCAGCAGGACTGTCAAGGGCTTGGGCACTAAGATCTGGTGATGGTGCGGAGGCAAGGCCTGCCCTAGACATTTCCAAAGTTAAACATTCTAATATAGTAGACAGTGAGAACACAGTCCCTGTCCACAGAGCACGCTTTCTGCTCAAAGAAACAAACAAAAATATGCCAACAGTTTTTTCCCCCAACAAACATAGACATATGGAACAGAAATGGACACTGAAGCAGGATATGCAATTTTCTTAAATACTTAAAATTGTGATTGTTTATGTAGTTATATCTAATTGCCTGAAAAGTAATCCTAAGATTTTTTTCCTTAGGGCTTTAATGATAGCATGTATTTTTACATCTGACCACATTTTCTCACTTCTTTGAAAGTGAAGCTTCTATCTCACATTTTCTGGAAGCTTCTGTGGCCCCAGGCATAGGACAGAGCACCTTATAAGGACTAAGAGACTCCTCTCACTGAATTGGATTGAGTGTGACTCAGTGTATTTACGTAGGTGGAATTCTGCACTCCTTGCCTTGTGGGTGTTCACATTTTGTCCATATTCATGATGTTTATTTACAAGCTGTTTCAGCTTGAGAATTGCCTGCTAATTTTTCTTAGTCGGTGTATGAATCATATAGAATTATCTCTGCGAATTAATTTCCTTAATGAACTCAGAGAAGAGGGAAAAAATCAAACATGGTTTACTGAGTGCTCTTAATTAAAATTATAACAAAATTTTTAATTGTAAAATTAAATTGTTTATAATTTTAAAGTTCATAATTTTAAAGTTTCATATAAATTGTATAAAATAAATACTGGACACAGTTGCCTTTTTAGTTTTCAGATCATTGTGAGCCCCTTTTTCATGCTCGTTAGACAGGTGGAGTTGGCTGGGCCCAGCGGTGGCATAGCAGTAACGTGATTGGATCCACATGGGAATGGTCCTCGGTTTGTAGGACCTTTTATTAATATATATATATTTTTTAGGTTTTTGTCGTGCTGTGTGTGCACTCGCTAGAGACAGAGGGAAAGAGGGGGAAGGGGGAGAGAGAAACAAAAGGAAGTGAGACATCATCCCTCAGGTGTGATGGCCACGCCACAATCCCATCTCCTTCATTCTCTTGGGGTTTTGGGCATGCGCACACATGAATCCAGCGTTTTTCAAATCACCAGGTATGGGACTCCAACTATGGTTGTCCATGTGGGAGTCCAGTATCTTAACCACCACACCACCTGCTGGCTCCTCAAATAATAGTGTATTTTAATGTCAATGATTGGTTTTAATCTTGCTCATCAGTTATAGTTTCAAGTGGCAATAAATATATCTACTTTCTTTTAAAAAAATTACATACTTATATATCTTAATTATTGCAATTATAAAGTTTTTTTTTTGAGAAAAGGTAATTTTAAAGCATTTTTACAGAGCACTGATTGAAGCAGAAAGTTCTGTGGTTAAACCTGACTTAACAAACCTAAACTATGCCATTATTGGAGCATCCCTCTGGGTTGAGGGAGAAAAAGAGGGGCTTGCGGGTTTATATTAGTCAAAATGGAAAGAGGAAGACTGCCCTGAAACCTGAAGCCACTCGCATAGTTAAGGTTTTGGAGTGTTATTTCACGTGACTATTTTCTCAGTGGAGTGTATAACCAAAGTAGTGTGTCAGCATTTTAAGGAATAATTTAAAATGCATTGAAACATTAATGAAACCCAAATCAGAATCTTTATGTAGAAATTAAAAGTGTTAATAAATGTAACGTGCTTAGAAAAAAATGCCTGGCACACATGCATACATCAGGGTCTTACAGTGTTTAGTTGATGGATGATGTATTTGCCTTTTTTTGATTTAACTTGTTTTTATTTTTGTTTTTTTTCTTTTTCTTTTTTTTTAAGTTTCTTTCTTTCTTCTATAGGAAAGAGAGAGAGAGAGAGAGAGAGACAGACAGACAGACAGACAGACAGTATTGCCAGCAGAGTCTTGACACCATAGTCCACCACAAGCTTTCAGCTAGCCCTGGATCACAGGCAAGCTTCTGCCTGGAAAACTCAAGGAGTCTGAATTTGATATGGGAACCTTCCCATGTGGGATTCCTCCCAGAGTGTTGCGTTTTACCACTTCTCTACGTTTAACTTACTTTAACATCTAGGTCCTATTGCACAACCCTGTAGTACAGCTTTGTAGCACATTGGTAAGAGCTGTGCATTGAGAGATGGATCCCACATAGCCGGCTGTGTTTTTAATCCCAGCCCCAACAGCTTGAAAACACATGCCAGGGGTATGTGCATGCCCAAAATCCTAATGGGAAGGAGAAATAGAGGACAGGGTTTGTGCAGGACAATGCCCCACTTAGGGGTGCACTCTCTCTCTGTCTCTCTCTAGTGAATGCCTGTGCCCTCAGCCCTCTGGCAATAATTTAAAAAAAAACTATTTCCCTTTACTTGATTTGTTTAAATAGGAAGTGTGCATACATCCTCTGCTATGACTTTCAGATTTCCAAGTATTTTATATTTCCACTATAATTTATTGTAAATTTCTTGAAACAGAGTCAGTAGCAGTTATTTGGTAGGAATTTGGGTGGAATGATTTCTAAGTCCTTCCTTCAGGTTCTGTGAATTAAAATAAGAGAAAACCAGATAAAGATTCCAAGTAAATGTTATCTAGTCAGTCTTCAACAGATCAAGCTTTTTTTTTTCTTAATATAATATGTGAATAGCTATTGGTATTGACTTTATAATTAATTAACCAAGAGAAGAGGTGAAAATCATCTTGTCTCACAATGTGCTCTATCTCGTTGCTATAACTAGATTAAGTGTAATTTAAAATGTGACAAGTTCTTGTTACCACTTTTTCAAACTGCGAATAAAAGGTGTCATTTTGTGGTATGCCATCACAGCTTAGTTTCTGACATCCTGTCCACTTTTGAAAAGAATATTTTTGTTCATAAATTTATATTTAAGAGAACACATATAAATAAGAAAATGGCATTTTGCCTACGAAGAAAACTTTGATGCTTGGGAATTACATGTATAAATCATAGAAAAATAAAAATATATGAATAGATAAGGAAATATCATGTGTATTTAAATGCTAAATGTATCTTTTTTTTTTCTTTTTTAATTGCCAGAAGGCACATGCCAGATCTGGGATTTAAACTGCAGTCAGCCATATGGGTTCTGGCTCCCTTTAACCATTAGGCTATGGAGCTGGCCTCAATGAGATGTTTTTGTCACCTGACTTTTTTGTGTGTGATATTCTGGTAATAATGAAGCCTCCTTCTTCCTTATTATCATCTGTCATTGTTTTAGTGGTTCTTTTTTTTTTTTTTTTTTTTTTTGAGTGTAGGCACTCTGCTAACTGCTTGGTAAAATTTTGTGATTTGATTCTCCTAAGAACCTTTAGAAATGGCTATCTGCATCTCCTTTTCACAAATAAGGATACTGAGGCCATTTTAGAGACTGAATTCTCTGAAGGGTGATAGCATACTTTATCTCAGAAGTGACTGTTTCACTTTGAAGACAGGATGGTTTTTTTTTTTTTTTTTTTTTTTTTATTTATTTATTTATTTATTTATTTATTTTTGTATATACTTTCAATCATATTGTTTGTCTTACAATGAGACCATTTTGATATGTGAACATTTCTCCCCAGACCCGTTGATCGAAATATCTTCAGCAGATAACACCACACCTCCCCATCCCGTCAATGCTCTACCTCTGTATCCCTTCTCTAAATGTCTTTCGTTGGGCCCCACTCCTCCACATACACCTCATCTGACATTCACACCCATCTCTTGTGTTTGTTCAACTGTTAGTCAATCAGTTTCAGACATAGAAAGCAGACAAACGGTATATGTTAAGTGGGGACATACAATGTCTCTCCTTCATAATCTGGCTTGCCTCACTCAGCAGTACATCTTCCATATTCTTCCACTTTCTGTCAAAAGCCAGGGCTCTGTTGGTTTTTATGGCTGAGTAGTATTCCATAGAGTATATGAGCCACAGTTTTTCAATCCATTCCTCCATACGGGGACATCTGGGTTGGTTCCAAGACTTAGCAATTGTGAATAGTGCCGCAATAAACATCGATGTGCAAGCACTTTTCCAATGAAGAATTCTTCTGTCCTTTGGGTAGATACCGAGGAGTGGGATCTCTGGATCATATGGCAGATCTATCTGTAGATTTTTGAGGAATCTCCAAATTATTCTCCACAGTGGTTGGACCAATCTACATTCCCACCAGCAGTGTAAAAGAGTTCCCCTTTCACCACACCCCCGCCAACACTTATCATTTTTTGTTTTTTTAATATTAGACAATCTGACTGGGGTTAGGTGGTACCTCATTGTTGTTTTTATCTGCATTTCCCTTACGATGAGGGAGGTTGAACATTTTTTCATATGCCTTTTGGCCATTCGTATGTCATCTTTAGAGAGTGTTTTCTTCATCTCCTTCTCCCATCTTTTAATAGGGTTGATCATCTTTTTTCCAAACACCTTTTTTAGTTCCTTATGTATTCTGGTTATCAGTCCCTTATCTGATGCAACATTTACAAAAATATTTTCCCATTCTGAGGGCTGTCGATTCACACTAACTACTGTGTCTTTGGCCATGCAGAAACTTCTTAGTCTGATGTAATCCCACTTGTCTATTTTGTGGACGATGGACTCTGCTTTGAGTGTCTTCTTTAGGAAGTCTTTCCCTACACCAATGTCTCCCAGAGTTTCCCCAGCATTCTCCAGGAGCAGCTTTATAGTTTGAGGTCTTAGATTTAGATCCTTGATCCACCTTGACTTGATTCTTGTCAAAGGAGAGAGGTAGGGGTTCAGATTCATCTTTCTGCAAGTGGAAGTCCAGTTTCTCCAGCACCACTTGCTGAAGAGGCTTTCATTTTCCCACTGGATTGACTGGTACCCCTTGTCAAAGATCAGTTGACTGTATGTTTGGGCACTTATTTCTGGGGACTCTATTCTGTTCCATTGGTCCACATGTCTGTTTCTGTGCCAATACCATGCTGTCTTTATTACCACAGCTTTGTAATACATTTTTGGATCGGGGATTGAGATGCCACCCACTCCATTCTTCTTGTGTAGAAGTGCTTTGGCAATACGGGGTCTTTTATGATTCCAGACAAATTTTAAGATTGTCTTTTCTAGATCTGTGAAGAATGTGTCTGGTACTTTGATTGGCATTGCATTAAATAGGTAGATTAATTTGGGTAGAATTGCCATTTTGATTATATTAACTCTTCCAATCCATGAACATGGGATGTCCTTCCATTTTTTTGTGTCATTTTCAATTTCTTTTTTTACCTTCTCATAGTTTTCCTTGTGGAGGTCTTTAACTTCTTTGGTTAGATTTATTCCTAAATATCTTATACTTTTAGTGGCTATGGTAAACGGAATAAGTTTTTTCAGTTCTATCTCAGTCTGCCTGTTATTCGTATACAGAAATGCTATCGATTTCTGTATATTGATTTTATATCCTGCAACTTTACTGTAATCATGTATTACTTCCAGTAGTTTTTCCATGGAGACCATTGGGTCTTCTATGTATACAATCATGTCATCTGCAAATAGAGAGAGTTTCACCTCTTCTTTTCCTATTCGAATGCCCTTTATTTTTTCCTCTTTTCTGATTGCGTTGGCGAGGACTTCCAGAACTATGTTGAAAAGGAGAGGAGAAAGTGGGCATCCTTGTCTTGTTCCTGTGTGTAGTGGGAAAGCTTTCAGCTTTTCTCCATTCAGGATGATGTTCGCTATGGGTTTTTCATAGATGGCTTTTATTGTATTGAGAAATGGCCCTTCTATGCCAATTTTGCTAAGAGTCTTGATCATGAAGGGATGTTGTATCTTATCAAATGCTTTTTCTGCGTCAATCGATATGACCATATGGTTTTTGTCTTTCTTCCTATTAATATGGTGTATTATGTTTATGGTTTTGCGTATGTTGAACCAACCTTGCATTCCTGGAATAAAGCCTACCTGATCATGGTGTATGATCTTCTGTATAAGTTGTTGAATACGATTTGCTAGTATCTTGTTGAGAATCTTTGAGTCTATGTTCATCAGAGATATTGGTCTATAGTTTTCCTTCCTTGTCCTGTCCTTATCTGTTTTGAGAATGAGGGTGACAGAGGCTTCATAGAATGAATTAGGGAGAGATTCACCCTTTTGGATCTTTAGAAATAATTTGAGCAGAATGGGAGTTAACTCTTCTTTGAAAGTTTTGTAGAATTCAGAGGTGAATCCATCGGGGCCAGGGCTTTTCTTTGTTGGGAGGTTACTTATTACTGATTCAATTTCCTGGCTTGTTATGGGCCTATTTAGACTCTCTATTTCTTCCTGGCTCATTCTTGGTAGATTATATTTGTCCAGGAATTTGTCCATCTCATCCAGATTATCTTGTTTCTTAGCGTATAGATGTTCAAAGTATCCTCTAATGATGTTTTGAATTTCTACTATGTCTGTTGTTATGTTACCAGCCTCATTGCAGATTTGATTCACCTGGTTCCTTTCTCTCTTCTTCTTAATAAGTCTCGCTAGTGGGGTATCAATTTTGTTTATCCTTTCAAAGAACCAGCTTTTGCTTTCACTTACTTTCTGTATAGTACGTTTATTTTCTATTTCATTTATTTCTGCTCGGATCTTTATTATTTCCTTTCTCCTGTAATTTTTTGGATTTTTTTGCTGTTGCTTTTCCAATTCTCTAAGGCTTGATGTTAGGTGATCCATTAGCCTTTTCTCTGTCTTCCTCTTATGTGCACTAATTGCTATGAACTTCCCTCTTATGACTGCTTTGGCAGTGTCCCAAAGATTATGGAAACTTGTATCTTCATTGTCATTGGCTTCCATGAATCTTTTGATTTCGGACTTTATTTCTTCGGTAATAGTGGAGTCATTCAGGAGTAGGTTATTTAGTTTCCATGTTTTTAGGTATTTTTGAGGATTTCTCTTGAAATTAAACTCGAGTTTGATTCCATCATGGTCAGAGAAGATGCTGGAAATAGTTTCTATGCCTCTGAATCTGCAGAGGCTTGCTTTGTGTCCTATGATGTGGTCAATCTTCGAGAAAGTTCCATGTCGGGGTGAGAAAAAACTATATCTTGTGGTTTTTGGGTGGAAAGTTCTATAGATGTCTGTTAAGTCCAATTGATTTATGGTATCATTTAGATCCTTGATCTCTCTACCTATTTTTTGCCTAGATGATCTGTCCAGAGGGGATAATGCGGTGTTGAGATCTCCAACAATTAGTGTGTTGCAGTCTATCTCCCCTTTCAGATCTAACAATCTTTCCTTCACATATTTGGGTGCTCCTGTGTTAGGAGCATAGATATTAATAAGCGTTATATCTTCTCGATCTATAGAACCTTTTACTATGATGTAGTGCCCTTCTTTGTCTCTTCGGACACTTTTTGTTTTAAAGCCTATTTTGTCAGAAATTAGTATCGCAACTCCAGCTCTTTTTTGGTTCCCAACTGCATGGAAAACCTTTTTCCAACCCTTCACTTTCAGTCTATGTATGTCTTTTTCCATGAGGTGGGTTTCTTGTAGGCAACAGATAGAGGGTTTCTGTTTTTTTATCCATTCAGCCAGTCTGTGTCTCTTGATTGGAGAATTTAACCCATTAACATTCAATGTTATTATCGATGTTACAGGATCTGTACCGACATTTAAGTTAGCCATTGTCTTAGTTGCCTGTTATTTCTTTGTTTCTGGCTGTTGCGTCTTTAGTTTTCCTGGAACAGTACTTTCTTCAGGATTTCTTGAAGAGCTGGTCTGGTGTTGGCAAATTCTTTCAGGTTTTGTTTGTCTGAGAAGATTTTAATCTTTTTTTCCCAAATGAAGGATAATCTTGCAGGGTATAATAGTCTTGGCTGAAATTGTTTCTCTCTTAACACTTTCAGTATGTCTTCCCATTCTTTTCTTGCTTGCATTGTTTCTGATGAGAGGTCTGGTGTTAGTCTTATGGGATGGCTTTTGTAAGTTACTTCTCGTTTCTCTCTTGCCAGTTTTAGTATCATGTCTTTTTCTGTGACGTTAGACAGCCTGGCTAAGATGTGCCTTGGGGAAGATCTTCTGGGGTTGATTCTATTTGGGGTCCTTTGTATTTCTTGGGTCCGGATGGTTCGGTGCCTCTCTAGGCTTGGGAAATTTTCTTCCAAGATGTCATGGAATAGATTTTCCATTCCGCTATTAGTTTCTTCACCTTCTGGGATGCCGATTATTCTGATGTTTGGGCGTCTAATAGAGTCTAGTATTTCCCGTATATTATCCTCATGTTTTTTAGTTATTTTCTCGATCTTTTTGTAGTTTTTTTCTAGATCAGAGGTTTTATCTTCTACATCAGAGATTCGATCTTCAGCATGGTCTAATCGGCTCTTAATACTTTCCAGAGAGTTTTTGATTTCTTGTATTATAGACTTTATCTCTAATAGTTCCACCTGATTCTTTCTCAGAGTATCCATTTCTTCTTTCATATCCTGGAAGGACTTCCTAATTTCCTGTAGTTCGTTGTCTCTTTTTTTTCCAATTCACAGAATTTGGTCACCATGAATTTTCGAAATTCTGTGTCTGTCATTTTGGTAACGTCCTCCATATTTACGAGACATGGAGGGGCATTTTCCTTTGTTGGAGACATATTTTCTTGTTTATTCAGACCTGGGGCTCTTTTTCTACTTTTAGCCATTGGAAGATTACTTCCCTTTTAAAGACCTCTTGGGAGAACTTTTGTCCAACGAGAAGTAAGAGTCTTTCCTTTTTGATGGGAATAGCTGTTTGTTGAAGTCTCTCTTCTGTTGTTTTTACCAATGTGTTTTCAGGAGCGGAACTCTACAGAAGGGTCTAACAAGCAGTATCTCCTTTTTCAAAGGGGATCAGTACTAGGGAGGATCCCAGAGACACTTACCTTCCTAGGAAATTTCAGATATATGATTCTGGACCTGTCTAGTCTGTCTGGCACATTAAAAAATAAGGAGGAGAGGACAATATGCAACTAAAGGAAAGACAACACAGAAAAATAAAGAAAAAGTCCCTCAGTATCCCTTGCTGGTCAGAGGCTTGCAGGAGCGCCTATTGCCTTCTGGCAGTCCCGGATGATCTAGAAGGTGGAGTCTGGGGCCTGGGGGTCTGGAAGTGAGGTGGGGGTCAGAGGTGACCCTCCCTCAGTGTCCCTTGCCGGCCAGAGGCTTGCAGGAGTGCCTATTGCCTTCTGGCAGTCCCGGATGGTCTAGAAGGTGGAGTCTGGGGCCTGGGGGTCTGGAAGTGAGGTGGGGGTCAGAGGTGACCCTCCCTCAGTGTCCCTTGCCGGCCAGAGGCTTGCAGGAGCGCCTATTGCCTTCTGGCAGTCCCGGATGGTCTAGAAGGTGGAGTCTGGGGCCTGGGGGTCTGGAAGTGAGGTGGGGGTCAGAGGTGACCCTCCCTCAGTGTCCCTTGCCGGCCAGAGGCTTGCAGGATCGCCTATTGCCTTCTGGCAGTCCCGGATGATCTAGAAGGTGGAGTCTGGGGCCTGGGGGTCTGGAAGTGAGGTGGGGGTCAGAGGTGACCCTCCCTCAGTGTCCCTTGCCGGCCAGAGGCTTGCAGGATCGCCTATTGCCTTCTGGCAGTCCCGGATGATCTAGAAGGTGGAGTCTGGGGCCTGGGGGTCTGGAAGTGAGGTGGGGGTCAGAGGTGACCCTCCCTCAGTGTCCCTTGCCGGCCAGAGGCTTGCAGGAGCGCCTATTGCCTTCTGGCAGTCCCGGATGGTCTAGAAGGTGGAGTCTGGGGGCCTGGGGGTCTGGAAGTGAGGTGGGGGTCAGAGGTGACCCTCCCTCAGTGTCCCTTGCCGGCCAGAGGCTTGCAGGATCGCCTATTGCCTTCTGGCAGTCCTGGATGATCTAGAAGGTGGAGTCTGGGGCCTGGGGGTCTGGAAGTGAGGTGGGGGTCAGAGGTGACCCTCCCTCAGTGTCCCTTGCCGGCCAGAGGCTTGCAGGATCGCCTATTGCCTTCTGGCAGTCCCGGATGATCTAGAAGGTGGAGTCTGGGGCCTGGGGGTCTGGAAGTGAGGTGGGGGTCAGAGGTGACCCTCCCTCAGTGTCCCTTGCCGGCCAGAGGCTTGCAGGAGCGCCTATTGCCTTCTGGCAGTCCCGGATGGTCTAGAAGGTGGAGTCTGGGGCCTGGGGGTCTGGAAGTGAGGTGGGGGTCAGAGGTGACCCTCCCTCAGTGTCCCTTGCCGGCCAGAGGCTTGCAGGAGCGCCTATTGCCTTCTGGCAGTCCCGGATGGTCTGGGGGCAGAAGCAAGACAGGATGGTTTTATGCCCAAAGCTTTTCCCCCCCATTTATATATATATACATATATACATATACATACATATATACACACACACATACATACACACACACACACACACATATATATATCTATATATGTATGTATCTCAGTTGCTTTATTAAAAATTGTCCCTCAGGAGGTGAATACTCAGCATACTAATGAAAATAAGATTTTTTTTTAAATGTTCTTAGCCAACTGCACAGATAAAATAAAGTTGAATTCAAAGAACTTGTTTTAATATTTAAAAAATAAAGGATTGCCATAAGGATGAGTACTATCAAACAAATGAAAAATAGTAAGTGTTTATGGAGATATGGAGAAATTGGAACCCCTGTGCATCTGTTGGTGAGAATATACAATGGTGCATTTTCTATGGACAACGGCATGACGATTCCTCAAAAAATTAAAAAAAAAAAGTATGATGTGGCAATCCCACTCCTGGGTATATACCCAAAAGAAGTGAAAGAAGCAGTGTCTCGAAGAGATATTTGCACACTTAGGTTCATAACAGCATTAAACATAATAGCCAAGAGGAGGAAACAACCCAAATGCCCATCCATGGAGGAAGAGATGAATGGAGTATGGTATATATGTGCAGTGGATAATTATTTAGCCTTAAAGAAGGAGGAATTTTGACACATGCTACAAGTACATGGGTAAACTTGAAGACATTGAACTAAGCCCTTCTCAAAAGGACAAATACTACCTGAACCCACCTATGTTAGGTACCTCGAGTGATCATTCACTGAGGTGGAAGACAGCATGGTGGTCTAAGGAGCTCATGGGGAATTACTGATGAGCAGAGTTTCCGTGTGGGATGTTGAAAATGTTCTGGAGTTGTACGGTGGTGATGGTGCTCAGAAACATGAATGTACTTAGTGCCACTGAACTGTACACTTGAAAGTGGTTAAGATAACAGACTGTTACGTCTGTTTACCATAATTAAAAGTAATAAGGAGCTAGCAGGCGGTGTGGTGGTTAAGGTGTTGGACTCTCATATAGCTGACCCTGGTTCTAATCCCAGGCCTGGTGGCTTGAAAATCCCACCAGGCACATGCTTATGTGTGCCCAAAATCCCGAGAGGAGAATGGAGAATCAATTGCAGTGTGATCATTTTCCCATAGAGTGATTTCTCTCCCTCTCTCAGTATCTCACCTCTCCGGCAAGTGCATGTGCCCTAAGACAAAAACCAAAAAATAAAAAAATAAAAAAGGAAAAAAAAAATAAAGGATTGAAGTGACTGATGAGGAATTCATCTCCCTGAAGGATAAAAGGGATTTTTATCCTGTCACCTATGTTGCAAGTTAACTAACTCTAGCTACCCTCACAGAGTAGTTGGAAAAGCAAAGGTGGTGGGGAATCATTGAGACCTCGAGCTTTGTATCCCCAGCTCACAATTGCTGGGAGTCTACATTCTCTTCATCTTGTCCAATTCAAAATGTGTGGGCTTTTCTTAGAAACTGAATCCTCTGAAGGGTGATAGCAGCATACTTTCACTGTGAGTGTTTTTAGCAGCAACTTTCTCAGCCTGAAAGGAAAAGCAAAATGCAGAAATAACTTGGGACTCATATTTAAGTAGATAAACATGTATTTCCAAAGTGAAATCAGTAACAGGAAGTTATACATTTCAGTTAAGTGCAGTCAGTGTTAGATGGTAGGTGGGGTCAACTGAATTCAGGCACTAGGCTTTAACTGATAGCCAAGTACCTTCTGCCTTATTTTACAGAATCTCCCTGATTCATTCAGCTCCACATGGGAAAGCTTTGTGTGATAAAACAGTGAACTTAGTGTCTTTTTAGCTTTAACACTGCTGATGGGTTATATGGATTGTAACACTTTAAAAGACGGGCCTAGGCCAGCAGTGGTGTGGTGGTTGAGGTGGCTGGCTCCAACTTGGCTGACTGTACGGTTTGAATCTTGGACCTGGTGTGGCTTGAAAAACATGCTGATGCATGTGTGCATGTCTAAAATCCTGAGAAGAGGAAGGGGTGTTGGAGAAGGGGTTGTGGTGTGACCATCCTCCATGGAAGTGCTTTCTTGCTTTCATTCTCTCTCTCTTACTCTTCAGTGAGCACACATACCCTCTGTCAAATGAAAGAAAAAAAAAAAAAAAGATGGGTCCTGACATTTATTTAGTTGAAAGGTATTTTGGTTGTCACTGTGCAAAGTGTTAGCAGGGTTGTGGTGAATGGCGCTCATACTTGAGTGCAGGATGGTATCTATTAGACAGCTTCCTCTTTTGTTTTTTTTTTTTTTTAGGTTTTTGCCATAGGACGTATGCACTCACCAGAGAGAGACAAAGAGAGCGCCAGTGAGAGGGAAAGTGAGAAATCACACCCCACCGGCACCACCACCCCAGTAGATGGCTGTGCTGCAATACCCTCTCCTCCATTCTCCTCCTGAGACTCTGGCTATGCACACACATGCACCTGGCATAATTTCCGAGTCTCTAAGTCCGGGACTTGAACCACAGTTAGCTATGTGGGAGTTCAGCACCCAAACCATCACACCACCTCCTGGCCCCATAGACTTCTTATTTGTAAGTGTGAAAAATGTTCAATGAGAGGGTGTTGGGAGCATCTGCCAGAGGCTATGCTATTTTTTGTGGGAGAAGTGTGGGTGGAGCCAGAGTTCCTCTAGTTGATGATAGTTTAAGTGAGACTTAGAGAGGTTTGCATTGAGGATTGTAGACTTTATTCTAATGACGTTGGGGAGCTGTTGCTACTTTCAGTCAGGGGAGGAGGAGGGTGGAGATAACCAGGATGATTTCGCTCTTAGCCCCCATTTAAGGTCACTGTTAATAATGGGTGAGAGGTATCAGCAGATGGCATAATGCTTACGATCCTGGACTCCCCAGTGGCCAGCCACGGTTCAAGTCCCCGACTCTTTGACTTGGAACTCATGCCGGATGTGTGTGTAACTCATGCATGTATGCCCAGAATCCCAAGAGGATGGAGGAGAAGGGATTGTGGCATGGCCATCCTCCCCAGTGGTGATTTCTTGCTTTCTGTCTCTCTGTGTCTCAGGCAAGTGCACGTACCCTATAGGAAAAATTTCTCATTAATTGATTAACTTATGGGTGAGAAGCTAGAGTGGAATTAGGGAGACCAAACAGAAGCTGTTGCAGGTTCATGCCTAGTGGTGAGGGAAACCATACCAGCTGACATGCAGAGAGCTACCTCCATGCCCAAAGCTGTAGGTGCCTTATTCTTAATGCAGTGCTGTGAGCTATTGGTGGATAGCATTATTTTGCAGCAGGAGAAGGACATCAGGATTAGAGAGCTAAGCTGTTTGCCTAAGATCAAACAACTCATATTGACCAGATTCAGGATGTGAGCCAGACTTGGGTAATGATAGGGAGGAGCTGCTGTTAGTCTCCCAAAGCCACGTCATCACCTAGAGAGTGGTGGAAGAAGGTCCTGGCAGTTGACTGTCTTTAAAGTGGGGTCTGGGAGCCATGGGGCAACTCTGGCCTTGTCTCTTCCTTCTTGGGATATTTTTCATCTGCGTTGCGTTATTAGCGGGGCTGGCCTGAGTTTTTTTTGAGGAATGGCCCAGCCGGAAGCATGTGCTAGTGCTGAGTGCCTCCCTACTTTTCTGGCGATGGTGGGGAGTGATGGACACAGTGGAGTGGTGACAAAGTACACAGTGGGAATCTGTTGAGTAAGTAAGTTGTACATTGATGTTTTTTGATGTGAACAGGTTCAGCCAGTCTCTTAGGCATTTGGCTGAGAGATAAAGAACAGCCTTCAGCCAGTAGAGTGCCTCTTCTGATGTTTACTTTACGCAAGACAGGTTACTTAGCACTGCAATCTGCTTGACAATCAAGACAACAAGACATTTAGAGCCATGAACAAATTATTTCTATCAGAATACGAAAATAGACTTTTCAGGTATTGTATAGGCCTGTTTACTGCAGGCAGGTGTGGAAAGCCTGTGCCACATCTACTCAGATTTAAGAAAGGCGCTTGGTGGTTTTGCAGAGATGCAAGGAACTGTAATTTTCCACTTTCTTTTAAAAGTCTGCCTGCGTTGGTCATGCTCATTATTTAACATGCTGGATTTAGTATTAAAGGAAAACTGGCAGGTAGAGAGCGCCTGCTGTTTTATTGCAAAACAAAACTACTTTCTAAAAGTTAAAAAAAATGAAACACATGCTACATGACCAAAAAATGTTTCCTAAGCAACATGAAAAGATCTAGAAAGTAAAATTCCTCCCTTTCATTCCAGTTCTTCCTTACCTACCCCAGAGATATTGGTGGTTTTCTTGTACATTCTTTCATATATGTTCTATGTAGATATAGACATAATCTGAACAGTACGCACCCTATACCATACTTGGCTCTTTTTGTTTTGACATTCTTCTTGGAGGAGATTCCTTATCAGCACATTGGAAATCTATCCCATTCATTTTAATAGCTGCACAGTTTCAGCGGATGAAATGTCCAGAGTTTATTTAACCAGCCCCTTATTTAGGTCTTAAAACTTTCTATCAACAGTATTGAGAGGGATATTCTTATATTTGTTATTTTACACATGCTTCGATTTTTCTATCAAATACACCTTGATGTCGGAGTCTAAGGGGAAAAGGCAGGTGGTGGCAGAATGGTGGCGCAACTGAACCCAGATGGGAGGGGTCTTGGGATAACATTCTGGGGCCTTGCTGAGCATGTTGGGTGTGTGTACCTGACAACTTGAGTGGGCTGAGACAATGGGAGGTCATGGCATGGCGGGACCACTGTCTAGCGTGCCTGGCTCTCTCCTTCCCCTCCTTTCTTTCCTCTCTCTCTCACACAAGGAAGAAATAAGTAAAGTTAAAAAAAAAAGTATACAAGGAGCTGTCAAGAAGTTTACAGAAAAATGAAATTGAAGTATTAGTTTATGTCACTGCAAAAATTTTTTGAAATCTATGCATAGTTTCCTCTGATACACTTTTTTTATCTATCGTTATTTTTTTTTTTTTTTTGAGAGGTTTTCGCTATAAGACGCATGCGCTCGCCAGACAAACAGAGAGAGACATAGAGACAGAAAGCGAGAAATCACCCCCCAGGGGGGATGGTCATGCCGCAATCCCTTCTCCTCCATTCTCCTCTCAGGATCTTGGGCACGCACGCACACGCGCCTGGCGTGAGTTTAAGCCACTGGGTCTGGGACGCGAACCGCGGTCGACTACGTGGGAGTCCAGTGACATAGCCATTATGCTAACTGCTGGTTCCCTATCTATCGTTATTATCTTTAAATTTGATGAGAGAGACAGAGAGAGGAGGAAAGGGAGAAAGTAAGCTGCCAGGTCCGGGACTTGAACTGCAGTCAGCCATGTGGGAGTCCAGTGCCTTAACCACCCTTCCATCTACTGATCCCCCTCATGATACACTTCTTTTATTACCTGTTTGAGGACCATGTATGTACATTTAAAATCCTGGGAGGCTCACTATTAGGTAAAGCTTCATTTGGAACATTATGTGAATGACCAGTCATCTTATAGAATTTAGCTCAATTAGTATGGCTTCTTTTGTGCTTGTTTTTGTGAAAAAGTGCTAATTAAATACATCTGCTCTTTAAACATTTTTTTTTTTAAATCAAGGTATTCTAACCAAATTTTATTCAGGTAGGTATAACTTAATCATTCTTTTTCTTTTTCTTTCTTTCTTTCTTCCTTTCTTTCTTTCTTTCTTTCTTTTTTTTTTTTTTTTTTTTTTAAGGTTTTTGCCACAGAGCATGTGCACTTAAGGAGAGAGACAGTGAGAGGGGAAAGTGACAAGTCATTTCCTCCCTCTCCCTGGAAGGATGCCATGCTGCAGTCCCTTCTCCTGAGATTTTGGGCACACATGCACACATTCCTGGCGTGATTTTCAAGCCTCCAAGTCTCGCACATGAGCTGTGGATTTCCATGTGGGAGTCCAGTGTCTTAACCACCTGCTGGCCCCCAACTTAAATCATTCTTAAGTTTCTCCCCCTCTATAGATACAGTAAAGTCTTGATTCTGACCCATTAGTAGTCTTACAATGGAAGAACTGCACAGCTAGCCCGGATGAGCATGGGGGGTCATTCCCTTTGGCTGGATGGGGAACTTCATGCTACTTGAGGAAGCATGAGGAATGTGCTAAGTGTCTGCTAGTGGAAACACTTCAGCTTCTTAGGAGCTGCCGCTGCTAGTAGCTGAAGGATGGTGTTACTCTGTCACTCACCTGTGCTTGTGTCACCAGTTCATGAAATGTTTTTTCTCCCAGCTTTGTGTGCTTTTGCTGATCAAGCGGGGGCCTTAAACTTACTAATTTCAAGGGATTTCTGTGAACGTTGTTTGTTGTTACCATCTTTTCTAAGTTTATTCTTAACGGGAAGGTGTGAGGGTTTAAAGAAACTGGTATTGGGTGTTGTTTTTGATTTTGGCTTAGCTGATTCAGCATTTAACCTGGAGTTTAGAACTGGGCTTTGCCATATAATCCTCGAGATGATTAATTACATTGTGGGACATATCTGGAAACTTTTGTGTCTGTCGTCCCTCATTAGTCAATGCTATTGATATGTCTTTTTGTTTGTTTTTAAACACTAGTTTGCAGAAAGACAATTTGCTAAAATGTCAATTAAAATCCATAAAGAATAAGTGCTACTAACTTTTGCTGACTGTTCTTCTCAAGGGCGATCTGGGATGGATGTAGTTATTGAGCTTTTGGAAGGCTGATCTGAGATGGATGTATTCATAATAATTGAACTTTCGAAAGTGTTTATTTGGGTTCCACCACAGGGTCTTGAGAAACCATGGAGTGGCACATTCATTGAGTACCTGTTAATAATTAGGCTTACACTAATACTTATAATGGAGCTAGCATGCCTTGAACCACTATTCATCAGATCTCTGGGGTTTTTGGGCTGAGTTTTACAGGTGAGGAAGCCAGAGCAGTTAAGGAGTTCACGGGGTTCACGGGGCTCACAGTTAACATTGGTAGGTGGAGCCAGGCCACACACCCTCACCCCACACACAATCGATCTCCACAATTCCCCCCATTATCGATTACTTTGAGGTCATTATTGTTATTATTATTATTATTTTTTGTTTGTTTTTTTTTTTTTTTTGAGAGGTTTTCGCTATAGGGCGCGTGTGCTCGCCAGACAGACAGAGAGAGACAGAGAGACAGAAAGCAGGAAATCACCCCCCAGGGGGGATGGCCACGCCGCAATCCCTTCTCCTCCATTCTCCTCTCGGGATCTTGGGCACGCACGCACACGCGCCCGGCGTGAGTTTAAGCCACCGGGTCTGGGACATGAACCGCGGTCAAGTACGTGGGAGTCCAGTGACATAGCCATTACGCTAACTGCTGGTCCCCATTATTCTTATTATTGAGGAACCTGCGACTCAGAATTAAATGACTTAACCACAGGTCATTAAAAGTTATACAGATAATGAGAAGCCATAGGTCTGAAAGCCATATCCTTCCGTGTTGCTCACAGGTGTTATTAAGGCAGAACTGCATGTGTGGACCGGTCTCACATGTTGGATATCGAGCTTCCCTGCACCACACCCACTAAATACTAGTAAGGACCCTAATGACTGTGTCATCCAGAAACGCACCCTCACAATTCTCAGGCCTTCTCCTAGGTGTCATATTTACATTTCTTAATCTCAAAGCCTGTCTCCTACCATTACACTACATTGCTTCCCCTAGCAATTTCTTAATCAACAGAAATCAACCTATACTCTTGCTCATCATTTGGAAGAGTTAGAATAATTAGAATAATTGTAAATGCAAATCATTTTAATACATAATTGCAGATAAAAGCATTTCACACAACTTCCGTTTTACAAATTTACAAGATAGACACACACACACACACACACACACACACATTCATACTCACATTCTCCAAGGCCTAGAGATGACAAAGACCTTCTCAAAGTCAAAAAACAAATTGTCACCTGACTGGGCTCAACCCGTATTGTGAGAGCGAAGCTTGGGCCATTTCTTCTCATTACCAGTTTGCTTCAGGCAAATGTATTTGACTGAGCTGTGTTTATTTTCTAATGAGTGATTTTGACCTTTCAAAGGGTGACATTTTGGAGAGTTGATGTAATTGAATTGAAACAGCACACCATGGAACTGCAGAACAAGTTTGTGGCTATTTTGGAAAAGTAATTTGAAACAGTTTTTTCTCTTAAGCAGTTTTGTAATGCTAACAAAACTGGACTGGCTGCTTACCTGAGGCTTATCACTTTTGCCCTAGCAGGTGTTTGCCTTGGAAATCCCTCAGGTTTAAGTAGATTAAGGAGCAGTTTGTTTTTTGTTTTGAGAGGTTTTTGCTGTAGGGCTTGTGCTCGCCAGACAGACAGAGAGAAACAGAGACACAGAAAGCAAGAAATCACGGGGGGGGAGATATGGCCACGCCGCAATCCCTTCTTCTCCATTCTCCTCTCGGGATCTTGGGGTCCGGGATGCAAACCGTGGTTGACTACGTGGGAGTCCAACGACATAGCCATTATGCTAACTGCTGATGCAGTTTGAATAAGAATGTATATATTAATCCTGGGGGATCAGCGGTTAGCGTCATGTCGCAGGACTCCCACGTAATTGACTGTGTTCGTGTCCCGGACCCAGTGGCTTAAAACTCACGCCGGGCGCGTGTGCGTATGTGCCCAAGATCCCAAGAGGAGAATGGAGGAGAAGGGATTGCGGCATGGCCATCTCCCCCCCCCCCCCCCCCCCCCCCCCCCGTGATATTTCTCGCTTTCTGTCTCTCTATCTCTCTCTGGTGAGCACATGCGCCCTATAGCAAAACCTCTCAAAAAAAAAAAAAAGAATGTATATATTAATCCTGATAAAGGGGAAGAATTTTTAGTGAATGAAAAACGTTATTGTTTGAAAGCATCGACTTGTTTCAGAGAACTCCTGGGATGTTTCTGAGTGTGGAAGACACAGTTAAGTTCTGTGGATGAATCAGGTATAAATCTTATCTATTTATGGTGCTAATGGTGTCCATACCCTTTCTTTATCTTCAGTAGAGGATAATATTAAAAGATTATTATTTATATCTACTTAGGTAGCTGGATAATTGTCATGTCCACTCTATAGGAACAGGGATAGAGGTTAGTTCTGGTAAACGTATACCTTCTCTTGTCTGACCTATCAGCAAGCCTATAGAATAGGAAATACCCTTTTAGGAACAGATTTAATGAAGGAGCTGATACATTATGCACAGAAGATCACCAAATGATTTTATTTAAAATTTGGGGTTTAAAATTTGGATCATATTTCCTTAGGTAAGCCACAGAGCTTGGGGAAACTATAACCAGTGTAGAAATATCTTCTGATGAATGATGGGAGAGAATTTGCTGGTGTTGCAGTAAATCTCCAAAGACCCTTACACAAATTTGGAGGTGTTGAGAGACATGCATTTCTTACTGATTATAGGATAGAGAAGTTCAATGAAGCTGTTGACATAAATCTTTCATTTGTGATTTAGGAATCCTAGAAATTTCCCAAGTCAGGATAGCAGGAAGATAATTCTTCTTCTTCTCCTCTCTCTTCTTATATGGAGAATGGTAATATTATTTGGGAAAAATCTGTTTGAATTAATAATTCCCTTTGTAGATATTTAGATTATTTGAGACCCATTTTATGTTTTTTACTTTCATGAAGGAGAGGTCCTGATCAAACAGCCTGCTAC